>SZWC01000097.1:482178-506267 GCA_023375785.1 Penium margaritaceum
TGGTCAGAAACACACTGGTCAGAAACACATTGGTCAGAAACACATGGGTTAGAAACACAGTGGTCAGAAAGACAGAGGTCAGAAACACACTGGTCACAGGCACACTGGTCAGAAACACACTGGTCAGAAACACACTGGTCGGAAACACATTGGTCAGAAACACAGTGGTCAGAAGCACAGGGGTCGGAAGCACAGTGGTCAGAAACAAACTCGTGTGAAGCACACTGAATAGAAACACAGTGGTCAGAAACACGCTGGACAGAAACACAGTGGTGAGAAATAAAGTGTTCAGAAACACTGTGGTCAGAATTACGCTGGTCAGAAACAATCTGGTCAGAAACACACTGGTCAGAAACACACTGGTCAGAATTACAGTGGTCAGAAACGCACTGGTCAGAAACACAGTGGTAAGAAATACAGTGGTCAGAAACACAGTGGTCAGAAACACAGTGGTCGGAAAGAAAGTGGTTAGATACACACTGGACAGAAACACACTGGTCAGAAACACACTGGTCAGAAACACAGTGGTCAGAAACACACTGGTGTGAAACACACAAGTCAGAAACACAGTGGTCACAAACACACTTCTCAGAAACACGCTGGTCAGAAAAACACTGGTCAGAAACACACTGGTCAGAAACACATAGGTCAGAAACACACTGGTCGGAAACACAGTGGTCAGAAACACACTGGTCGGAAACACAGTGGTCAGAAACACAGTGGTCAGAAACACAGCGGTCAGAATCACAGTGGTCAGAAACACACTGGTCTGAAACACACTGGTCAGAAACACAGTGGTGAGAAACACAGTGGTCAGAAACACAGTAGTCAGAAACACAGTGGTCAGAAACACGGTGGTCAGAAACACAGTGGTCAGAAACCCAGCGGTCAGAATCACAGTGGTCAGAAACACGCTGGTCAGAAACACAGTGGTCAGAAGCACAGTGGTCAGAAACACAGTGGTCGGAAACACAGTGGTCAGAAACACAGTAGTCAGAAACACAGTGGTCAGAAACACGGTGGTCAGAAACACAGTGGTCAGAAACCCAGCGGTCAGAATCACAGTGGTCAGAAACACGCTGGTCAGAAACACAGTGGTCAGAAGCACAGTGGTCAGAAACACAGTGGTCGGAAACACAGTGGTCAGAAACACAGTAGTCAGAAACACAGTGGTCAGAAACACGGTGGTCAGAAACACAGTGGTCAGAAACCCAGCGGTCAGAATCACAGTGGTCAGAAACACGCTGGTCAGAAACACAGTGGTCAGAAGCACAGTGGTCAGAAACACAGTGGTCGGAAACACAGTGGTCAGAAACACAGTAGTCAGAAACACAGTGGTCAGAAACACGGTGGTCAGAAACACAGTGGTCAGAAACCCAGCGGTCAGAATCACAGTGGTCAGAAACACGCTGGTCAGAAACACAGTGGTCAGAAGCACAGTGGTCAGAAACACAGTGGTCGGAAACACAGTGGTCAGAAACACAGTAGTCAGAAACACAGTGGTCAGAAACACGGTGGTCAGAAACACAGTGGTCAGAAACCCAGCGGTCAGAATCACAGTGGTCAGAAACACGCTGGTCAGAAACACAGTGGTCAGAAGCACAGTGGTCAGAAACACAGTGGTCGGAAACACAGTGGTCAGAAACACAGTAGTCAGAAACACAGTGGTCAGAAACACGGTGGTCAGAAACACAGTGGTCAGAAACCCAGCGGTCAGAATCACAGTGGTCAGAAACACACTGGTCAGAAACACACTGGTAAGAAAAAAAATTGTCAGAAAGACAGTGGTCAGAAACACACTGTTCAGAGGCACACTGGTCAGAAACACAGTGGTCAGAAACACAGTGGTCAGAAACACAGTGGTCAGAAACACACTGGTCGGCAACACAGTGGTCAGAAACACAGTGGTCAAAAACACAGCGGTCACAAACACAGTGGTCAGAAACAGACTGGTCTGAAGCACACTGATAAGAAACACAGTGGTCAGAAACACGCTGGTCAGAAAGACAGTGGTGAGAAATACAGTGTTCAGAAACACTGTGGTCAGAAACACAGTGGTCAGAAACACACTGGTGTGAAACACACAGGTCAGAAACATAGTGGTCACAAACACACTTGTCAGAAACACGCTGGTCAGAAACACACTGGTCAGAAACACACTGGTCAGAAACACAGTGGTCAGAAACACACTGGTCGGAAACACAGTGGTCAGAAACACACTGGTTGGAAACACAGTGGTCAGAAACACAGTGGTCAGAAACACAGCGGTCAGAATCACAGTGGTCAGAAACACACTGGTCTGAAGCACACTGATTAGAAACACAGTGGTCAGAAACACTCTGGTCAGAAACACAGTGGTCAGAAACACTCAGGTCAGAAACACACTGGTCAGAAACACACTAGTCAGAAACACAGTGGTCAGAAACACAGTGGTCGGAAAGAAAGTGGTCAGATACACACTGGTCAGAAACACACTGGTCAGAATTACAGTCGTCTGAAACGCAGTGGTCAGAAACACAGTTGTCAGAAACACAGTGGTCAGAAACACAGTGGTCGGAAAGAAAGTGGTCAGATACACACTGGTCAGAAACACACTGGTCAGAATTACAGTCGTCTGAAACGCAGTGGTCAGAAACACAGTTGTCAGAAACACAGTGGTCAGAAACACAGTGGTCGGAAAGAAAGTGGTCAGATACACACTGGTCAGAAACACACTGGTCAGAATTACAGTCGTCTGAAACGCAGTGGTCAGAAACACAGTTGTCAGAAACACAGTGGTCAGAAACACAGTGGTCGGAAAGAAAGTGGTCAGATACACACTGGTCAGAAACACACTGGTCAGAATTACAGTCGTCTGAAACGCAGTGGTCAGAAACACAGTTGTCAGAAACACAGTGGTCAGAAACACAGTGGTCGGAAAGAAAGTGGTCAGATACACACTGGTCAGAAACACACTGGTCAGAATTACAGTCGTCTGAAACGCAGTGGTCAGAAACACAGTTGTCAGAAACACAGTGGTCAGAAACACAGTGGTCGGAAAGAAAGTGGTCAGATACACACTGGTCAGAAACACACTGGTCAGAATTACAGTCGTCTGAAACGCAGTGGTCAGAAACACAGTTGTCAGAAACACAGTGGTCAGAAACACAGTGGTCGGAAAGAAAGTGGTCAGATACACACTGGTCAGAAACACACTGGTCAGAATTACAGTCGTCTGAAACGCAGTGGTCAGAAACACAGTTGTCAGAAACACAGTGGTCAGAAACACAGTGGTCGGAAAGAAAGTGGTCAGATACACACTGGTCAGAAACACACTGGTCAGAATTACAGTCGTCTGAAACGCAGTGGTCAGAAACACAGTTGTCAGAAACACAGTGGTCAGAAACACAGTGGTCGGAAAGAAAGTGGTCAGATACACACTGGTCAGAAACACACTGGTCAGAATTACAGTCGTCTGAAACGCAGTGGTCAGAAACACAGTTGTCAGAAACACAGTGGTCAGAAACACAGTGGTCGGAAAGAAAGTGGTCAGATACACACTGGTCAGAAACACACTGGTCAGAATTACAGTCGTCTGAAACGCAGTGGTCAGAAACACAGTTGTCAGAAACACAGTGGTCAGAAACACAGTGGTCGGAAACACAATGGTCAGAAACACAGTGGTCAGAAACACACTGGTCTGAAGCACACTGATTAGAAACACAGTGGTCAGAAACACTCTGGTCAGAAACACAGTGGTGAGAAACACAGTGGTCAGAAACAAAGTGGTCAGAATTACGCTGGTCAGAAACAATCTGGTCAGAAACACAATGGTCAGAAACACACTGGTCAGAATTAAAGTGGTCAGAAACGCAGTGGTCAGAAACACAGTGGTAAGAAACACAGTGGTCAGAAACACAGTGGTCAGAAACACAGTGGTCGGAAAGAAAGTGGTCAGATACACACTGGTCAGAAACACAGTGGTCAGAAACACAGTGGTCAGAAACACAGTGGACAGAAACACAGTGGTCAGAAACACACTCGTCAGAAACACAGTGGTCAGAAACACAGTGGTCAGAAACAGTGTTCAGAAACACACTGGTCAGAAACACAGTGACCAGAAACACACTGGTCGGAAACACACTAGTCAGAAACACACAGGTCAGAAAGACAATGGTCAGAAGCACAGTGGTCAGAAACACAGTGGTCAGAAACACTCAGGTCAGAAACACACTGGTCTGAAACACACTGGTCAGAAACACAGTGGTGATAAACACACTGGTCAGAAACACACTGGCCAGAAACACAGTGGTCAGAAACACAGTGGTCAGAAACACAGTGGTCAGAAACTCACTGATCAGAAACACAGTGATCAGAAACACAGTGGTCAGAAACACAGTGGTCAGAAACACACTGGGCAGAAACACAGTGGTCCGAAATACAGTGGTCAGAAACACAGAGGTCAGAAACACGCTGGTCAGAGGCAACTGGTCAGAAACACAGTGGTCAGAAACACACTGGTCAGGAACACAGTGGTCAGGAACACACTAGTCAGAAACAAAGTGGTCAGAAACACACTGGTCTGAAGCACACTGATTAGAAACACAGTGGTCAGAAACACTCTGGTCAGAAACACAGTGTTGAGAAACACAGTGGTCAGAAACAAAGTGGTCAGAATTACGCTGGTCAGAAACAAACTGGTCAGAAACACACTGGTCAGAAACACACTGGTCAGAATTACAGTGGTCTGAAACGCAGTGGTCAGAAACACAGTTGTCAGAAACACAGTGGTCAGAAACACAGTGGTCAGAAACACAGTGGTCGGAAAGAAAGTGGTCAGATACACACTGGTCAGAAACACACTGGTCAGAAACACAGTGGTCAGAAACACAGTGGTCAGAAACACAGTAAACAGAAACACAGTGGTTAGAAACACACTGGTCAGAAACACACTGGTCAGAAACACAGTGGTCAGAAATACAGTGGTCAGAAACACACCAGTCTGAAACACACTGATCCGAAACACAGTGGTCAGAAACACACTGCTCAGAAACGCACTGGTCAGAAACACACTAGGCAGAAACACAGTGGTCAGAAATACAGTGGTCAGAAACACAGAGGTCAGAAACACGCTGGTCAGAGGCACACTGGTCAGAAACACAGTGGTCAGAAACACACTGGTCAGGAACACAGTGGTCAGGAACACACTAGTCAGAAACAAAGTGGTCAGAAACACAATAGTCAGAAACACAGCGGTCAGAAACACAGTGGTCACAGACACAGTGGTCAGAAACACGGTGGTCAGAAACTCAGTGGTCAGAAACATAGTGGTCAGAAACACAGTGGCCAGAAACACACTGGTCGGAAACACAGTGGTCAGAAACTCACTGGTCTGAAACACACTGGTCAGAAACACAGTAGTCAGAAACACAGTGGTCACAGACACAGTGGTCAGAAACACGGTGGTCAGAAACTCAGTGGTCAGAAACATAGTGGTCAGAAACACAGTGGCCAGAAACACACTGGTCGGAAACACAGTGGTCAGAAACTCACTGGTCTGAAACACACTGGTCAGAAACACAGTAGTCAGAAACACAGTGGTCACAGACACAGTGGTCAGAAACACGGTGGTCAGAAACTCAGTGGTCAGAAACATAGTGGTCAGAAACACAGTGGCCAGAAACACACTGGTCGGAAACACAGTGGTCAGAAACTCACTGGTCTGAAACACACTGGTCAGAAACACAGTAGTCAGAAACACAGTGGTCACAGACACAGTGGTCAGAAACACGGTGGTCAGAAACTCAGTGGTCAGAAACATAGTGGTCAGAAACACAGTGGCCAGAAACACACTGGTCGGAAACACAGTGGTCAGAAACTCACTGGTCTGAAACACACTGGTCAGAAACACAGTAGTCAGAAACACAGTGGTCACAGACACAGTGGTCAGAAACACGGTGGTCAGAAACTCAGTGGTCAGAAACATAGTGGTCAGAAACACAGTGGCCAGAAACACACTGGTCGGAAACACAGTGGTCAGAAACTCACTGGTCTGAAACACACTGGTCAGAAACACAGTAGTCAGAAACACAGTGGTCACAGACACAGTGGTCAGAAACACGGTGGTCAGAAACTCAGTGGTCAGAAACATAGTGGTCAGAAACACAGTGGCCAGAAACACACTGGTCGGAAACACAGTGGTCAGAAACTCACTGGTCTGAAACACACTGGTCAGAAACACAGTAGTCAGAAACACAGTGGTCACAGACACAGTGGTCAGAAACACGGTGGTCAGAAACTCAGTGGTCAGAAACATAGTGGTCAGAAACACAGTGGCCAGAAACACACTGGTCGGAAACACAGTGGTCAGAAACTCACTGGTCTGAAACACACTGGTCAGAAACACAGTAGTCAGAAACACAGTGGTCACAGACACAGTGGTCAGAAACACGGTGGTCAGAAACTCAGTGGTCAGAAACATAGTGGTCAGAAACACAGTGGCCAGAAACACACTGGTCGGAAACACAGTGGTCAGAAACTCACTGGTCTGAAACACACTGGTCAGAAACACAGTAGTCAGAAACACAGTGGTCACAGACACAGTGGTCAGAAACACGGTGGTCAGAAACTCAGTGGTCAGAAACATAGTGGTCAGAAACACAGTGGCCAGAAACACACTGGTCGGAAACACAGTGGTCAGAAACTCACTGGTCTGAAACACACTGGTCAGAAACACAGTAGTCAGAAACACAGTGGTCACAGACACAGTGGTCAGAAACACGGTGGTCAGAAACTCAGTGGTCAGAAACATAGTGGTCAGAAACACAGTGGCCAGAAACACACTGGTCGGAAACACAGTGGTCAGAAACTCACTGGTCTGAAACACACTGGTCAGAAACACAGTAGTCAGAAACACAGTGGTCAGACACAAAGTGGTCAGAAACACAATAGTCAGAAACACAGCGGTCAGAAACACAGTGGTCAGAAATTCACTGGTCTGAAACACACTGGTCAGAAACACAATGGTCAGAAACACACTGGTCAGAAACACAGTGGTGAGAAACACAGTGGTCAGAATCACAGTGGTTAGAAAGACAGTGGTCAGAAACACAGTGGTCAGAAACACGGTGGTCAGAAACTCAGTGGTCAGAAACATAGTGGTCAGAAACACAGTGGTGTGAAACACAGTGGTCAGACACAAAGTGCTCAGAAACACACTGGTCAGAAACACAGTGGTGAGAAACACGGTGGTCAGAAATACATTTGTCAGAAACACACTGGCCAGGAACACAGTGATCAGAAACACAGTGGTCAAAGTTAACTGGTGAGAGGCACACTGGTCAGAAACACATTGGTGAGGAACACAGTGGTCAGAAACACATTGGTGAGGAACACAGTGGTCCGAGACACAGTGGTTAGAAATACAGTGGTCTGAAACTCACTGGTCAGAGGCACACTGGTCAGAAACACAGTCGTCCAAAACGCAGTGGTCAGAAACACAGTGGTCAGAAACACAGTGGTCGGATAGACACTGGTCAGAAACACACTGGTCAGAAACACACTGGTCAGAAACAAAGGTGTCAGAAACAGACTGGTTAGAAACACAGAGGTCAGAAACACACTGGTCAGAGGCACACTGGTCAGAAACACAGTGGTCTGAAACACACTGGTCAGAAACACAGAGGTCAAAAACACACTGGTCGGAAACACAGTGGTGAGAAACACAGTGGTCAGAAACACAGTGGTCGGAAACACAGTGGTCACAAACACAGTGGTCAGAAACACACTGGTCAAAAACACAGTGGTCAGAAACACAGTGGTCAGAAACACAGTGGTCGGAAACACTATGGTCAGAAACACAGTGGTCAAAAACACACTGGTGTGAAACACACATGTCAGAAACACAGTGGTCAGAAACACACTGGTCAGAAACACACTGGTCAGAAACACATTGGTCAGAAACACATGGGTTAGAAACACAGTGGTCAGAAAGACAGAGGTCAGAAACACACTGGTCACAGGCACACTGGTCAGAAACACACTGGTCAGAAACACACTGGTCAGAAACACAGTGGTCAGAAACACACTGGTCGGAAACACAGTGGTGAGAAACACAGTGGTCAGAAACACGCTGGTCAGAAACACACTGCTAAGAAACACAGTGGTCAGAAACACGCTGGTCAGAAACACACTGCTAAGAAACACAGTGGTCAGAAACACAGAGGTCAGAAACACACTGGTCACAGGCACACTGGTCAGAAACACACTGGTCAGAAACACACTGGTCAGAAACACAGTGGTCAGAAACACACTGGTCGGAAACACAGTGGTCAGAAACACAGTGGTCAGAAACACAGGGGTCAGAAGCACAGTGGTCAGAAATAAACTGGTCTGAAGCACACTGAATAGAAACACAGTGGTCAGAAACACGCTGGTCAGAAACACAGTGGTGAGAAATACAGTGTTCAAAAACACTGTGGTCAGAAACACAGTGGTCAGAAATACAGTGGTCGGAAACACACTGGTGTGAAACACACAGATCAGAAACACAGTGGTCAGAAACACAGTGGTCAGAAACACAGTAGTCAGAAACACACTGGTTAGAACACCACTGGTCAGAAACATAGTGGTCAGAAACAAAATGGTCAGAAACACACTTGTCAGAAACACAGTGGTCAGAAACACAGTGGTCAGAAACAAAGTGGTCAGAAACACACTGGTCAGAAGCACAGTGGTGAGAGACACAGTGTTCAGAAATACAGTTTTCAGAAACACACTGGTCAGGAACACTGTGATCAGAAACACATTGGTCAGAATTCACCGGTGAGAGGCACACTGGTCAAAAACACATTGGTCCGAAACACAGTGGTCAGAAACACAGTGGTTAGAGATACAGTGGTCAGAAACACACTGGTCAGAGGCACACTGGTCAGCAACACAGTCGTCCAAAACACAGTGGTTAGAAACACAGTGGTCAGAAACACAGTGGTCAGATACATACTGGTCAGAAACACACTGGTCAGAAACAAAGGTGTCAGAAACACAGTGGTCAGAAACACAGAGGTCAGAAACACACTGGTCAGAGGCACACTGGTCAGAAACACAGTGGTCTGAAACACAGTGGTCAGAAACACACTGGTCGGAAACACAGTGGTGAGAAACACAGTGATCAGAAACACAGTGGTCAGAAACACAGTGGTCAGAATCACAGTGGTCAGAAACACGCTGGTCAGAAACACACAGGTCAGAAACACAGTGGTGAGAAACACACTGGTCAGAAACATAGTGCTCAGAAACACAGTGGTCAGAAACACACTGGTCAGAAACACAGTAGTCAGAAACAGAGTGGTCAGAAACACAGTGGTCAGAAACACAGTGGTCAGAAACACAAAGGTCAGAAACACACTTGTTAGAAACACACTGGTCAGAAACACACTGGTCAGAAACACAGTGGTCAGAAACACATTGGTCAGAAACACAGTGGTCAAAAATACACTGGTAAAAAACACAGTGGTCAGAAACACACTGCTCAGAAACACAGAGGTCAGAAACACACTGGTCAGAAACACAGTGGTCAGAAACACAGTGGTCAGAAACACAGTGGTCAGAAACACAGTGGTCAGAAACACAGTGGTCAGAAACACAGTGGTCAGAAACACACTGGTCAGAAACACAGTGGTCAGAAACACAGTGGTCAGAAACACAGTGGTCAGAAACACAGTGGTCAGAAACACAGTGGTCAGGAACACAGTGGTCAGAAACACACTGGTCAGAAACACCCTGGTCAGAAAGACACTGGTCAGAAACACATTACTCAGAAACACACTGGTCAGAAACACAGTGGTCAGAAACACAATGGTCAGAAACACAGTGGTCAGAAACACTGTGGTCAGAAACACAGTGGTCAGAAACACAGTGGTCAGAAACACACTGGGCGGAAACACACTGGTCAGAAACACACTGGTTAGAAAGACGGTGGTCAGAAACACAGTGGTCAGAAAGAAGGTGGTCAGAAACACAGCGGTGAGAAAGACAGTGGTCAGAAACACATCGGTCAGAAACACGGTCGTCAGAAACACAATGGTCAGAATCACAGTAGTCAAAAACACCGTGGTGAGAAACAACCTGGTCAGAAACACACCGGTCTGAAACACAGTGGTCAGAAACACAGTGGTCATAAACACACTGGTCAGAAACACAGTGGTCAGAAACACATTGCCCAGAAACACAGAGGTCAGAAACACACTGGTCAGAAAAACAGAGGTCAGAAACACAGTGGTCATAAACACACTGGTCAGAAACACAGTGGTCAGAAACACACTGGTCAGAAACACAGTGGTCAGAAACACACTGGTCAGAAAAACAGAGGTCAGAAACACAGTGGTCATAAACACACTGGTCAGAAACACAGTGGTCAGAAACACACTGGTCAGAAACACAGTGGTCAGAAACACACTGGTCAGAAACACACTGGTGAGAAACACAATAGTCAAAAACACAGTGGTCATAGACACAGTGGTCAGAAACACACTGGTCAGAAACACAGTGGTCAGAAACACACTGGTCTGAAACACACAAGTCAGAAACACACTCGTCAGAAACACAGTGGTCAGAAACAAACTGGTCAGAAACACAGTGGTCAGAAACACAGTGGTCAGAAATACAGTGGTCAGAGGCATACTTGTCGGAAACATAGTGGTCAGAAACACAGCGGTCAGAAACAGAGTGCTCAGAAACACAGTGGTCAGAAACACAGTGGTCAGAGCCACAGTGGTCAGAAACACACTAGTCTGAAACACACTGGTCAGAAACACACTCGTCAGAAACACAGTGGTCAGAAACAAACTGGTCAGAAACACAGTGGTCAGAAACACAGTTGTCAGAAATACTGTGGTCAGAGGCATACTGGTCGGAAACATAGTGGTCAGAAACACAGCGGTCAGAAACACAGTGCTCAGAAACACAGTGGTCAGAAACACAGTGGTCAGAAAGACACTGGTCAGAAACACTCTGGTCAGAAACACAGTGGTCGGACACAGTGGTCAGAAACACAGTAGTCAGAAACACACTGGTCAGAAACACACTCGTCAGAAACACAGTGGTCAGAAACACACTCGTCAGAAACACAGTGGTCAGAAACACACTCGTCAGAAACACAGTGGTCAGAAACACACTCGTCAGAAACACAGTGGTCAGAAACACACTCGTCAGAAACACAGTGGTCAGAAACACACTCGTCAGAAACACAGTGGTCAGAAACACACTCGTCAGAAACACAGTGGTCAGAAACACACTCGTCAGAAACACAGTGGTCAGAAACACACTCGTCAGAAACACAGTGGTCAGAAACACACTCGTCAGAAACACAGTGGTCAGAAACACACTGGTCAGAAACACAGTGGTCAGAAAGACACTGGTCAGAAACACTCTGGTCAGAAACACAGTGGTCGGACACAGTGGTCAGAAACACAGTGGTCAGAAACACAGTGGTCAGAAACACAGTGGTCGGAAACACACTGCTCACAAACACAGTGGTCAGAAACACAGTGGTCATAAACACAGTGGTCAGAAACACATTGGTCAGAAACACAGTGGTCAGAAACACACTGGTCTGAAACACACTGGTCAGAAACACAGTTTTCAGAAACACACTGGTCAGAAACACCCTGGTCAGGAACACACTAGTCACTAACGCAGTGGTCAGAAATACACTGGTAAGGAAGACAGTGGTGAGAAACACAGTGGTCAGGAACACAGTGGTTAGAAACATAGTGGTCAGAAACACAGTGGTCAGAAACAAAGTGGTGAGAAACACAGTGGTGAGAAACAAAGTGGTCAGAAACACACTGGTCAGAAACACAGTGGTCAGAAACACAATGGTCAGAAACACAGTGGTCAGAAACAAAGTGGTGAGAAACACAGTGGTGAGAAACAAAGTGGTCAGAAACACACTGGTCAGAAACACAGTGGTCAGAAACACAATGGTCAGAAACACAGAAGTCAGAAACATACTGGTCAGGAATACAGTGGTCAGAAACACATTGGTCAGAAATTCACTGGCCAGAGGCACACTGGTGAGAAAGACAGTGGTCAGAAACACAGTGGTAAGAAACACAGTGGTCAGAAACACAGTGGTCACAGACACAGTGGTTAGAAATACAGTGGTGGAAAACATAGTGGCCAGAGGCACAGTGGTCAGAAACACACTGGTGAGAAACACAGTGCTCAGAAACACCGTGGTCAGAAACACACTGGTCAGAACAACAGTGGTCAGAAACACAGTGGTCAGAAACACAATGGTCAAAAACAAAGTGGTCATAAACACACTGGTGAGAAACACAATGGTAAAAAACACAGTGGTCAGAGACACAGTGGTCAGAAACACACTGGTCAGAAACACAGTGGTCAGAAACACACTGGTGTGAAACACACTGGACAGAAACACACTGGTCAGAAACACAGTGGTCAGGAACGAACTGGTCAGAAACACAGTGGTCAGAAACACAGTGGTCAGAAATGCACTGGACAGAGGCTTACTGATCGAAAACATAGTGGTCAGAAACACAGCGGTCAGAAACACTGTGGTCAGAAACATAGTGGTCAGAAACACAGTGGTCAGAAACACAGTGGTCAGAGACACAGTGGTCAGAAACACAGTGGTCAGAAACACAGTGGTCAAAGACACACTGGTCAGAAACACAGTGGTCCGAAACACAGTGGTCAGAAACACAATGGTCACAAACACAGTGGTCAGAAAAACAGTGGTCAGGAGAAAAGGGGTCAGAAACACACTGGACAGATACACACCGGTCAAAAACACAGTGGTCAGCAACACAGTGGTCAGAAACACAGTGGTCAGAAACACGCTGGTCAGAAACAAAGGGGTCAGAACCACAGTGGTCAGAAACACAGTGGTCAAAAGCATACTGGTCAGAAACACAGTGGTCAGAAACACAGTGGTCAGAAACCCAGTGGTCAGAAACACACTGGTCAGAAACACAGCAGTTAGAAACACACTGGTGAGAGGCACACTGGTCAGAAACACAGTGGTCAGAAACACACTGGTCAGAAACACACTGGTCAGAAACACAGTGGTCAGAAACACACTGTTCAGAAACACAGTGGTCAGAAACACACTGGTCAGAAACACACTGGTCAGAAACACAGTGGTCAGAAACACACTGTTCAGAAACACAGTGGTCAGAAACACACTGGTCAGAAACACACTGGTCAGAAACACACTGGTCAGAAATACATTGGTCAGAAACACAGTGGTGAGAAACACAGTGTTCAGAAGCACACAGGTCAGAAACACACTGGTCAGAAACACAGTGGCCAGAAATACAGTGGCAAGAAACACAGTGGACAGAAACACACTGGACAGAAACACAGTGGTCCGAAACACAGTGGTCAGAAACACTGTTGTAAGAAACACACTGCTCAGAAACACAGTGGTCAGGAACACACTGGTGAGAAACACATTGGTCAGAAACACAGTGGTCAAAAACACAATCGTCAGAAACACATTGGTCAGAAACACACGGGTCAGAAACACACTGGTCAGAAACACGCTGGTCAGAAACACACTGGTTAAAGACACACTGGTCAGAAACACAGTGGTCAGAAACACAATGGTCAGAAACACACTGGTCAGAAACACAGTGGTCAGAAACACACTAGTCAGAAACACACTGGTCAGAAACACAGTGGTCAGAAACACACTGGTCAGAAAGACACTGGTCTGAAACACAGTGGTCAGAAACACATGGTCAGAAACACAGTGGTCAGAAACACAGCGGTCAAAAACACAGTGCTCAGAAACACAATGGTCAGAAACACAGTTGACATGAACACAGTGGTCAGAAACACACTGGCCAGAAACACACTGGTCAGAAACACAGTGGTCAGAAACACAGTGGTCAGAAACATAGTGGTCAGAAACACAGTTGTCAGAAACACAGTGGTCAGAAACACAGTGGTCAGAAACATAGTGGTCAGAAACACAGTTGTCAGAAACACAGTGGTCAGAAACACAGTGGTCAGAAACACGCTGGTTAGAAACACACTGGTCAGAAACACAGTGGTCAGAAACAAAGTGGTCAAAAACACACTGGTCAGACACACAGTGGTCAGAAACACACTGGTATTACAGTGGTCAGAAACACACTGGTCAGAAACGAACTGGTCAGAAACACACTGGTTAGAAACACAGTGGTCAGAAACACACTGGTCAGAAATACACTAGTCAGGAAGACAGTGGTCAGAAACACAATGGTCATGAACACACTGGTCAGAAAAACAGTGGTCCGAAACACAGTGGTCAGAAACACAGTGGTGAGAAACACACTGGTCAGATACATAGTTGTCAGAAACACAGTGGTCAGAAACACAGTGGTCCGGAAGACAGTGGTCAGAAACACACTGGTCAGAAACACACTGGTCAGAAACACAGTGGTCAGAAACACACTGGTCAGAAACACAGTGGTCAGAAACACAGTGATCAGAAACACATAGGTCAGAAACACACTGGTCAGAATCACAGTGGTCAGAAACACACTGGTCAGAAACACACTAGTCAGAAACACACTGGTTAGAAACACAGTGGTCAGAAACACACAGGTCAGAAATACACTGGTCAGAAACACAGTGGTCAGAAACACACTGGTCAGAAACACAGTGGTCAGAAACACAGTGGTCCAAAACATAGTTGTCAGAAACAAAGTGGTGAGAAACACTCTCGTCAGAAACACAGTGGTCAGAATCACAGTGGTCAGAAAAACAGTGGTCAGAAACACAGTGGTCAGAAACACACTGGTCAGAGATACACTGGTCAGAAACACAGTCGTCAGAAGCACACTGGTCAGAAACACACTGGTCATAAAGATAGTGGTCAGAAACACAGTGCTCAGAAACACACTGGTCAGAAACACACTGGTCAAAAACACAGTGGTTAGAAACACAGTTGTCAGAAACACAGTGGTCAGAAACACACTGGTCTGAAACACACTCCTCAGAAACACAGTGGTCAGAAACACACTGGTCTGAAACACACTCCTCAGAAACACAGTGGTCAGAAACACACTGGTCAGGAACACACTGGTCAGAAACACACTTGTCAGAAACACACTGGTCAGAAACACAGTGGTCAGAAACACAGAGGTTAGAAACACACTGGTCAGAGGCACACTGGTCAGAAACACACTGGTCAGAAACTCACTGGTCAGAAACACAGTGGTCAGAAACACAGTTGTCAGAAACATAGTGGTCAGAAACACAGTGGTCACAAACACAGCGGTGACAAACAGAGCGGTCAGGAACACTCTGGTCTGAAACACACTGGTCAGAAACACAGTGGTCAGAAACACACTGGTTAGAAACACAGTGGTCTGAAACACAGCGGTCGGAAACAAACTGGTCAGAAACACAGTGGTCAGAAACACAGTGGTCAGAAACATAGTGGTCAGAAACCCAGTGTCAGAAACACAGTGCTCAGAAACACAATGGTCAGAAACACACTGGTCAGAAACACAGTGGTCAGAAAAACACTGGTCAGAAACACAGTGGTCAGAAACACAGTGGTCAGAAACACAGTGGTCAGAAACAAACTGGTCACAAAGACATTGGTCAGCAACAGAGTGGTCATAAACACACTGGTCAGAAACAGTGTCAGATACACAGTGCTTAGAAACACACTGGTCAGAAACACACCGGTCAGAAACACAGTGGTCAGAAACACACTGGTCAGAAACACAGTGGTCAGAAACACAGTGGTCAGAAACCCAGTCGTCAGAAACACAGTGGTCAGAAACAAATTGGTCAGAAAAAAAGTGGTCATGAACACACTGGTCAGATACACAGTGGTCAGAAACACAGTGGTCAGAGACACAGTGGTCAGAAACATAGTGGTCAGAAACACACTGGTCCTTAACACACTGGTCAGAATCACACAGGTCAGAGACACACTCGGCACAGAGACAGTGGTCAGAAACACAGTGGTCAGAAGCACAGAGGTCAGAAACACACTGGTCGGAGCCACACTCGTCAGAAACACTGTGGTCAGAAACGCACTGGTCAGGAACACAGTGGTCAGGAACACACTGGTCAGAAACACAGTGGTCAGCAACACACTGGTCAGAAACACACTAGTCAGAAACACACTGGTCAGAAACACAGTGGTCAGCAACACACTGGTCAGAAACACACTAGTCAGAAACACACTGGTCAGAAACACAGTGGTCAGCAACACACTGGTCAGAAACACACTAGTCAGAAACACACTGGTCAGAAACACAGTGGTCAGCAACACACTGGTCAGAAACACACTAGTCAGAAACACACTGGTCAGAAACACAGTGGTCAGCAACACACTGGTCAGAAACACACTAGTCAGAAACACACTGGTCAGAAACACAGTGGTCAGCAACACACTGGTCAGAAACACACTAGTCAGAAACACACTGGTCAGAAACACAGTGGTCAGCAACACACTGGTCAGAAACACACTAGTCAGAAACACACTGGTCAGAAACACAGTGGTCAGCAACACACTGGTCAGAAACACACTAGTCAGAAACACACTGGTCAGAAACACAGTGGTCAGCAACACACTGGTCAGAAACACACTAGTCAGAAACACACTGGTCAGAAACACAGTGGTCAGCAACACACTGGTCAGAAACACACTAGTCAGAAACACACTGGTCAGAAACACAGTGGTCAGCAACACACTGGTCAGAAACACACTAGTCAGAAACACACTGGTCAGAAACACAGTGGTCAGCAACACACTGGTCAGAAACACACTAGTCAGAAACACACTGGTCAGAAACACAGTGGTCAGCAACACACTGGTCAGAAACACACTAGTCAGAAACACACTGGTCAGAAACACAGTGGTCAGCAACACACTGGTCAGAAACACACTAGTCAGAAACACACTGGTCAGAAACACAGTGGTCAGCAACACACTGGTCAGAAACACACTAGTCAGAAACACACTGGTCAGAAACACAGTGGTCAGCAACACACTGGTCAGAAACACACTAGTCAGAAACACACTGGTCAGAAACACAGTGGTCAGCAACACACTGGTCAGAAACACACTAGTCAGAAACACACTGGTCAGAAACACAGTGGTCAGAAATACTTTGGTCAGAAACAAAGTGGTCAGAAACAGAGTGGTCAGAATCTCAGTGGTCAGAAACACACTGGTCAGAAACATAGTGGTCAGAAACACACTGGTCCTTAACACACTGGTCAGAATCACACAGGTCAGAGACACACTCGGCACAGAGACAGTGGTCAGAAACACAGTGGTCAGAAGCACAGAGGTCAGAAACACACTGGTCAGAGCCACACTGGTCAGAAACACTGTGGTCAGAAACGCACTGGTCAGGAACACAGTGGTCAGGAACACACTGGTCAGAAACACAGTGGTCAGAAACACAGCGGTCACAAACACAGTGGTCAGAAACACACTTGTCTGAATAGCACTTGTCAGAAACACAGTGGTCATAAAACACACAGGTCAGAAACACAGTGGTGAGAAACACATTGTTCCGAAACACAGGGGTAAAAAACGCAGTGGTCAGAAAAACAGTGGTCAGAATCACACCGGTCAGAAACACAGTGGTCAGGAACACAGTGGTCAGAAGCACAGTGGTTAGAGACATGCTGGTCAGAAACAAACTGGTCAGAAACACCGTGGTCAGAAACACACTAGTCAGAAACACAGTGGTCATAAACACACTGGTCAGAAACACAGTGGTCAGAAACACAGTGGTCAGAAATACACTGGTCAGAAAGACACTGGTCAGAAAGACATTGGTCAGAAACACACTGGTCAGAAACACACTGGTCAGAAACACAGTGGTCAGAAACACACTGGTCAGAAACACAGTGGTCAGAAACACAGAGGTCAGAAACACAGTGGTCAGAAACACAGTGGTCAGCAACACAGTGGTCAGAAACACAGTGGTCAGAAATACACTGGTCAGAAAGACAGCGGTCAGAAACACAGTGGTCAGAAACACAGTGGTCAGCAACACAGTGGTCAGAAACACAGTGGTCAGAAATACACTGGTCAGAAAGACAGCGGTCAGAAACACAGTGGTCAGAAACACAGTGGTCAGCAACACAGTGGTCAGAAACACAGTGGTCAGAAATACACTGGTCAGAAAGACAGCGGTCAGAAACACAGTGGTCAGAAACACAGTGGTCAGCAACACAGTGGTCAGAAACACAGTGGTCAGAAATACACTGGTCAGAAAGACAGCGGTCAGAAACACAGTGGTCAGAAACACAGTGGTCAGCAACACAGTGGTCAGAAACACAGTGGTCAGAAATACACTGGTCAGAAAGACAGCGGTCAGAAACACAGTGGTCAGAAACACAGTGGTCAGCAACACAGTGGTCAGAAACACAGTGGTCAGAAATACACTGGTCAGAAAGACAGCGGTCAGAAACACAGTGGTCAGAAACACAGTGGTCAGCAACACAGTGGTCAGAAACACAGTGGTCAGAAATACACTGGTCAGAAAGACAGCGGTCAGAAACACAGTGGTCAGAAACACAGTGGTCAGCAACACAGTGGTCAGAAACACAGTGGTCAGAAATACACTGGTCAGAAAGACAGCGGTCAGAAACACAGTGGTCAGAAACACAGTGGTCAGCAACACAGTGGTCAGAAACACAGTGGTCAGAAATACACTGGTCAGAAAGACAGCGGTCAGAAACACAGTGGTCAGAAACACAGTGGTCAGCAACACAGTGGTCAGAAACACAGTGGTCAGAAATACACTGGTCAGAAAGACAGCGGTCAGAAACACAGTGGTCAGAAACACAGTGGTCAGCAACACAGTGGTCAGAAACACAGTGGTCAGAAATACACTGGTCAGAAAGACAGCGGTCAGAAACACAGTGGTCAGAAACACAGTGGTCAGCAACACAGTGGTCAGAAACACAGTGGTCAGAAATACACTGGTCAGAAAGACAGCGGTCAGAAACACAGTGGTCAGAAACACAGTGGTCAGCAACACAGTGGTCAGAAACACAGTGGTCAGAAATACACTGGTCAGAAAGACAGCGGTCAGAAACACAGTGGTCAGAAACACAGTGGTCAGCAACACAGTGGTCAGAAACACAGTGGTCAGAAATACACTGGTCAGAAAGACAGCGGTCAGAAACACAGTGGTCAGAAACACAGTGGTCAGAAACACACTGGTCAGAAACAGAGTGGTCTGAAACACAGCGGTCGGAAACAAACTGGTCAGAAACACAGTGGTCAGAAACACAGTGGTCAGAAACACAGTGGTCAGCAACACACTGGTCAGAAACACACTAGTCAGAAACACAGAGGTCAGAAACACAGCTGTCAGAAATTCACTGGACAAAGGCACACTGGTCGGAACATAGCAGTCAGAAATACAGTGGTCAGAAACACAGTGGTCAGAAACATAGTGGTCAGAAACCCAGTGTCAGAAACACAGTGGTCAGAAACACAATGGTCAAAAACACACTGATCAGAAACACAGTGGTCAGAACAACACTGGTCAGAAACACAGTGGTCAGAAACACAGTGGTCAGAAACACAGTGGTCAGAAACAAACTGGTCAGAAACACATTGGTCAGAAACAGAGTGGTCATAAACACACTGGTCAGAAACAGTTTCAGATACTCAGTGGTTAGAAACACACTGGTCAGAAACACACCGGTCAGAAACACAGTGGTCAGAAACACACTGGTCAGAAACACAGTGGTCAGAAACACAGTGGTCAGAAACCCAGTCGTCAGAAACACAGTGGTCAGAAACAAATTGGTCAGAAAAAAAGTGGTCATGAACACACTGGTCAGATACACAGTGGTCAGAAACACAGTGGTCAGAAAGACACTGGTCAGAAACACAGTGGTCAGAAATACTTTGGTCAGAAACAAAGTGGTCAGAAACAGAGTGGTCAGAATCTCAGTCGTCAGAAACACACTGGTCAGAAACATAGTGGTCAGAAACACACTGGTCCTTAACACACTGGTCAGAATCACACTGGTCAGAAACACACTCGGCAGAGAGACAGTGGTCAGAAACACAGTGGTCAGAAGCACAGAGGTCAGAAACACACTGGTCAGAGCCACACTCGTCAGAAACACAGTGGTCAGAAACGCACTGGTCAGGAACACAGTGGTCAGGAACACACTGGTCAGAAACACAGTGGTCAGAAATACTTTGGTCAGAAACAAAGTGGTCAGAAACAGAGTGGTCAGAATCTCAGTCGTCAGAAACACACTGGTCAGAAACATAGTGGTCAGAAACACACTGGTCCTTAACACACTGGTCAGAATCACACTGGTCAGAAACACACTCGGCAGAGAGACAGTGGTCAGAAACACAGTGGTCAGAAGCACAGAGGTCAGAAACACACTGGTCAGAGCCACACTCGTCAGAAACACAGTGGTCAGAAACGCACTGGTCAGGAACACAGTGGTCAGGAACACACTGGTCAGAAACACAGTGGTCAGAAATACTTTGGTCAGAAACAAAGTGGTCAGAAACAGAGTGGTCAGAATCTCAGTCGTCAGAAACACACTGGTCAGAAACATAGTGGTCAGAAACACACTGGTCCTTAACACACTGGTCAGAATCACACTGGTCAGAAACACACTCGGCAGAGAGACAGTGGTCAGAAACACAGTGGTCAGAAGCACAGAGGTCAGAAACACACTGGTCAGAGCCACACTCGTCAGAAACACAGTGGTCAGAAACGCACTGGTCAGGAACACAGTGGTCAGGAACACACTGGTCAGAAACACAGTGGTCAGAAATACTTTGGTCAGAAACAAAGTGGTCAGAAACAGAGTGGTCAGAATCTCAGTGGTCAGAAACACACTGGTCAGAAACATAGTGGTCAGAAACACACTGGTCCTTAACACACTGGTCAGAATCACACTGGTCAGAAACACACTCGGCAGAGAGACAGTGGTCAGAAACACAGTGGTCAGAAGCACAGAGGTCAGAAACACACTGGTCAGAGCCACACTCGTCAGAAACACTGTGGTCAGAAACGCACTGGTCAGGAACACAGTGGTCAGGAACACACTGGTCAGAAACACAGTGGTCAGAAACACAGCGGTCAGAAACACAGTGGTCAGAAACACACTTGTCTGAATAGCACTTGTCAGAAACACAGTGGTCATAAAACACACTGGTCAGAAACACAGTGGTGAGAAACACATTGTTCCGAAACACAGGGGTTAAAAACGCAGTGGTCAGAAAAACAGTGGTCAGAATCACACCGGTCAGAAACACAGTGGTCAGGAACACAGTGGTCAGAAGCACAGTGGTTAGAGACATGCTGGTCAGAAACAAACTGGTCAGAAACACCGTGGTCAGAAACACACTAGTCAGAAACACAGTGGTCATAAACACACTGGTCAGAAACACAGTGGTCAGAAACACAGTGGTCAGAAACACACTGGTCAGAAAGACACTGGTCAGAAAGACATTGGTCAGAAACACACTGGTCAGAAACACACTGGTCAGAAACACAGTGGTCAGAAACACACTGGTCAGAAACACAGTGGTCAGAAACACAGTGGTCAGAAACACAGTGATCAGAAACAAAGTGGTCTGAAACACTGTGGTCAGAAACACAGTGGTCAGAAACACAGTGGTCAGAAACACAGTGGTCAAAAAAACAGTGGTCAGAAACACACTAGTCAGAAACACACTAGTCAGAAACACACTGGTCAAAAACACAGTGGTTAGAAACACAGTGGTCAGAAACACAGTGGTCAGAAACACACTGGTCTGAAACACACTCCTCAGAAACACAGTGGTCAGAATTACACTGGTCAGAAACACACTTGTCAGAAACACACCGGTCAGAAACACAGTGGTCAGGAACACACTGGTCAGAAACACACTGGTCCGAAACACAGAGGTCAGAAACACACTGGTCAGAGCCACACTCGTCAGAAACACTGTGGTCAGAAACGCACTGGTCAGGAACACAGTGGTCAGGAACACACTGGTCAGAAACACACTGGTCCGAAACACAGAGGTCAGAAACACACTGGTCAGAGCCACACTCGTCAGAAACACTGTGGTCAGAAACGCACTGGTCAGGAACACAGTGGTCAGGAACACACTGGTCAGAAACACACTGGTCCGAAACACAGAGGTCAGAAACACACTGGTCAGAGCCACACTCGTCAGAAACACTGTGGTCAGAAACGCACTGGTCAGGAACACAGTGGTCAGGAACACACTGGTCAGAAACACACTGGTCCGAAACACAGAGGTCAGAAACACACTGGTCAGAGCCACACTCGTCAGAAACACTGTGGTCAGAAACACAGTGGTCAGCAACACACTGGTCAGAAACACACTGGTCAGAAACACAGAGGTCAGAAACACAGCTGTCAGAAATTCACTGGACAAAGGCACACTGGTCGGAACACAGCGGTCAGAAATACAGTGGTCAGAAACACAATGGTCAGAAACATAGTGGTCAGAAACCCAGTGTCAGAAACACAGTGGTCAGAAACACAATGGTCAAAAACACACTGATCAGAAACACAGTGGTCAGAAAAACACTGGTCAGAAACACAGTGGTCAGAAACACAGTGGTCAGAAACACAGTGGTCAGAAACAAACTGGTCAGAAACACATTGGTCAGAAACAGAGTGGTCATAAACACACTGGTCAGAAACAGTTTCAGATACACAGTGGTTAGAAACACACTGGTCAGAAACACACCGGTCAGAAACACAGTGGTCAGAAACACACTGGTCAGAAACACATTGGTCAGAAACACTGTGGTCAGAAACCCAGTCGTCAGAAACACAGTGGTCAGAAACAAATTGGTCAGAAAAAAGTGGTCATGAACACACTGGTCTGAAACAGACTGGTCAGAAACAAACTGGTCAGAAACACACTGGTCAGAAACACAATGGTCAGAAACACAGTGGTCAGAAACACAGCGGTCGGAAACAAACTGGTCAGAAACACAGTGGTCAGAAATGCAGTGGTCAGAAACACAGTGGTCAGCAACACATCGGTCAGAAACACACAGGTCATAAACAAAGTGTTCGGAAACACAGAGGTCAGAAATTCACTGGTCAAAGGCACACTGGTCAGAACAGAGCAGTCAGAAATACAGTGGTCAGAAACACAATGGTCAGAAACATAGTGGTCAGAAACCCAGTGGTCAGAAAAACACCGGTCAGAAACACACTGGGCAAAAACACACTGGTCAGAAACACAGTGGTCAGAAACACACTGGTCAGAAACACAGAGGTCAGAAACACAGTGGTCAGAAACCCAGTGGTCAGAAAGACACTGGTCAGACACACAGTGGTCAGAAACACACTGGTCAGAAACACAGGGGTCAGAAACACACTGGTCAGAAACACACTGATCAGAAACACAGTGATAAGAAACACAGTGGTCAGAAACACAGTGGTCAGAAACACAGTGGTCAGAAATACAGTGTTCAGAAACACAGTGGTCAGAAACACAGTGGTCAGAAACACACTGCTCAGAAACACACTGGTCAGAAACACACTGATCAGAAACACAGAGGTCAGAAACACAATGGTCAGGAACACAGTGTCAGAAACACAGTGGTCAGAAACACACTAGTCAGAAACACACTGGTCAGAAATACCTTGGTCAGAAACACAGTGGTCAGAAACACAGTGGTCAGAAGCCCACTGGTCAGAAACACACTGGTCATAAACACAGTGGTCAGAAACACACTGGTCAGAAACACATTGGTCAGAAACACAGTGGTCAGAAACACGGTGGTCAGAAACACACTGGTCAGAAACACGTTGGTCAAGAACACAGAGGTCATAAACGCACTGGTCAGAAACCCAGTGTCAGAAACACAGTGGTCAGAAACACACTGGTCAGAAACACACTGGTCAGAAACACAGTGGTCAGAAACACACTGGTCAGAAACACAGTTGTCAGAAAGACAGTGGTCAGAAACACAGTGGTCAGAAACACAGTGGTCAGAAACACATTGGTCAGAAACACAGTGGTCATAAACACACTGGTCAGAAACACAGTAGTCAGAAACACAGTGGTCAGAAACACACTGGTCAGAAACACA
>SZWC01000097.1:509647-524182 GCA_023375785.1 Penium margaritaceum
TGGTCAGAAACACAGTGGTCAGAAACACACTGGTCAGAAACACAATGGTCAGAAACACAGTGGTTAGAAACACACTCGTCAGAAACACACTCGTCAGAAACACAGTGGTCAGAAACACACTGGCCAGAAACATCCTGGTCAGAAACACACTGGCCAGAAACACACTGGTCAGAAAAAAAGTGGTCAGAAACACAGAGGTCAGATACACACTGGTCTGAGGTACTCTGGACAGAAACATAGTGGTCAGAAACACACTGGTCAGAATCACAGTGGTTATCAACACAGTGGTCAGAAAGACACTGGTCAGAAACACACTGGTCAGAAACACAGTGGTCAGAAACACAGTGGTCAGGAACACAGTGGTCAGAAACACACTGATCAGAAACACAGTGGTGAGAAATACACTGGTCAGAAACACAGAGGTCAGAAACACAGTGGTCAGAAACACAGTGGTCAGAAACACAGTGGTCAGAAACACACTGGTCAGAAACACAATGGTCAGAAACACAGCGGTCACAAACACAGTTGTCAGAAACACACTGGTCAGAAACACACTGGTCAGAAACACACTGGTCAGAAACGCACCGGTCAGAAACACACTGGTGAGAAACAAAATAGTCAGAAACACAGTGGTCAGAAATACGCTGGTCAGAAACACACTGGTCGTAAACACTATGGTCAGAAACACACTGGTCAGAAACACATTGGTGAGAAACACAGTGGTCAGAAACACAGTGCTCAGAAACACACTCGTCATAAACACAGTGGTCAGAAACACATTGGTCAGAAGCACAACGGTGAAAAACACAGTGGTCAGAAACACAGTGGTCAGAAACACACTGGTCATAAACACATTGGTCAGAAACACCGTGTTCAGAAACAAATTGGTCAGAAACACAGTGTCTACCAAGGATAATTACCAACCACATTATGCATATGTCACTGAACATGGCCAAACAAATTTCACTATGTGTGGTCATTGTTGAAAATCTATAGCACGAGTCACAAATGGTCAGAGGGGGAACAATGATTTGAGAATACTAGTGGTCAAGTAGCAAGTACAAAGACCTTCAATAGGTAATGGCACGGTGTGGCTACCACGCATGATGACCAACCAAAGTAGGCATAAGTCACTGAAAAAGACCAGAGAGTTTCACTATGTGTTGTCAACATTGAAAACTAATAACACAACTCAGAAATGGTCAGAGGGGGAAACAACGGTTTGTGAACACTAGATTCTTTCAAGCAAGTACAAAGATTCTCAATACGTAGTGGTACGCTGTGGCTACCAAGCATAATGACCAGTCAAAGTATGCCTGTATCACTGCACATGAAAAAAAACAACACTCTGTGTGGTCATTGTTGACAACCCATAATACGAGTAAAAAATGGTCAAAGGGAAAACCAATGATTTAAGGACAATTGTTATCAACTAGCAAGTACAAATACCTTAAATACATTGTGGCACAGTGTGGCTACCATGCATAATGACCAACCAAAGTAGGCATATGTCACTGATCAGGACCAAAAGAATTTTATTTGTGTGGTCAACGTTGACAAATCGCAACACGAGTCACAAATGGTCAGAGGGGGGAACAATGGAATGGGAATACTATGAATCAACTAGCAAGTGCAAATACCTCCAGTAAGTATTTCCAATGTGTGGCTAACATGCACAATGCCATATCGTATAAGGCATTAGGACCAAAGAATATCACTATGATGGGTCAACCTTCACAACTCATAACATGATTCACAAATGGTCAAAGGGGGAAGCAATGGTTTCAAGACACTAGGTATCAACTAGAAAGTACAAAGGCCTTCAATATGTAATGACACGGTGTGGCTATCATGCACAATGACAAGCCAAAGCATGCACATGTAACAGAATATGACAAAAAAACTTCACTATGTGTGGTCAACGTTAACAGCTCATAACAGAAGTCCCAAATGGTCAGAGGGGAAAACAATGGGTTCGAAGTAGTAGTTATCGACTAGCAAGTACAAAGAAAATAAGTAGTGGCACAAGGTGGCTACCATGCACAATGGCCAACCAAATTAGGCATATGTCACTGACCATGACCAAAGAATTCCAATATGGATAGTGAACGTTGACAACCCACGATATGATTCGTAAATGGTCAGAGGGGGAAACAACTGTTTGGGAACGCTACGTATCATCTAGCAAGTACAAAGACCGTCTATGAGTAGTTGCAAGGTGTGACCCATGCACAATGACCAGAAACATTAGGCATATGTCACTGATCATGACCAAGGAATACAAATACAATGGGTCAAGGTTCACAACTCATACTATGGTTGAAAAATGGTCAGAGGGGGAAACGATGATTTGGAAACACTTGGCATCGCGTAGCAAGTACAAAGACCTTCCATATGTAGTAGACCGGTGTGGACACCATGCACAATGACCAACCAAATATGCAAATGTTACTGAACATGACGGAAGACATTCACTATTTGTGGTAAACGTTGACAGCTCATAACACGAGGCACAAATGGTGAGAAGGGTAAACGATGATGTGCAAATACTAGTTATCAGCTACCAAGTATAAAGTCCTTCAATAAGTAGTGGCATATTGTGGCCACCATGCATAATGACCAACCACAGTAGGCATATGTCACTTATCAGGACCAAAAGAATTTTTCTATGTGTGTTCAACATTGACAACTCATAACACAAGTCACAAATGGTCAGAGGGGGAAACAATGCGTTGGGAAAACTAGGTATCCTCTAGCAGGTACAAATATCTTCAATAAGTAGTGGCATGCTGTGGCTACCAAGTACAATGACCAATCAAAGTATCCATGTGTCAGTGCACATGACCAGAACGATTTCACTATGTGTGGTCATTGTTGACAACCCATAACACGAGTCACAAATGATCAGAGGGGGAAACAATGATTTTGGAGTACTAGTAATCAACTAGCAAGTACAAAGACCTTCAAGAAGTACTTGCACGGTATGGNTCAGAGGGGGAAACAATGGGTTGGGAACACTAGGTATCCTCTAGCAGGTACAAATATCTTCAATAAGTAGTGGCATGCTGTGGCTACCAAGTACAATGACCAATCAAAGTATGCATGTGTCAGTGCACATGACCAGAAGAATTTCAGTATGTGTGGTCATTGTTGACAACCCATAACACGAGTCACAAATGATCAGAGGGGGAAACAATGATTTGGGAATACTAGTTATCAACTAGCAAGTACAAAGACCTTCAAGAAGTACTGGCACGGTATGGCTACCATACATAATGACCAACCAAGGTAGGCATATGTCACTTATCAGGACCAAAATAAGTTTTCGATGTATGGTCAATGTTGACAACTCATAACACGAGTCACAAATGGTCAAAGGAGGAAACAATGGTATGGAAATACTAGGTATTCACTAGCAAGTACAAAGACCTCCAATAAGTAGTTGCACAGTGTGGCTACCATGCCTAATCACCAACCAAATTAGGCATTAGACACTGATCATTACCAAAAATAATATCACTATGATTAAGTCTGTAAGGCAAAACCTGGGTCTCGAGTTCAAGTCTCGCGATTCCGAGATCAAGTCTAGACTTGCGAGTCTGGTCCTACTATGTAGAACTGACTCGCCATGCCAAGACTACGGCATAGGATCGCGATTCCTCCCTGGGGTGGCGGCGGTAAACGAAGGGGCGAGGAGGAAAATGACGCCGGGGCCCGGTTTGACATCCACCACCTCGGGAGGTCTGGTGACATTCCAGAGGCACCGTAACACCCCCTCTCCATTTTTGTGCTTGTCCGTACTTTGATGCCCACCCCCCTTTCATTGGCCAGGAGTGTGTATCCTAAAAGTTACATTTTGCTGCCCATTTGCACATGGGGTTTCATGGCTAGTGCGAGCCTACACACTCTCCAGTGTCTCATAGCAGGTTGTGTCTGCACTTTCGGTGTTTCTCCAAAGGCACCTCCGGGCCTTCGACCCGGCCACCCGACTGGGCTCTAACATCACCAATGGCCTCACAAGCATCAGTGCAGCAGCTGCAGCATCAGCAACTACAACATCAGTAGCAGCAGCAGGGGCAGCAGCAGCAGCAGCAGGGGCAGTAGCAAGAGGTGCAGAAGATGCAGTAGCAGACCTCTAGTACCTCAACCTCTTAGCCGGGTAGGACTTTCATCCAGGCCATGCTGAATACGTGTGGATGGGTGGAAAAACACAAAGCAAAGTCGTCTGTGGTCTGGACGGATACAAAGGCGATCAGGAGTGAAAGACTGTTCTGGGTTAAACTAAAGGGAATGAACATCCTCGGCATATACAGAAAAACTGGACAAAATAAAAAAGCAACGGCTTCTTTCCGCAAGCCGGACGCGGGTGACATGTGTTACTTTAGTAAGGGAGGACTTGGGTGTCAGTCATGACAGTTTGAACGACCAATGGACCATTTCCAAGGTGTTGGGACCTGAACCTTTATTGAGAACTTGGTGTTTCCAAGTAGTGGCCTCTGTCGGAGTCTATATTTCTGACAGGAGCAAGTCAGAGACAGGTGGAGCAAACCAGATAAAGGTGGAGCAAGCCAGAGAAAGGTGTTGCAAGCCAGAGGAAGGTGAAGCAAGCCAGGGAAAGGTGGAGAAATCCAGAGAAAGGTGGAGTATTCCAGAGGAAGGTGGAGTAATATAGGTAAAGGTGGAGCATGCCAGAGAAAGATGGACCAAGCCAGAGAACACTGGAGCAAGCAAGAGGAAGCTGGAGCAATCGAGAGAACAATAGAAGCCAGAGAAATTTGGAACACGCTAGAGAAAGGTGGAGCAAGATAGAGAAAGGTGGAGCAAGCCAGAGAACGGTTTAGCAAGCCAGAGAAAGGTGGAGCAAGCCAGTGAAAGGTGGTGCAAGCAATGGAAAGGTGGAGCAGGCCAGAGAAAAGTGGAGCAATCCAAAGAAAGGTGGAGCTAGCCAGAGAAAGGTGGAGCAAGCCAGAGAAAGGTGGAGCAAGCCTAGGAAAGGTGGAGCAAAATCAGAGAAAGTTGGAGCAAGCCAGAGGATGGTGAAGCAAGCCAGAGAAAGGTGGAGCAGGCCAGAGAACGTTAGAGCAGGCCAGGGAAAGGTGGGGCAAGCCAAAGAAAGGTGGAGCAAGCCAGGGAAAAGTGGAGCAAGCTAGAGAAAAGTGGAGCAAGCCAGAGAACAGTGGAGCAAGCTAGACAAAAGTGGAGCTAGCCAGGGAACAGTGGATCAAGCCAGCGAAAGGTGGAGCAAGCCAGAGAAAGGTGGAGCAAGCCAAAGAGAGGTGGAGCAATCCAGAGAAAGGTGTAGAAAGCCAGAGAAAGGTGCAAGAGCAAAGGCAGAGGCGGACAGGCGCAGGCGCAAAGGCGCAAAGGTGCAGGCGCAAAGGTGCAGGTGCAAAGGCGCAGGCGAAAAGGTGCAGGCGCAATGGACTAGTCACAGCGGCTCAGGCACATAGGCCCTTTATCTAGCTTGCTCCACCTTTCTCTGGCTTTCTTCACCTTCCTGTGGGTTTCT
Organism: Penium margaritaceum; assembly: GCA_023375785.1. Taxonomy (NCBI): domain Eukaryota; kingdom Viridiplantae; phylum Streptophyta; class Zygnematophyceae; order Desmidiales; family Peniaceae; genus Penium; species Penium margaritaceum. The sequence goes on from SZWC01000097.1 coordinate 515,157, forward strand.
CCACCTCTCTCTGGCTTGCTCTATGCTTCGTTGGCTTGCTCCATCATTCTCTGGCTTGCTCATCCGTTCTCTGGCTTGCTCCACCGTTCTCTGGCTTGCTCCACTGTTCTTTGGCTTGCTGCACCTTTTTCTGGCTTGCTCTACCTGTCTCTCGCTTGTTCCGTCGTTCTCTAGCTTGCTCTAACTTTCTCAGGCTTGCTCAACCTTTTCGTGGCTTGCTCCATCTTTTTCTGGCGTGCTCCATCTTTCCCTGGCTTGCTCCACATTTCCCTAGCTTGCTCCACTTTTTCATTGCTTGCTCAACCTTTCTATGGCTTGCCCCACCGTTCAATGGCTTGCTCCACCTTTCTCTGGCTTGCTCCACCTTTCTCTGTCTTGCTCCACCTTTCTCTGGAATCCTCCACCATTATCTGGCTTGCTCCACTTTTCTCTGGCTTGCTCCACCGTTCTCTGGCCTGGTCCAATTTTCTCTGGCATGTTCCACCTTTCACTGGCTTGCTCCACCCTTCCTTTCTTGCTCGAAATTCGTCTGGCCTGCTCCACCTTTCCCTTTTTTGCTCCACCTTTCTCTAGCTTGCTCCACCTCTCTCTGACTTGCTTCACCTTTCTCTAAATTGCTCTACCTTTCTCGGGCTTGCATCACCTTTCCCTGGCTTGCTCCACCTTTCTCTGGCTTGCTCCACCTTTCCCTGGCTTGATCCACGTTCTCTGGTTTGCTCCAACTTCCTCTGGCTTGCTCCACCTTTCTCTGGATTCCTCCACCTTTCTCTGGCTTGCACGGCCAATATCGGGTTTTGCTCCACGTTTCTCTAGCCTGCTCCAGCGTTCTCAGGCTTGCTCCCCTTTCCCGGCTTGCTCCACCTTTCCTTGGATTGCTCCACCTTTCTCTAGTATGCTCTTTACATGAAATCTGCTGTGCATGCAAATCTTCCACGAGGAAGACCAAGTCATGGACATCCGCGATGGAGTTGAAGCAAGTGAGGGGTGTTCTTTGGGCAAGAGGAGAGAGCCACAGTTGATCCTCATGGCGGAGGGGCAGAATGGGCATCTTTCTGGGCTTGTGTGGGGCTGTTTGTGAGTGTGGGGAAGGCCAGAGTTGTGCCTGGTGGTAATTGCGCGGAATTGGGTGTTCAGTACAATGGCTTCATATTTGGGGTTCCGTTGAAGAGGCAAAAGTAGGGCAGGGGATGTGTCTGCGGATTAGGCATCTTGGGAGGAGAATTTGGGTGACTTTTGGGTCTGCGGAAGGCCTCAAAACATGGTGCAAGGTTCAGCCACGGAATTGGGTTCTTGAAATGCTATTGGAGCACGTTTTGGGTGTGCGGAGTGTGTGAGGAAGTGCCATGATGGTTAGGATCAGAATGGGCATGTTTAGAAAGATGTTCTGTGGCTAAAGTGAGGAGGAATTACCGCGGAATGGTGTTGGGTGCCTAAACCGCGGCATTGCCTTGCCACTAACAACAGAGGGGCGAGTTACAATGCCGCGGAAGAGGCAGAAAGCTGCCATAATGTTGACCTGCGGATTTGCCACATTTCTGATGGTGTTTGAGTCACCTGTGTGGACAAAAGGGGTGCAGAAAGAGGCCTCCATGTGTATCTGCGGATTTGGCGTTTAGAGGAGAGGCGTGTGAGGGCAGAACAAGAGGTGCAAGTGGTGTAGACAAAGCTAGGGGTCACACAAGATGCAGAAGTGTTTTACAAGACGCGGGAAGACAACCGGACCAAGAATGGCGGGAACCACAAGGCGCAAAGACCAAGAAGTGGCAGGAGGCGACACGACAAGCAAGGAGGAAGCAATGGTGGTACTTGCTTTGCGGATGGGAACAAAGTAGTGGTATTAGTGGGTGTGGATGCAAAGGTGCCGCGGCTCGGCAAAGAAGGGTGTAGCGGACTATATAATGGGTGTAGTTGCATCAGTGTGGAGTGGGATTCGGGCTTGTAGACTTGTATTCAGTTGACATGAGTTGAGTCAGATGAGCTTATTGCATACCTCAAAACCTTGCCTCACTCTCTCCCTTATCTCAGAACTTTGTCATAATGGAATTCCTGAATGACTCTCAAGATTCCGAAGATGACAATAGGTGTTCCGCGGAACCACTCACAAGACTGGCATGACACAATCAAAGATCGCGAAAGAGTGCCAAAGTGGCTGCGGAAGTGTATGGGTGGCCCCTCGACAACACTTGGGAGTGCAGAAGGAAGGGTGTTAGGCCTCCGTTGCGTGGTTTCTGTGTCTCTGTCTTGGTTTCGCGTATTTGCCATATTCTAAGCTTGAGAGGAGTGATGGAATCCGCGATAAGGGTGTTGCCAAAGTGACTAAGGGGTGGGATTGCACAATGGGCCTGTTTAAGGGGGTGGAGAGGGTGCCAAATCCACGGAAGAGGGGCTGCAAATGTGGACCATATGTGTACCCGCGGAATTGCCATGTCACAGACACTAGGGGGAAGCCAAATCCGCGGAATAGGGGTGTTCTAGGAGGGGGTGATGGAGTTCCGCGGAATTGCCGTGTCAAAGGGGTGATGTGAATGGAGGAAAGACCACTAGTGAGTGTTCAAATGTACAATTGTGTCATGGTAAATGCAGGATGAAGTCTTATGGTGTGTGGAAGGAGGAGATGTACGGAGGACAACATGGAAGGCGCAGAAGTGAAATGACATCGCGGAACAATGACGAGCGCGGCAAAAAATGAGGCAACACATGCTCCACCGTTCTCTGGCTTGCTTCACCATTCTCTGGCTTGCTCCACCGTTCTTTGGATTGCTCCACCTTTCTCTAGCTTGCTCCATCGTTCTCTGGCTTGCTCCACCTTTATCTAGCTTACTCCACCTTTCCCTCAATTGCTCCACCTTTCTCTGGATTGCTCCATCTTTCCCTAGTTTCACCCACCTGTCTCTGGCTTGCTCCATCTTTCTCTGGCTTCCTCCAACATTCTCTGGCTTGCTCCACCTTTCCCTGGCTTGCTCCACTGTTCTCTGCCTTGCTCCACATTTCTCTGGCTTGCTCCACCTTTCTCTGGCTTCCTCCACCTTTCCCTGGCTTGCTCCATCTTTCTCTAGCATGCTATAACTTCCTCTATCTTGCTCCACTGTTCTCTGACTTGCTCGACATTTCTCTGGCTTCCTCCACCTTTCCCTAGCTTGCTCCACCTTTATCTGGCTTGCTTTACCATTCTCTGGCTTTCTCCACCGTTCTCTAGCTTGCTCCATCTTTTTCTGGCTTTCCCCACCTTTCTCTGGCTTGCTCCACCTTTCTCTTGCTTGCTCCACCTTTATCTGGCTTGCTCAACTTTGCCGTTCTTGGACTTGCTCCACTTTTCTCCGGCTTGCTCCACCCTTCTCTGGCATACTCGACGTTTCTCTGCTTTGTTCCACTTTTCCCTGGCTTGCTCTGCCTTTCTCTGGCTTGCTCCAACTTTCTCTGGCCTGCTCCACCTTTCCCTGGCTTGTTCCACCTTTCTCTGGCCTGCTCCACGTCTCCCTGGCTTGCTCCTAATGATGGGTCAACATTGAAAACTCATAATAGAAGTCACATTTTTGGAGGGGAAAGCAATGGTTTGGAAATAAATATCATCAATTAGCATGTACAAAGTCCTTCAATATGTACTGGTACAATGTGGCTACCATGCACAATGACCAGCCAGATTAGGCATACGTCACTAACAATGACCAAAAAAGTTCTCCATGGGTGGTTGACATCGACAACTCTCATTTCGAGTCACAAATGGTCTGAGGGGGAAAAAAGGTTTGAAATTATTTTTTATCGACTAGCAACAACCTTCAATAAGAAGTGGCATGTTGTGGCTGCCATGCACAATGACCAACCAAAGAAGGCATTTTGTTACTGACCATGAAAGAAGAAATTCACAGTGTGTGGTCAACGTTGACTACAAAGAACACGAGTCACAAAGGGACAGATGGTGAAAAACGTATTTGGAAAGACATGTTGTTGACTAGCAAGTATAAAGACTTTAGTACGTAGTGGCACGGTGTGGCTACCACGCATAATGACCAACCAGATGCAAATGGTCAGAGGAGGAAATAATGTGCTTGGAACACCAGGTTTTGTCTACCGTCTAGGTGTCATCAATAAGTAGTGAAACGTTGTGGCTACCATGCACACTGACCAACCAAAGTAGGCATATGTAACTGACCATGACCAAAGCCTTCCAATGTGTGTCGTCAACGTTGACAACCCATAATACAAGTCACAAATGGTCAGAGGGGGAAACAATGGTTAAGGAGTCCTAGTTATTGATTAGAAAATTCAAAGACCTTCAATTAGTAGTGGCACAGTGTGGTTACCATGCACAATGACCAACTTAATTAGGCGTATGTCACTGAACACAACCAAAGAATTTCACTATGTAAGGTCAAAATTGACAACTCATAACACAAGTCAGAGGGGAAAACAATAATTTGGGAATACTAGTTGTTGACTAGCAAGTACAAAGACCTTCAATACGTAGTGGCACACTGTGGCTACCATGCACAATGACCAACCAAAGATCATGAAAAAAGAATTCCACTATGATGGATCAATATTGAAAACCCATAACACAAGTCACAAATGGTCAGAAGGGGAAAAAATAGTTTAGGAATACTAGTTATGAAGTAGTAAGTACAAAGACCTTCAATACGTAGTGGCACACTGTGGCTACCATGCACAATGACCAACCAAAGATCATGAAAAAAGAATTCCACTATGATGGATCAATATTGAAAACCCATAACACAAGTCACAAATGGTCAGAAGGGGAAAAAATAGTTTAGGAATACTAGTTATGAAGTAGTAAGTACAAAGACCTTCAATGAGTAGTGGCACGCCATGGCTACCATGCACAATGAACAACCAAATCAGGCACTGACTATGACCAAAGAATTTCACTATGATCAGTGAACATGTCAGAAGTATGTAATGAGGGGAGATGGAAATGGCAGAAGTAGGCAGAAGCAAGGATACATTCAGGAGCAGAATGGCAAAAGTAGGAAGACGCGAGGCATTTTGAGGAGTTATTTGCAGAAGCTTGAAGAGAAGTCATGTCCCAAACAGAGGTGCCAGGTAGACAGATAGCCAGTGAGAGAAAGTTGAGGCAGAGTGATGGTGATGATCTTATAAGTTCTGAGAAAAGGATATGGAGTGACTGAGCAGGGAGGCGTGGGCTGAGAGTAGATAGCGAGGAAAGAATGAGGAATGAATGAGCAGATCGAAGACACTTTGACGATGCCGAGGAACCAAAGGCAAACATGATGAAAAGACTGTTCTGGGTTAAACTTGGGAGAAATGAACATCCTCCGTATATACACAAAAATACGACAAAATAGGAGGAGCAACAGCTTCTTTCCGCTAGCCGGACGCGGGCGACACCTGTCAAACTGTTAGCGGATGACTTGACTTGTCGGTTGAATGGTCACATACCGGTCGATCCGTTAGTCAAGGTGGTTTGGTCTCGGACCTGAACCGTTATTGGGAAAAGATGTTTTTAACCATAGTTGTACACTGAGTCAGGTTCTCGAGGAATTTCCAACACAACATTGACAACTCATAAAACAAGTCACACATGGTCAGAGGGGGAAATAATGGTTTGGAAAAACTTGGTTTCTATTAGCAAGTACAAAAAGCTTCAATAAGTAGTGGTACGATGTGGCTACCATGCATAATGACCAACCAAATTAGGCATGTATCACTGACTATGACCAAAGAATTTCACTATGGGTGGTGGACGTCAACAAATCTCAATTCGAATCAGAAATGGTCTCAGGAGGAAAAAAAAGGTTTGGAAGTACTTTTTATCTACTAGCAAGTACAAAGACCTTCAATATGTAGTTGAAATGTGCGTCTCTCATGCACAAGACCGACCAAAGCATGCATATGTCACTGAACATGACAAAAGAATTTCACTAAGTGTGGTAAACGTTGATAACTCATAACACGAGTCACAAATGGTTAGAGGGGGAAACAATGGTTTGGAGGTAATAGTTATCGACTAGCAAGTACAAACACCTTCAATAAGCAGTGGCACGTTATGCCTACCATGCATAATGACCAACAAAAGTAAGCATGTGTTACTTACCAGGAACAACGTTGACAACGCATAATATGCGTCACAGATGGTCAGCGGGGGGTACAATGTTTTGGATAACTAGGTATGGAGCAGCAAGTACAAAGGAATTCAATCAATCGTGGCATTGTATGGCTACCATGCACAATGACCAACCAAAGTATGCATATGTCACTGAACATGGAAAAAGAATTCACTGTGTGTGGTCAACGTTGACAACTCATAACACAAGTTACGAATTGTAAGAGGGGGAAACAATGATTTGGGAGAACAAGTTATCAACTACTAAGTACAACAATCTTCAATGAGCAGTGGCACCTTGTGGCTACCATGCACAATGACCAACCAAAGTGGGCATATGTCACTGACCACGATCAAATTATTTTACTATGTGGTCAACGTTGATAACTCATAACACGAGTCAGAAGTGGTCACAGGGGGAAACAATGGTTTTGGAATACTAAGTATCGTATAGTAAGTACAAAGACCTACCATAAGTAATGGCAGAATGTGGCTACCATGCACAATGACCAACCAACTTAGGCATATGTCACTGACAATGAACACATAATTCCACTATGGGTAGTCAACTTTGACAACCCATAAAACGAGTAACAAATATTCAGAGGGAGAAACAGTGGTTTGGGAATACTAGGTATTGGCTAGCAAGTACAAGCACCTTCAATAAGTAGTGGCACAGTGTGGCTACCATGCACAATGACCAACCAAAGCAGGTATATGTCACTGACCACGACTAAAGATTTTCACTATGTGTGGTCAACGATCACAACTCATAACACATGTCACAAATGGTCAAAGGGGAAAAAAATGACTTAAGAATACTAGGTATTGTCTAGCAAGTAGAAAGAACGTGAATAAGTAGTGGCACGCTGTGGCTACCGAGCATTATGACCAATCAAAGTATGCAGGTGTCACTGAACATGACGAAACGAGTCTGACTATGTGTGGTCATTGTTGACATCCCATAACACGAGTCACAAATGGTCAGAGAGAGAAACAATGATTTGGGAATACTTTTTAGCAACTAGCAAGTACAGAGATCTTCAATAAGTAGTGGCACGGTGTGGATGATATGCATAAGGACCAACCAAAGTAGGCATATGTCATTTATCAGAACCAAAAGAGGTTCTATATGTGTGGTCAATGTTGACAACTCCTAACACGAGTCACAAATGGTCAGAGGGAGAAGCAATGGTTTGGGAATACTAGGTATCGAATACCATGTACAATGACCTCCAATAACTAGTTGCAAGATGTAGCTACCATGCACAAGGACCAACCAAATAAGGCATTAGGAACTGATCATGACCAAAGAATACCACTTTGATGAGTCAACGTTCACAACTCATGATATCATTCACAAATGGTCAGAAAGGGAAACAATTGTTTCAAAACACTAGGCATTGACTAGAAAGTACAAAGATCTTCAATATATTGTGGCAAGGGGTGGATACCATGCACAATGACCAACCAAAGCATGCATATGTCACGGAATATGACAAATGAATTTCACTATGTGTGGTCACCATTAACAATTCATAACACGAGTCACAAATGGTCAGAGGGGAAACAATAGTTAAGACGTACTAGTTATCAACTAGTGAGTAAAAAGACAATAATCAGAGGCACAAGGTGGCTACCATGCACAATGACCAACCAAATTATGCACATGTCACTGACTATGACCAAAGAATTCCACTATGGGTAGTCAACGTTGACAACCCATGAAACGAGTCACAAATGGTCAGAGGGGGAAACAGTGGTTTGGAAACCCTAGGTATCATCTAGCAAGTACAAAGACCTTCAATGAGTAGTGGAAAGCAGTGGCTACCAAGGATAATTACCAACCACATTATGCATATGTCACTGAACATGGCCAAACGAGTTTCACTATGTGTGGTCATTGTTGAAAATCTGTAACACGAGTCACAAATGGTCAGAGGGGGAACAATGATTTGAGAATACTACTTGTCAAGTAGCAAGTACAAAGGCCTTCAATAAGTAATGGCACGGTGTGGCCACCATGCATGATGACCAACCAAAGTAGGCATATGTCACTTATCGGGACCATTAGAATTCTTCTGGATGTGGTTAACGTTGACAACTCATAAAACGAGTCAGAAGGGGGCGGAGGGAGAACGAATGGTTTGGGAATACTAGGTATTGACTAGCAAGTACAAATACCTTCAATAATAAGTTGTAGGATGTCGCTACCATGCACGATGACAAACCAAAATAGGAATATGTCTCTGATCATGACCAAATAATTCCACTATGATGGGTCAACGTTCACAACTAATAACATGATTCACAAATTGTCACAGAGGGAGACAATCTTTTGGAAACACTAGGTATCGAGAATCAAGTACAAAGACCTTCAATATGTACGTTGAACGGTGTGGCTACCATGCACAATGACCAACCAAAGTATGCATATGTCACTGAACATGACAAACGAATTTCACTATGTGTGGTCAATGTAGACAACTCATAACACGAGTCACAAATGGTCAAAGGGGGAAACAATGATTTGGGAAAACAAGTTATTGACTAGAAAGTACAAAGAACTTTACTAAATAGTGGCACGGTATGGCTACCATGCACAATGACCAACCAAAGTAGGCATATGTTTCTAACCAGGACCAAAGATTTTTACTGGGTGATCAACGTTGACAACTCATGACACAAGTCACAAATGGTCAGAGGGGGAAACAATGGTTTTCGAATACTAGGAATCGTCCAGCAAGTCTAAACACCTCTAGTATGTTGTGGCACGGTGTGGCTACCATGCACAAAGACCAACCAAGGTAGGCATATGTCACAGACCATGACCTAAGAATTCCACAATGTGTGGTCAATGTTGGCAACCCATAATACGAGTCACAAATGGTAAGAGGGGGAAACAATGGATTAGAAGTACTATCTACTAGCTATCTACTAGCAAGTA
>SZWC01000097.1:525003-543879 GCA_023375785.1 Penium margaritaceum
ATCATCTAGCAAGTACAAAGACCGTCTATGAGTAGTTGCAAGGTGTGACTTCCATGCACAATGACCAGAAACATTAGGCATATGTCACTGATCATGACCAAACAGTATAAATACGATGGGTCAACGTTCATAACTCATACTATGATTGAAAAATGGTCAGAGGGGGAAACGATAATTTAGAAACACTTGGCATCGACTAGAAAGTTGAATGACCTTCCATACATAGTATACCGGTGTGGATACCATGCACAATGACCAACCAAATATGCATATGTTACAAAACATGATGGAAAACTTTCACTATTTGTGGTCAACGTTGACAACTCGTAACACGAGGCACAAATGGTGAGAGGGGGAAACGATGATGTGGGAATACTAGTTATCAACTACCAAGTATAAAGTCCTTCAATAAGTAGTGGCATATTGTGGCCACCATGCATAATGACCAACCACAGTAGGCATATGTCACTTATCAGGACCAAAAGAATTTTTCTATGTGTGTTCAACATTGACAACTCATAACACAAGTCACAAATGGTCAGAGGGGGAAACAATGGGTTGGGAACACTAGGTATCCTCTAGCAGGTACAAATATCTTCAATAAGTAGTGGCATGCTGTGGCTACCAAGTACAATGACCAATCAAAGTATCCATGTGTCAGTGCACATGACCAGAACGATTTCACTATGTGTGGTCATTGTTGACAACCCATAACACGAGTCACAAATGATCAGAGGGGGAAACAATGATTTTGGAGTACTAGTAATCAACTAGCAAGTACAAAGACCTTCAAGAAGTACTTGCACGGTATGGCTACCATGCATAATGACCAACCAAAGTAGGCATATGTCACTTATCAGGACCAGAATAAGTTTTCGATGTATGGTCAACGTTGACAACTCATAACACGAGTCACAAATGGTCAAAGGAGGAAACAATGGTTTGGCAATACTAGGTATTGACTAGCAAGTACAAATACCTCCAATAAGTAGTTGCACAGTGTGGCTACCATGCACAATCACCAACCAAATTAGGCATTAGACACTGATCATTACCAAAAAGAATATCACTATGATTAAGTATGTAAACCAAAACCTGGGTCTCGAGTTCAGGTCTCGCGATTCCAAGATCGAGTCTAGACTTGTGAGTCTGGTTCTACCATGTAGAATCGACTCGCGATGCCGAGACTACGGCATAGGATCGTGATTCCTCCCTAGGGTGGTGGCGGTTACCGAAGGGGGAACGAGAAAAATGACGCAGGGGGCCGGTTCGACATCCACCACCTCGGGAGGTCTGGTGACATTCCGGAGGCACCGTAACACCCCCTCTCCATTTTTGTGCTTTCCATACTTTGATGTCCGCCCCCCTTTCATTGGCCAGGAGTGTGTATCCTAAAAGTTACATTTTGCTGCCCATTTGCACATGGGGTTTCATGGTTAGTGCGAGCCTACACACTCTCCAGTGTCTCATAGCAGGTTGTGTCTGCACTTTTGGTGTTTCTCCTAAGGCACCTCCGGGCCTTCGATCCGGCCACCCGACTGGGCTCTAACATCACCAATGGCCTCACAAGCATCAGTGCAGCAGCTGCAGCATCAGCAACAACAACAGCAGTAGCAGCAGCAGCAGCAGCAACAGCAGGGGCAGCAGCAAGAGGTGCAGAAGATGTAGTAGCAGACATCCAGTACCTCAACCTCTAAGCCGGGTAGGAATTTCATCCAGGCCATGCTGAATACGTGTGGATGGGTGGAAAAACACAAAACAAAGTTGTCCGTGGTCTGGACGGATACAAAGGCGATCAGAAGTGAAAGACTGTTATGGGTTAAACTAAAGGGAATGAACATCCTCGGCATATACAAAAAAACTGGACAAAATAACAGAGCAACGGCTTCTTTCGGCTAGCCGGACGCTGGTGACATGTGTCACTTTATTAAGGGATGACTTGGGTGTCGGTCATAACAGTTTGAATGACTAATGGACCGTTCCCAAGGTGTTGGGACCTGAACCTTTATTGAGAACTCGGTGTTTGCAAGTAGTGGCCTCTATCGGATTCTATATTTCTGACAGGAGCAAGTCAGAGACAGGTGGAGCAAACCAGATAAAGGTGGAGCAAGCCAGAGAAAGGTGTAGCAAGCCAGAGGAAGGTGAAGCAAGCCAGGGAAAGGTGGAGCAAGCCAGAGAAAGGTGGAGTATGCTAGAGAAAGGTGGAGTAGTACAGGTAAAGGTGGAGCAAGCCAGGGAAAGATGGACCAAGCCAGAGAACACTGGAGCAAGCAAGAGAAAGGTGGAGCAATCGAGAGAACAATAGAAGCCAGAGAAATGTGGAACACGCTAGAGAAAGGTTGAGCAAGCCAGAGAAAGGTGGGGCAAGCCAGAGAACGGTTTAGCAAGCCAGAGAAAGGTTGAGCAAGCCAGTGAAAGGTGGTGCAAGCAATGGAAAGGTGGAGCAGACCAGAGAAAAGTGGAGCAATCCAAAGAAAGGTGGAGCTAGCCAGAGAAAGGTGGAGCAAGCCAGAGAAAGGTGGAGGAAGCCTAGGAAAGGTGGAGCAAAACCAGAGAAATTTGGAGCAGGCCAAAGGATGGTGGAGCAAGCGAGAGAAATGTGGAGCAGGTCAGAGAACGTTAGAGCAGGCCAGGGAAAGGTGGGGCAAGCCAGAGAAAGGTGGAGCAAGCCAGGGAAAAGTGGAGCAAGCTAGAGAAAAGTGGAGCAAGCCAGAGAACAGTGGAGCAAGCCAGACAAAAGTGGAGCTAGCCAGGGAACAGTGGATCAAGCCAGCGAAAGGTGGAGCAAGCCAGAGAAAGGTGGAGCAAGCCAGGGAAAAGTGGAGCAAGCTAGAGAAAAGTGGAGCAAGCCAGAGAACAGTGGAGCAAGCCAGACAAAAGTGGAGCTAGCCAGGGAACAGTGGATCAAGCCAGCGAAAGGTGGAGCAAGCCAAAGAAAGGTGGAGCAAGCCAAATAGAGGTGGAGCAATCCAGAGAAAGGTGTAGAAATCCAGAGAAAGGTGAAAGCGCAAAGGCAGAGGCGGACAGGCGCAGGCGCAAAGGCGCAAAGGTGCAGGCGCAAAGGCGCAGGTGCAAAGGCGCAAGCGAAAAGGCGCAGGCGCAATGGAGTAGTCGCAGCGGCGCAGGCACATAGGCGCAGGCGCAAAGGCCCGAGCGCAAAGGTGTATGTGCAAAGGCGCACGTGCAAAGGTGCAGGCGGAAAGGTGCAGGCGCAAAGGTGCAGGTACAAAGGCGTAGGTGAGAAGGCATCAGCGCTAAGGTGCAGGCGCGAGGATACGGGCGCGAAGGTGCAGGCACGAAGGCGAAAGAGCAAAGGCACCGGCATGAAGGCACGGGAGCAAAGGCACAGGGGTGAAGGCGTGGACACGAAGGCGCGGGCGCAAAAGCCCAGGCACAAAGACGCAGGCGCAGAGGCGCATGCACACAGGCGCAGGCACAAAGGCGCAAGCGCAAAGGCGTAGGTGCAACTGCCCAGGCGCAAAGGCACATTCACCAAGTCGCAAGCGCAAAGGCGTGGGCGCATTGACATAGGAACAAAGGCATAGGCACATAGGTGCAGGCGCATAGGCTCAAGCGAGAAGGCGCGTGAAGGCACGGGCCCGAAGGAGCAGGCACAAAGGCACGGACGCAAAGTCATCGGCGCGAAGACGCGGGCGCGAAGGTACAGGCGCGAAGCCGCGGGCACAAAGGTGCAATCACAAACGCACAGGTGTGAAGGAGCATGCGCAAATGCGGAGGCACAAAGGCATAGGCGCAAAGGCACTGGCGCAAAGGCACAGGTGTAAAGGCACAAGCACAAAGACACATGTACAAAGGTGCAGCTGTAAGGGCACAGGCACAAAGGCACAATGGCAAAAGGCACAAGCACAAAGGCGTAGGCACAAAGGCGCAGGCACCTATGCGCAGGTGCAAAGGCGCAAGCGCAAAGGTGTAGGCACAAAGGCACAGGAGTAAAGGCGTAGGCTCAAAGGCGCAGGCGCAAAGGCGTAGGCGCAAAGGCGCATGTATGAAGGCGCAGACGCAAAGGCGCAGACGCAAAGGCACATGCGCACCAAAGGCGCAAATGTGCAGGTGCGAAGGCTCATGTGCAAAGACACAGGCACAAAGGTGGAGCGAGCTACAGAACAATAGAGCAAGCCAGAGAAAGGTGGAGCAAGCCAGCAAAAGCTTAAGCGAGCCAGAGAAAGGTGAAGCAAGCCAGAGAATGACTGAGCAAGCCAGAGAAAGGTGGAGCAAGCCAGCAAATGGTGGAGAAAGCCAGAGAAAGGTGGAGCAAGCCATAGAGCGGTGTGAGAGAATGAAGCCTTTACAAGAGAAGGAGGAATCTAAATAATGTCTCAACAACGATTCAGATCCAAACACCGAACCACCTTGGCCAAGGTGAGCAAGCAAAAGAAAGGCGGAGCAAGCCACTGAACGGTGGACCAAGCCAGAAAAAGTTGGAGCAAGCAAAAGAATGGTGGAGTACGTCAGGGAACAGTGGAGCAAACCATAAAAAGGTGGAGCAAGCCAGGGAAAGATGGAGAAAGCCAGAGAAAGGTGGAGCGAGCAAGGAAAAGGTGGAGCAAGCCAGCGAAAGGTGGGGCAAGCCAGAGAAAGGTGGAGCAAGGCAGAGAACGGTTGAGCAAGCCAGAAAACGGTGGAGCAAGCCAAAGAAAGGTGGAGTAAGCCAAAGAAACGTGGAGCAAGCCACAGAAAGGTAGAGCAAGCCAGATAAAGATGGAGCAAGTTAGATAAAGGTGGTGCAAGCAAGAGAAAGGTGGAACAAGCCAAGAAAAGGTGGAGCAAGCCAGAGAACGACAGAGCAAGCCTTGGAAAGGTGGAACAAGTCATAAAAAGGTGTAGCAAGCAAGGGAAAGGTGGAGCAAGCCAGGGAAAGGTGGTGCAAGGAAGAAAACGGTAGAGCAAGTCAGAGAACAGTGTAGCATGCCGAAGGAAGTTGAGCAAGCCACAGAACAATGGAGCAAGCAAGAGAAAGGTGGAGCAAGCGAGAGAAAGATGGAGCAAGCCAGAGAAACACCGAGCAAGCCAGAGAACGATGGAGCAATCCAAAGAACGGTAGAGCAAGCCAGAGAAAGGTTGAGCAAGCCAGAGAATGGTGCAGCAAGCCAGGGAAAGGTGGAGCAATCCAGAGAAAGTTGGAGCAAGCCAAATAATGGTGGAGCAAGCCAGCAAAAGGTGGAGTAAGCCAGAGAAAGGTGGAGCAAGCCATGGAAAGGTAGAGCAAGCCAGAGAAAGGTGGATATAACCAGTGAATGGTGGAGCAAGCCAAAGATACAAAGAGCAAGTCAGAGAACGGTTCAGCAAGCCAGAGAACCATGGAGCAAGCCAGAGAAAGGTGGAGTAAGCTAGAGAAAGATGGAGCAAGCCAGGGAAAGGTGAAGAAAGCCAGAGAAAGATGGAGCAAGCCAGAGAAAGGTGGAGCAAGCTAAAGAAAGGTGAAGGAAGCCAGGGAATGGTGGAGCAAGCTAAAGAAAGGTGGAGCAAGCCAAGGGTGGAGCGAGCCAGAGAACGGTGGAGCAGGCTAGGAAAAGGTGGAGCAAGCTAGAGAAGGGAGAGGCAAGCCACAGAAAGGTGGAGAAAGCCACAGAAAGGTGAAGCAAGCCAGAGAAAGGTGCAGCAAGCCACAGAAATGTGGAGCAAGCCAGAGTACGTTGGAGCAAGCCAGAGTCCGGTGGAGCAAGTTAAAGAAAAGTGGTGCAAGCCAGAGAAAGGTAGAGTAAGCGAGTGAAAGGTTGAGCAAGCCAGAGAAAGGTAGAGCAATCCAGAGAAAGGTTGAGCAAGCCAGACAACTGTTAAAATGGTATACACCTTGTCCACTGCCTAGCTGGCTTGCTGCACATACAGACAAGGCATGTACTAATCTATGGAGTACGTCCTCTTGGTCTGTTCTGAGATGGGCCAGGAATGCACTGCCCATAATGGGTATGTCCCCTGTGCCTCATCATAGGAATGATACCTTAGTGGCCTAGTTGAATAGGCGCCGGAGTCTCAAACAAGAGGTTTCAAACCCCGTGATTGTATTTTTCTTTGTGGCCCAAACTGGGACAGGAAGCTTCTAGGAAGCTTACTAGAGCCTGCCTTAAGGATGACACTTGGCGGTCTAAGGACACGCGAAGTAGGACTATAGGTTGAGGTTGGCTTCAGTGGAGCCACAACAAGCAGAAGCTTCAGAAAAGCTCTGCAAGTATTAAAGCTTGCACCTTGCATGCATCCATTTACAGTTGTTGCCTTTGAGACTCCTCACGGAGTGTCCAATCAAAGATAGACACTAAAGACCAACATGCGAACTTCGTAAGATTGCAAACGAAACGAACCTAAAATGTGGATCCCTCGTTTGAGGGTCATGTGTTATCTTGGTTGTAATATCAAGAGCGGTTGGCGGCCTCCCATGTCGAGATCCGTTTTCTAGACCGTTGCTATCCAGCGTATAAACAAATGGCTATGGGCCCACATTTTTTGTTCTAAGGGACACTTCCAAGACGGACTAGAGCGTGGTCTTACAGGGCGGGCGGGTACAACAGGGACACGACCATCAGACGGCTCCATCTGCTCCATTGGCTCCATCGGTTTCTTCGGGTAGGGTGCGCGCACATGGCAAACTAGGGGACAAGGAAGAGTTCTGTCCATGTTGGACACGACCCACGAGCCCCAAAGGGATTAAGCTCTACCCCTTTTTAGAAGGTGGTACGACCCCGAGTCCGTTCTCTCACGACGACACCATCTCCTTAGGCGATCATCGGCGGGAGGAGTATGCAACGGAACGAACTGCACCTTTTGAAAATGGTCGTCGTCAGTAGCCTCATCAGCCTCATCGGCCTCAACAAAGCAGAGTAGCAGCAAAGCAGAGAAGACGAGTAACCGCCAAAAATGGCGGATCCAACTCAAGCCCGCTTTGAGGCGGGTATGTCCAAATTCACGGGGACAGGTTTTCCCCTGTGGAAATGGCAATGTGAGATTGTCATGAACATGCGTGGCTACCTCGACATCCTAAAAGGGACCAAGACGGCACCCGCTGATGCGACGGTGACGACGCATGCGGCTGACCTTTTTGTGAACAACATCATGGCTCCCACCATTCTTGTGACGTCCATCAACGAGACTCAACACTCCCACATCACACGATGCACGTTGGCTGCCGAGGTAACGCAAGGCTCTCATGCGTGCATCAATTGAACACCCTAGCAAACCATCTCTTCATCTTCGAAAGGTTGATGTCGATGAGGGTGAGCGAAGGAGAATCGATACCTGCAATCTTGCAGTTGTTCGACAACGTGCTGCAAGAGGTCTAGCAAATGGAATGGAATATCGACTCCAACATGCGTGCCATGATCCTTCTAATGGTGCTACTGGAACGCTCGGGGTCCTTGATCACCGTATCTTGTAGTTGGAAGGAGGCAGATTTGACGTATGAGGCTGTCGCCGAACACGTCCGCAACGAGTCCATGCGACGTAGTGGCAGTGAGGCAAATATCTCAGCCTATGCCTCTCGCTTTGGTAGGAAAGGTGCAAGTTCTCCCTCTAGTCAAGGCAACAGCGGAAGCGGTGGTGGTGCAGGGAAAGGCAATGGTGGCGGGAAGAGTTCCAAGAAGTCCGGTAACTGTCACAACTATGGTAAGGCTGGGCACTGGGCTAGGGATTGCCGTATTCCTAAGAAAGAAGGCGGGAAAAATATGGGAAGGAGAAGAAGGAGCTCACCAATATGATGGTAGGGGCTGCCCATGAAGGGGGCAGCGATTCTTAGGACACGGACATTTGCCCTTGACTCGGGCACCAACCACCACTCATCAAAAGAGGAGGGTGGATTTGTCTCCATGGCCGAATCTGTCATGCGCATCAAGTGTACAAACAACGGCGTCGTCCAAGCCATGGGCAAAGGGGACAAGGTGATCACGTTCAATGTGAACGAAGCGGAGAAGGCAGTCAACCTTCAAAAGGTGGTATACATTCCCTCCTTTGCAGCCAACTTGCTGTCCGTCTCATAAATCACCAACAACAACATGACAGTGGTGTTCACTAACAAGGAAGCGGTGGCCCTCAAAAACAAGGATATCCAGCTTTTGTACACCAAAGATAACCTCATGCTTCAAGTTCAAAGATTTGATGGCCTCTACGTGCTTCAAACCAAAGCCACCAAGGCGTTGGTTGAGGGAATTGCATGTGCCACCAAGACAGTGATACCGGAGCCAAAGGATGCACCACCAGCGACCGTTGCGGCTGCCACATCAACCAAGGAGACGGATGCTGAGCTGTGGCACCGGCAATTTTGCCACTTGGTCAATAGCACGGTGCAGAAGATGCAAGAGCAAGGGGTAGTCCACAAAATGGAGAGGTGCACCATGAAACATGGAGAAGGGTGTACATCGTGTGAACCATGCCTCCAAGCAAAGGCAAAGAAGAAGCCGTTTGGGAGAGAAGGTCAACAAACAGAGCATGTCTTCGAACTGATACATAGTGACGTGTGTACACCCTTTCGCACACCGTCTAACGGAAGAAGAAGGTACTTCTTGATCTTCATTGATGACCACAGCCGCAAGTTGTGGATCTACTTCCTCAAAACAAAGAGGGAGGTCAAGGAGAAGCTCCTCAAGTTCGTCGCCATGGTAGAGCGGCGAATTTCCAAGAAAGTGAAGACGCTGTGAAGTGACAACGCGGGTGAGTACGAGGCATGCAAGCCTTGGCTCAAGCATCATGGCATCCACTACAAGCAACCCACCCCTTACAACCTTTAAATCAACGACATAGCCGAGAGGATGAACCAAACCCTGCTCGATATGGTGAGAAGCATGCTCTTCGACACCAAGCTCCCACCTTGCTTTTGGGCTGAAGTAGCAACAACGGCCTGCTACCTCTTGAACCTCACACCAACAACGACCTTGCAGAAGCATGGAAAGGAGCGCGACCAGTAGTTGAAGACCCCACAGGAAGCATGGTCAACAGGAAAACCCAACGCGTCTCATCTAAAGGTGTTCGGGTCAATGGCATGGGCGAAGATCCAGTTGGGAGAAGGTGGAGGCAAGCTCAATGCACGCTCCAAGAAGTGCGTCATGGTTCGGTACGACAAGTCACACAAAGCCTATCGGCTTTGGGACTAGGCAGCAGGCAAGCTCGTGAGGAGTCGCGACGTTGTATTCGACAAACGCACCCTTGGAAAGGGAGGGTTGTTAGACCCAATCCTTACTCCCAAAGCGGGGGAGTGGATAGCGTTGCTTGATTCTGGAGACCGAGCACCCGACAACTGGCTCGTTTTGTGAGCAGGTGGTGGGAATGGGAGAGTAGCTGCAGAAAGTGATACATCATCTGACATGGACGTGGATACCAAGGCGTCCGTGGCTTCGGAATCTGATTTAGAGTCTGACGACTCTTCTAACAACGACAACGACGAGGACAACAAACAACCACCTGTTGAGCACCAGCACTAAAGCAAGAAGCCGCACCAACACTCCGGTGCAGTTTGCAACCAAAGAAATTACCTTTGCGGTATGAGGATGATTGAACTGGCCTTAGCTGGTTGTGCATGGCTCAGGGAGAGCCATTCATAGTGGCGGAGGTGATGAATGGCCCAAATGCGGCAAAGTAGAAGGAGGCAGCGGACAACGAGCTCGTGTCCATTGCCAAGAATGGCACATGCGTGCTGGTGGATACACCCAACAAGGCCCACGTGGTGGGATCCAAGTGGGTCCTCTGAGTGAAGAAGAAGCAAGACGGCACCATCAACAAGTTCAAGGCAAAGGTAGTGGCTGAGGGGTTCCCTCAACGCTCGGGCTCTGAGTACAATGAGACGTTTGTGCCCGTCGTGACCTTAGCCTCCATCCACTCTCTCCTTGGCATTGCATCCACAAAGAACCTGCACATACATCAGATAGACATCAGGATAGCTTTTATTTATGGGAAGCTTGACAAGGAAGTGCTGATGGAGGTGCCGGAAGGAGTTCAAGCTCCTAAGGGCAAGTTGTGCAAGTTGGTGAAAGCGCTCCATGGGCTGAAACTGGCCCCAAGGATGTGGTACAAAGAAATGGACGGTTTCATGACCGGTCTCTCCTTCGCGCATTGTTAGAATGACCCAAGCATGTACGTGTGCGATGATGGGAGAGGGTTCATGTTGGTTGCGCTGTATGTGGATGATCAGATCATCTGCTTGTCTTCGGTCGAGCTGCTGGATGAGCTGAAGTCTGACCTCAGCAAAAGGTTTAAGATGAAGGACATGGGTCCCCTCGAGTACTACCTTGGGATCGCCATCGACCGCAACCAAGTAGCAGGCATAATCAAACTCAACCAAACCAAATACATCGGTGAGGTACGAAAGCGCTACCACATGGAAGACTGCAAACCTGTCAGCACCTCAATGACGACCAATACAAAGCTGAAGGCCTCCATGTTGCCAAGCAATGAAGCGGAACAAAAGGAGAGACAAGACATCCCCTACCAGTCCGTCGTGGGTAGCATCATGTACGCCATGGTAGGGAATCGTCCTGACATCTGCTATGCTATGGGACAAGTGACCAGATTCGTGGCCAACCCAGGGCCACAACACTGGCATGTAGTAAAGTGCATCTTGCACTACCTGCAAAAGAAACGTAACATGGGCCTCATCATTGG
This sequence comes from Penium margaritaceum, assembly GCA_023375785.1. Classification (NCBI taxonomy): domain Eukaryota; kingdom Viridiplantae; phylum Streptophyta; class Zygnematophyceae; order Desmidiales; family Peniaceae; genus Penium; species Penium margaritaceum. The sequence goes on from SZWC01000097.1 coordinate 535,603, forward strand.
AGGTTTAGAAGGTACGGACCCCCTTCGCCTGAAGTGCTACACCGACGCTGACTGGGGAGGAAATCTTGAAGACCGAAAACCCACCTCTGGATACGTGTGCATCTTGAATGGTGCTGCAATCTTATCGACAAGCAGGAAGCAGGATTGTGTTTCCGTGTCCACAACTGAGGCATTGTATTTTGCTCTATCTGAGTTGTGCAAGGAGACTCAGTTGCTGCACAGCCTGCTTAGCAAAATGAGAGTGCCACACAAGGACGCCACAGTCGTTTACGTAGACAACATGAGCGCCATCTTGATGGCTGAAGACGAGATCATCTCTCGGGAAACGAAGCACATTGACATATGTTACCACTATTCACGTGACCTGGTCATGAAGAACGTGGTGGACTTGCAGCAATGTGGAACCAAGAGCATGCTTGCTGACTGCATGACCAAGCCACTGGAGAGCGACATGCACTATACAGGCATTTGTGGATTTGGAATGAGGAGTGCAGAAGGAGAGGGTGAGCCCCAAGGCATTGATGGAGCCCAAGGAGCGACAGATGGAAGGAGGTACAACGGAGAGATTTGTTGAAATGGTATGCATCTTGTCCACTGCCTAGCTAGCTGGCTAGCTGGACATACTGACAAGGCGTGCACTGCTCTATGGAGTACGTCCCCTTGGTCTGTTTCAAGATAGGCTAGGAATGCACTGCCCATTATGGGTATGTGCACTGTGGATCATCATGGGAATCTCATCTTTGTGGCCTAGTTTAATAGGTGCTGGAGTCTCAAGCAAGAGGGTGCAGGTTCAAACCCTACAACAGCTACAATTTGTGGCCAAAACTGGGACGGGAAGCTTCTAGGTAGCTTACAAGAGCATGCCTTGAGGATGACACTTGGCTGTGTAAGGACGCGCCAAGTAGGACTGTAGGTTGAGGTTGGCTCTAATGGAGTCATAACAAGCAGAAGCTTTAGCAAAGCTCTGCAAGTATAAAAGCCTATACCTTGCATGCATCCATTTATAATTCTTGCCTTTGAGACTCCTCATAGGGTGTCCAACCAAAGGTAGACACTAAATACCAACATGCGGAATTTGTGAGGTTGCAAACCAAACAAACCTAAAGTGTGGATCCCTCGTTCAAGGGTGACATGTTATCTTGGTTGCAATACCAAGAGCGGTTGGTGGCCTCCCATGTCAAGACCCATTTTCTAGACCGTTGATGCCCTGCGCATTGACAAGAATGGTAGAAAAGGCCAGAAAATGGTGGAGCAGGCCAGTGAAAGGTGGAGCAAGCCACGTAAAGATTGATTATACCACACAAAGGTGAAACAAGCCAGGGAGAGGTAGAGGAAGCAAGAGAAAGGTTGAGCAAGCCAGAGAATGGTAGAGCAAGCCAGAGAAAGGTGGTGCAAGCCAGAGAGAGGTGGAGCAATCCAAACCAAGGTGGAGCAAGCCAGAGAAACACAGAGCAAGCAAGAAAAAGGCGGAGCAAGGCAGAGAAAGGCGCAGCAAGCCAGATAAAGGTGGAGTAAGGTAGAGAAAGGTGGAGCAAGCCAAAGAACATTGAAGCAATCCAAAGAAAGGTGAAGTCAGCCAGAATAAGGTGGAGCAAGCCAGGGAAAGGTGGAGCAAGAAAGAGAAAGGAGGCAAGCCAGAGAAAGGTGGAAAACGCCAGGGAAAGGTGGAGCAAGCCAGGGAATGGTGGAGCAAGCCATAAAACGGTGGAGCAAGCCAGGTAAAGGTGGAGAAATCCAGAAAAAAGGTAGCAGAAGGCACATAAAGGTGGAGCAAGCCTGAGAAAGGCTAGGCAAGCCAGAGGAAGATGGAGCAAGCCTGAGAAAGGTGGAGCAGTTTAGGGAAAGGTGGAGCAAGCCAGAGAGTGGTGGATCATACAAGAGAAAGGTGAAGCAAGCCTGATAATGGTGGAGCAAGCCAGAGAAAGATAAAGCAAGTCATAAAACGGTGGACAAGCCAGAGAAACGTAATGCAAGCCAGAAAACGTTGGAGCAAGCCAAAGAAAGAAGGAGCAATCCAAAAAAAGGTGGAGCAAGATAGGAAAAGGTGGACCAAGCCAGAGAAATGTGGAGCAAGTCAGAGAACGGTGGAGCAAGCCAGTGAAAGGCGGAGCAAGCAAAAGAAAGGTGGAGCAAGCCAGGAAAAGGTGGACTAAGCCACAAAAAGGTGGAGCAAGCAAGAGAAATGTGGAGCAAGCCAGGGAAAGGCAGAGCAAGCCAGAGAGAGGTGGGGAGCAAGCCAGAGAAATGTGGGGAAATCCAGAGAAAGGTGGAACAATCTAGGGAAAGGTGAAGCAAGCCAGAGAAAGGTGGAGCAAGCCAGAGAAAGGTGGAGCAAGCCACAGAAAGGTGGAGCAAGCTAGAAAATGGTGGAGCAAGCTAGAGAAAGGTGGAGCAAGCTAGAGAAAGGTGGAGCAAGCTAGAGAAAGGTGGAGCAAGCTAGAGAAAGGTGGAGCAAGCTAGAGAAAGGTGGAGCAAGCTAGAGAAAGGTGGAGCAAGCTAGAGAAAGGTGGAGCAAGCTAGAGAAAGGTGGAGCAAGCTAGAGAAAGGTGGAGCAAGCTAGAGAAAGGTGGAGCAAGCTAGAGAAAGGTGGAGCAAGCTAGAGAAAGGTGGAGCAAGCTAGAGAAAGGTGGAGCAAGCTAGAGAAAGGTGGAGCAAGCTAGAGAAAGGTGGAGCAAGCTAGAGAAAGGTGGAGCAAGCTAGAGAAAGGTGGAGCAAGCTAGAGAAAGGTGGAGCAAGCTAGAGAAAGGTGGAGCAAGCTAGAGAAAGGTGGAGCAAGCTAGAGAAAGGTGGAGCAAGCTAGAGAAAGGTGGAGCAAGCTAGAGAAAGGTGGAGCAAGCTAGAGAAAGGTGGAGCAAGCTAGAGAAAGGTGGAGCAAGCTAGAGAAAGGTGGAGCAAGCTAGAGAAAGGTGGAGCAAGCTAGAGAAAGGTGGAGCAAGCTAGAGAAAGGTGGAGCAAGCTAGAGAAAGGTGGAGCAAGCTAGAGAAAGGTGGAGCAAGCTAGAGAAAGGTGGAGCAAGCTAGAGAAAGGTGGAGCAAGCTAGAGAAAGGTGGAGCAAGCTAGAGAAAGGTGGAGCAAGCTAGAGAAAGGTGGAGCAAGCTAGAGAAAGGTGGAGCAAGCTAGAGAAAGGTGGAGCAAGCTAGAGAAAGGTGGAGCAAGCTAGAGAAAGGTGGAGCAAGCTAGAGAAAGGTGGAGCAAGCTAGAGAAAGGTGGAGCAAGCTAGAGAAAGGTGGAGCAAGCTAGAGAAAGGTGGAGCAAGCTAGAGAAAGGTGGAGCAAGCTAGAGAAAGGTGGAGCAAGCTAGAGAAAGGTGGAGCAAGCTAGAGAAAGGTGGAGCAAGCTAGAGAAAGGTGGAGCAAGCTAGAGAAAGGTGGAGCAAGCTAGAGAAAGGTGGAGCAAGCTAGAGAAAGGTGGAGCAAGCTAGAGAAAGGTGGAGCAAGCTAGAGAAAGGTGGAGCAAGCTAGAGAAAGGTGGAGCAAGCTAGAGAAAGGTGGAGCAAGCTAGAGAAAGGTGGAGCAAGCTAGAGAAAGGTGGAGCAAGCCAGAGAAAGGTGGAACAACCCAGGGAAAGGTGAAGCAAGCCAGAGAAAGGTGGAACAAACCAGGGAAAGGTGGAGTAAGCCAATGAAAGGTGGATCAAGTCAGAGAAAGCTAGAGCAAGCCAGACAAAGGTGGAGCAAGCCAAAGAACGGTGAAGCAAGCCGGAGAAAGGTGAAGCAAGCCAGAGAACGGTGGAGACAGCCATAGAACGGTGTAGCAAGCCAGACAAAGGTGGAGGAAACCCAGGAAAGGTGAAGCAAGACATAGAAAGATGGAGTGAGCCAGAGACTGGTGGATCAAGCTAGAGAATGTTGGAGCATGCCATAGAATGGTCGAGCAAGCAAGAGAATAGTAGAGCAAGCCAGATAAAGGTAGAGCAAGCAATAGAAAGGTGAAGCAAGCCAGTGAATAGTGGAGCAAGCTAGAGAAAGGAGGAGCAAGCCAGAGAAAGGTGGAGCAAGCCACAGGAAATTGGAGCAAGCCAGAGAAAGAAGGAGTAAGCCAGAGAAAGGTACAGCAAGCGAGAGAAAGTTGAGCAAGCCAGAGAAGATGGAGCACGCTGAAGAAAGGTGGAGCAAGCCATAGAAAGGAGGAGCAAGCCACAGAAAGATGGAGCAAGCCATGGAGAGGTGGAGCAAGCCAGAGAAATGTGGACGCAGCCGAGGAAAGGTAGAGCAGCGAGAAAAAGGTGGAGTAATCCAGAGAAAGATGGAGCAATCCGGGTAAACGTGGAGCAAGCCAGAGAAAGGTGGGGCAAGCCATAGAACGGTGGAGAAAGCCAGAGAAAGGTGAAGACAACCAGAGAAGAGTGGACGAAGCAAGAGAAAGGAAGAGGAAGCCAGAGAAAGGTGGAGCAAACCAGTAAAAGGTGGAACAAGGTAGAGAACGGTGGAGTAGGCCAAGGAAAGGTGGAGCAAGGCAGAGAAAGTTGGAGCAAGCCATAGAAAGGTGGAGCAAGCCAGAGAAAGGTGGAGCAAGCCAGTGAAATATGGGGCAAGCCAGCGAAAGGTGGAGCAAGCAACAGAACGGTGGAGCAAGCAAGAGAATGCTGGAGAAATCAAGGAAAGGTGGAGCAAGCGAAAGAAAGGTGGAGCAAGCCAGGGAAAAGTAAAGCAAGTCAGAGAAATGAGGAGCAAGCCTGAGAAGGTGGAGCAAACCAGGGAAAGCTAGAGCAAGACAGAGGAAGGTGGAGAAAACCAAGGAAAGGTGGAGCAAGCCAGAGGAAAGGTGGAGCAAGCCAGAGAAAGGTGGAGCAAGCCAGTGAACAGTGGAGCAAGCCAGAGAACGGTGGAGCAAGCCACAGAATGGTGCACAAGCCAGGGAAGAGCAAAGCAAGCCAGAGAAAGGTGGAGCAAGCCAGTAAATGGTGGAGCAAGCCAGAGAACGGTGGAGCAATATAAAGAAAGGTGGAGCAGGATAGAGAAAGGTGGATCAAGCCAAAGAAAGGTTGAGCAAGCTAGATAATGGAAAAGCAAGCCAGAGAAAGGTGGAGCAGGATAGAGAAAGGTGGATCAGGTCATACAACGATGGAGCAAGCTAGATATTGGTAGAGCAAGTCAGTGGATTGCGGAGCAAACTAAAGAAATGTGGAGCAGGCCAGAGAAAGGTGGAGCAAGCCAGAGAACGGTGGAGTAAGCCAGAGAACAGCGGAGCAAGCGAGAGAATGGTGGAGAAAGCCACATAGTGGTAGAGCAAGCCAGAGAATAGTGGAGAAAGCCAGAGATCTTTGGACTAAGCCAGACAACGGTGTAGCAAGCCTGAGAACGCTGTAGCGGGTGAGAGAAAGGTAGAGCAAGCTGGAGAAAGAAGGGGCAAGCCAGAGAATGATAAAGCAAGCCAGAGAATGGTGGAGCAGGCCAGAGAAATGTGGAGCAGGCCAGAGAAAGGTAGAGCAAGCTGGAGAAAGAAGGGGCAAGCCAGAGAATGATAAAGCAAGCCAGAGAATGGTGGAGCAGGCCAGAGAAATGTGGAGCAGGCCAGAGAAAGGTAGTTCAGGCCTGAGAAAGGTGAAGCAGGCCGGAGAACGGTTGAGCAGGCAAGAGGAAGGTGGAGTAGGCAAGAGAAAGCTGGAGCAAGCCAGAGTAAGGTAGAGCAAGCCATAGAACTGTAGAGCAAGCCAGAGACTGGTGGAGCAAGTCAAAGAACGGTGGAGCAGGCCAGAGAAAGGTTAAGCAGGCCATAGAAAGGTGGAGCAAGCCATAGAAAGGTGGAGTAGGCAAGAGAAAGTGGAAGAAAGCCAGAGAAAGGTGGAGCAAGGCAGACAACAGTGGAACAAGCTTGATAACGGTGGTGCAAGCCAGAGAAATGTGGAGGGAGCCAGAGAAAGGTGGAGCAAGCCAGAGAAAGGTGGAGCAAACCAAGAAGATCGAGCAGGACAGAGAAAGGTGGAGTAAGCCACAGAAGATGAAGAAAGATAGGGAAAGGTCGAGCAAGCCAGAGAAGGGTAGAGCAAGCCAAAGAAATGTGAAGCAAACCATGGAAAGGTCCAGCAAGCCAGAGAAAGGTGGAGCAATCCAGGGAAAGGTGGAGCGAGCCAGAGAAAGGTGCAGCAATCCATGGAAAGGTGGAGCAAGTCAGAGAATGGTGGACCAAGCCATAGAAAGTTGGGGCAAGCCAGAGAAAGCTGGAGCAAGCTAGAGAAACCTGGAGAAAGCAAGAGAAAGGTGAAGCAAGCAAGAGAAAAGTAGAGCAAGCCAGAGAAATGTAGAGCAAGCCATAGAGAGGTGGAGCACAACAGAGAAAGGTGGAGCAAGCCAGGGAAAGCTGAAGCAAGCCAAACATAGATGGAGCAATCCAGAGAACGATGGAGCAAGCAAGAGAAAGGTGGAGCAAGACAGGGAAAGGTGTAGCAAGCCAGAAAAAGGTGGAGCAAGCCAAGAAGATCGAGCAGGCCACAGAAAGGTGGAGTAAGCCACAGAAGATGAAGAAAGCTAGGGAAAGGTCGAGCAAGCCTGAGAAGGGTAGAGCAAGCCAAAGAAATGTGAAACAAGCCATGGAAAGGTCCAGCAAGCCAGAGAAAGGTGGAGCAATCCAGGGAAAGGTGGAGCGAGCCAGAGAAAGGTGCAGCAATTCATAGAAAAGAAAAAAAATGTAGAGAATGGTGGACCAAGCCATAGAAAGTTGGGGCAAGCCAGAAAAAGCTGGAGCAAGCTAGAGAAACTTGGAGCAAGCAAGAGAAAGGTGGAGCAAGCAGAAAAGGAGGAGCAAGCAAGAGCAAAGTCAAGCAAGCGAGAAAAATGTAGAGCAAGCTATAGAAAGGTGGAGCAAAACAGAGAAAGGTGGAGCAAGCCAGGGAAAGCTGACGCAAGCCAGACATAGATGGAGCAATCAAGAGAACGATGGAGCAAGCAAGAGAAAGGTGGAGCAAGACAGGGAAAGGTGTAGGAGGCCAGAGAAAGGTGGAGCAAGCCAGTTAATGGTGGAGCAAGCCAGAGAACGGTGGAGCAAGCCAGAGAATGGTGTAGCAGGCCAAAGAATGGTGGAGCAAGCCAGAGAACGGTGGAGCAAGTCAGATGACGGTGGAGCAAGCCAGAGAAAGGTACATCAAGTTAGATAAAGGTGGAGCATGCAAGAGAAAGGTGTAGCAAGCCAGACAAAGGTGGAGCAGGTCAAAGAAAGATGGATCAGGCCAGAGAACAACAGAGCAAGACAGAGAAAGGTGGAGCAAGTCAGTGAACGGTGGAGCAAGCCAGAGAAAGGTGGAGCAAGTCAGATGACGGTGGAGCAAGCCAGAGAAAGGTACATCAAGTTAGATAAAGGTGGAGCATGCAAGAGAAAGGTGTAGCAAGCCAGACAAAGGTGGAGCAGGTCAAAGAAAGATGGATCAGGCCAGAGAACAACAGAGCAAGACAGAGAAAGGTGGAGCAAGTCTGTGAACGGTGGAGCAAGCCAAGGAAAGGAGGAGCAAGAAAAAGGGTGGAGCAAGCCAGAGAACAATGGAGCAAGCAAAAGAAAGGTGGAGCAAGGCAGATAAAGGCGGAGCAAGGCAGAAAAATGTGGAGCAAGTCAGAGAACGGTGGAGTAAGCAGAAGAACAGTGGAGCAAACCAGATAAAGGTGGAGCAAGCCAGAAAAGGTGGAGCAAGCCAGAGAAAGGTAAAGCAAGCCAAGGAAAGTTGGAGCAATCCAGAGAAAGGTGTAGCAAGCCAAATAAATGTAGAGCAAGTCAGAGTAATGTGGAGCAAGCCAGGGAAAGGTGGGGCAAGCCAAAGAAAGGTGGAGCAGGAAAGGGAAGGTGGAGCAAGCTAGGGAAAACTGGAGCATGCCAGAGAAAGGTCGAGCATACGAAAGAAAGATGGAGCAAGCCAAGGAAAGGTGGAGCAAGCAAGAGAAAGATGGAGCAAGCCAGAGAAGAGTCAAGCAAGCCAGAGAAAGGTGGAGCAAGCCAGAGAATAGCGGAGGAAGCAAGAGAAAGGTGGAGCAATCAAGCAAAAGGTGCAGCAAGCCATAGAAAGGTTGAGTAAGGTAGAGAAATGTGGACCAAGCTAGGCAAAGGTGAAGCAAGCCTGGGAAAGGTGCAGCAAGCCTGAGAATAGTGGAGCAAGCCAGAGAAAGGTGGAGCAAGCCAAGGAGAGGTGGATCAAGCCAGAGAAAGATAGACCAAGCAAGGAAAACATGTAGCAAGCCAGAGAAAGGTGTAGCAAGCCATGGAAAGGTGGAGCAAGCCAGAGAAAGGTGGAGCAAGCCAGCAAAACATGGAGCAAGCCACAGAACGGTGGAGCAATCCAAGGAACGGTGGAGCAA
>SZWC01000097.1:555708-571499 GCA_023375785.1 Penium margaritaceum
GCCGTCACTCTCATGACAACAGAGCAACTGGTTGCCTTGCCAGTGCCCAGTGCCGCTTCCTTCACTACTCTACCATCCGGCTCTTGCCGTCACTCCTCCATCACTCTCATCTTTTCCCCTCACTGCGCCATCAACATCCTCCTTAGCCTCCTCTCCATCAAGCCTCCGCACATTCCTTCATAACCCGCCAGCATTCATCATCTCCTCATGTCCATCTTTGCATCAGCCTCTGCCTTGTGATCATTAGCATCGCTTCGTAACGTACGTGGTTTCGCCCCTGCACCCACTCAAGTGATCAGTCATTTCTCCAACTTCCATCACTATTCTCTGCTCGGTACAAGGATCCACCCGGTTCCATCGCCTGTTTTGTGACGACCTGAACCCACGCCGAAACTTCCGTAGCGCACGCGGTTCGCCCCCGTGATCAGATTCAGCCATCATCCTCCTCCTCGTCGTAAAAACTCATCAGCATCTGTCGCCACTGCAAGGATCTGCACGAGCTAGCTGTCCTCTTCACAGCAACTTGCACCCATGCTAACAGCATATTTCTTGCAGCGTTTTGGCAATTACCTTCCCATTGCCGCATTTTATTATTCAATTTCACAGCGCATGTAGTTTTACGCCAGCGTCTACTCTGTCACCACGTGATAATCCTATTCCACATCGTATTTTGCTTGACACAAGGATCCGCCCGGTCAAATCGCCTGTCTGTGCAATGATCCGCGCCTACGCCCAAACCTTCTCATCACACGAGGTTTCACCCCTGTGTCCAGACCATCAATCTCATCCCGCTTGCCTTCATCAGCTTCAATCTCAGCTCGGCACACAGATCGGTACGGTTGCATCGCCCGCTTTGTGACAACCTGCTTCCACACTAAAACTTCCACAGCACACATGGTTCTACTTCTGCGCACACTTGTTTCAACCCCGCAGTAGTAGCACCTCCTCCTCAGTAACCGCGCACCCTCCCTATAAGGATCCATTCGACCATTTGACCCCATCAAGTGGTAACCGGGATCCAATTTTACAGTATTCATCCTCTTTGTCCTTTCCCATCATGTCATTCCCTACTCATCCCTCCTCCCATACCGAGTCAACCTTGCAACTCCAAGACTCTACTCCTGGTGTATCGAACACTGCTCGTCCTTCTGCTCACTATTTGGGCCAACGAGTGGAACAAGCCGTCACTCCAGAAGACATGACCGTGGACGAGGAAGATTCTCTGAGCCGCCCTACAAGACACAGAAGATAAGCTGTGGCAGAGCCTTTCATGTGATTAGCACAATCGCAGTGCCTTCCTTTCCTTCTCATCCCTTCTCTTCCTCTGCACATGACTCTCTCCTGGGAGATGTGTGCTATGCTAATAGAAGATGGAAGCAATGTCACAACAATATGGCGCAGATCCCCACCGGACAATGAGAACACCTTTGCTCACATCACCCCATCCCAGACTATGAAGATGCCTTCTTCAATGTCTACTGTCTGCTTTGGGAGTGGCTCCATCCTTCCTACCTTCATCACTAATTGAAGGCTGACTCTATCCCCGAACTATGGCATCGTATCCTTCTACAAGCCTGGAGGAAGAAATGGATAGTGACCACGTGTCTCAACAACAACAATTTTCTAGATCGCACAAGAAGAGTGCATGTTCTACGTCACACTTATCCCACTTCGACATCACAAGAATGGGCAATAGAAGTCTACAAGGCCCTGTACTCGGAACTCTTGCATGGCTGCGGGATTACTGATGCGCTTCTAGGTAACCTGACCTACCAAGAGCCAGGGGTCTCAGCCAAAGTCCTCCGCCACCACAAGGAACAGATCACTCAAGAAGTCGGGGAAGGAATCAAACAAGTCAATGGACAAAAACATCATCAGCTGGTGGATGAATTCCCTTTTGACCGCGGGGAGATGTGGAACAACTTGCTCATGCACTGTGGAGTAGAATGTTCATCCATGTGGGAGGACATATACTAGCACAATTACAAGAGATCACCCCTCTTAACCTTGTCAGATTGACAGGGGGTGTTGGAAACACAATATGACAAGACAGACTCCTTGGAAATTTTCCAAACTCTCAATAAATGTTGAGGTTCTCGGCCAAACCAACTTGAACAACAGCTCTTGGAAGACTACCCGTTGAGACCAAACGGCCAAGAGATTCCCTAATAAAGTCACATGTGTCACCCGCGTCCAGCTAGCCGATACAAGCCGTTACACAGGGACTTTTATCCTGTCCTGTCCATATACACCGAGAATGTTCATTCCCTCGCACTTAACCAGAACAGTTGTTCCCATCCTGTTCCCCTTTGGTCCCGCAGCTTTGCCACCGTGTCCTCGCTCCGCTTGCTCCTTGCTCATCTTGCCTTTGCCAACCATTCCCATCTTGCGGTTCTTTGTTCCGTCACTCTCGCTCCTTTGCTCAGCACTTACCGACCCATTACTCACATTGCTCTTGCTTTCTCTCACTGACTATTGTCTACCTCACACATTCGCTACCTGATCTCTCTTCAAGCTCTGCGACCAAGTCTTCAGGACGTCTCATGCACTTCAGCCTTCATCATTCCGCAAACATGTTTGTGCTTGTCTCATTGCTTTTGCCTGCTTCTTCTATTGTAATATCCACTTGTTGCATTCTTTTGATAGGAGGAAGCCAGAGAACGGTGGAGCAAGCCAGCAAAAGGTGGCGAAACCCAATGGATTGGGTGTCTTTTTGTAGACACAACACTTTGGAGCGAAGGACGGAAGCTTTCTTGAAGGTGCGGGCGTTGCTGATGTATGAGTAACATTAGCGGCAAAGGACTGGGCGCAGTGCGGGAACACTGGCGCTGAGAGGCAATGTAGGTAGAGAGACTGGAGGCGGCCCAAAGGGTGAGCCTGAAGAGGAATCCAATGAATTAATTACTCAATAGAATGTAAGCAGTACATATAGGTAGATTCCTAACATAGCACGCTTCGTCGAGCGGCCACGTGAGTGAGCTGGCGACTTGGGAAAGGGAGAAGGGGAAGCGCCTCAAGACCACGATTCAGCTTTGCTAGCCATACGCATACGGGATTGCCGTGCGTGGGGCGATCTTTCCAGATGCGTTGGCCTTCACTGTTTGTTGCACGAAACCATTTTCTTGGTTTTGGCAAAGCTCGCACGTTGGTCGGTTGTGACCGTTCGCACATTGGTAGTGTTTTTCCGGAGATGAGCCTCCGTTGTCACTCTTTCTTTTCTCAGTGGCTGCACCCTGTGAAGCGATCTCCAAGATAATTTTAGATACCCCCCTCAGATCAGAAGAGGGGTACAAGCCTTGAAGGGCAGTGTTGGGAGTCGTGTTCCTGGAGAGGCACAGCACGACAAGAGCTTGGAAGGTTTTGGAGGCGCTGGGCGCCTCAGTACCAGGTTGTAAGGGCAGGAGAGGAAATCTGGGCGGTGTAGCAGTTTCTGAGCAAAAGCAGTGAGTGTGGTGGACGAAGCGGCTGCTGTAGAGGTAAGTGCACAGTTTGGTAGTGATGTAGAGACGGTCTCGGTGGGTTCTCTTAGAGGAAAGTCATGCTTGTAGTAGGAAGCAGAACGGTCTCGGTCACACACCCCTATGGTTCTCAGACTCAGCCTGTAGTTGGGTTTGCTTAGGTTGTGGGCAGTGAAAACTCTGCGGAGACAAGCCGTCCAGATCTGAGAGGTCATGTGGTGCTTCTTCATGAAGCGATGTACTTCCTGAATAGGAAGGCGTGGAGGGGTGTATGAGCAGTATTGCAAAGAATGAGGTGAGGCGGTCTGTCACAGTGCTCGGTCTGTTGTCGTAGCTAGTCTGTGAGTGCAGGAACTGCTGCTGCCAATGTGCGGAGAGAGAGGACAGTGTAGTGCTTGGAGAATTGATCGTGGATGAAGAGGAAGTGGCTGTGTTAGACATTAGAGTATGTGGATGGGGGTTGAATGAGTGTGATGTGCTGAGAGTCAAAGTTGCAGGGAGAGGTGTGAGAGGAGAGAGCAGGAGGAGAGGACACGGTGTACATCTCAAGGCCATACTCCCCAGATCCAATCTCAGACATAGTCTCAACAACTCCTAACATTACAGTGTTGTTAGGAGAGGGATTAGGAGCAGCAGGGACAGTAGGAGAGGAAGGTGCTTCTATGTAGTTGGCTGAGTTCGAATGCCAGCTTGATCTCCCCATCCGGTTGTAGTAGCGCTGTTGACGCTCTTCCGTCCTGTTTGGTTGCTCGCCGTAGGATTTGCTAGGATTCTGGCCCAGCCACTCATCGGTGGCACGGTGATTGCAGACGTGCGGCAGGTGGTTGCGACGGCCACATTTGGTCCCTTTAAGGGGGCCATGGCGTATGGTGTAGGAGCAGGCAAGGAAGCGGTTGATCAGGCAATTGTCAGCGGTGGCGGCTATGATCTCGAAGGCGTTGGTGGCAATGGTGGTTATGAGATTGCTTGACAATGTAGTCTTGCTCTGCTGCCATGAGCTTAGGACTAATGACAGTGATGGTCAGTTGGTTGACAAGCTGTTGTAGCAGGATTTGACGGATGATATCATACTGACCAGGGAGGCCAGAGATGATGCCGGTGCAGAAAACAGCAGGTGAAAGAACAATTTTCATTTCTTTGAGGTCGCGGGCGATGGTGGTGACAGCGGCAATGTAGCTGCCCATGTTGGTGTGGGCAGCGAAGGGCACGGAGAAGAGCGACATGATTTTGATGCCACAGGCAGTGGAGGTGTTGTTCCAAAAACGATCTTCAAGGGCCTTCCAGACCTCATGGGTCTTGGAGCCAAAAGTGCAAATATCTTCATGCAGTTTGGGAGAAGAGGTTGTCATGATGGTCATAAGGGCGGTGTTGCTGGGGACACTCCAGGAGGCATATGTAATGGTGGCGGCGGCAGGGGTTGAAGATCCAGTTGGGATTGTTCCGGCAGGAGCGGAACATGAGGAGGCATTCTGAACAAGATTGGACATGGATCCACCGGAGGGGTCTCCACCTGAGGCGGCTGCAGTTGTAGCGGTTGCGATGGAAGTGGTGACATCAGGTGGTTCCACCCCGGTATTGACGTTGGTAAGGAGGTGGCTGAGAGTGACTCCCTCAAACTTTTGAGTACCGAAGACAAGAGACACCAAGTAGCTCCACATCTTGTTGTTGCTGGTCTCGTCCGGCTTCACAGTGAGCTTGGAGAGACCAGACAGAGTGAGGGTGGAGGCCATGATGCAGTTGACGTGGAGGGAGCAGCGAATAGATGGTGAGGAGGGCCTCATGACAGACAAGGAGAGCGGCTCAAGATAGCGGCACAAGATGGCGGCACGAGACAATGTCAAGGTGACTGATGATGATGATGATGATGATGATGATGATGATGATGATGATGATGATGATGATGATGATGATGACGAGAGGGTGAAGAGCACGTGAGGTAATGATTACTGATGAAGGGCAACTAATTGAGTGCAGGGGCAAAAATGACGGCGGACGAGCAAAGGCTGCTGTTGATGAGGAGGAAAGGGTGCAGGGACGGATCCTTGTGCGCGAGTAGTGGAGATGACGACAGAGGAGCGGAAGCTGCTGCTGATGAGGAATGGGCGCAGGGGCAGAACCTTGTGTGTGAAATCACCAAGAGGAACTGAAATGGTGCTGCCACTGCACCTTAGTCAGAACACGCGCTTCCACTGCAATTCTTCTGGCAACCACAATTCTTCAAGGCAGAGGAGCTTGATTGCAGTGGAAGTGGGTGTGGCCGTCAGCGGCGAGCACGAAAGAGCCAGGTGTATCACTTGGGCTCTGATACCATGTCAGGAAAATACAAGTGCTCCTATTGAGTGGACGCGGTCACAATGATGAGCGTTAGAGTTCAGGGAACAGCACAATGAAAAGGAGTGCGGAAACGGCGACGGAAAACAAAATGGAACTGAAGGAGGATGAAGAGCAAAGCAATGAGTTATAGGTGCAGCACTGAGGGTGCAGGCACTGAGGATTGGGTGTCTTTGAGTGGATGGAGCACTTTTGATCGAAGGATGGAGGCTTCCTCAAAGGAGCGGGTGTTGCTGATGTATGAGTGACGTTAGCGGCAAAGTACTGGGTGCATTGAGGGAATACGGACGCTAAGAGGCAATGCAGGTAGAGGGACTGGAGGCAGCCCACAGGGCGAGCCCGAAGAGGAATCCAATGGATTTATTCATCAATAGAATGTAAGCAGTACAAATAGGTAGAGTCCTAACCTAGCGCTCTTTGTCGAGCGGGTACACGAGTGAGGTGACGAATCGGGCAAGGGAGAAGGGGAAGCGCCTTGAGACCACAATTCAGCTTTCCTATCCGTTCGCATAGGGGAGTGTCATGCGTGGGGCGATCTCCGCAGGTGCGTTGGCCTTGACCATTTGTTGCACAAAACCATTGCCTTGGTTTTGGCGAGGCTCGCACGTTGGTCGGTTGTGACCGTTCCCATATTAGTAGTGTTTCTATAGAGATGAACCTGCTCTGTCACTCTTTTTTTTCTCAGTGGCTCCATCCCTTCAAGCGATCTGCGAAATAATGTCCGACAAGGTGAAACAAGCCAGAGAAATGTGGAGCAAGCCAGAGAATGGTGGAGTAAGCCAAGGAAAGGTGAAGCAAGACAAAGGAAGGTGGAGCAAGACAAAGAAAGGTGGAGTAAGCTAGAGAATGATGGAGCAAGCCAGAGAAAGGTAGAGCGAGCCAGAGAAAGGTGGAGCAAGCCACGGAAATCTGGAGAAAGCCAGACAAAGGTGGAGCAAGCCAAAAAACGGTGGAGAAAGCCAGAGAAATGTGGAGCAGGCCTGGGAACAGTGGAGCAAGTCAAGGAACAGTGGAGCAAGCCAGGGGAAGGAGGAGCAAGCCAGGGAATGGTGGAGCATGACAAGAAAAGGTGAAGCAAGCCACAGAAATTTGGACATAGCCAGAGAACAGTGGAGCATGCTAGGGAAAAGTGGAGAAATCCAAAGAAAGGTGGAGCAAGCCAGAGAAAGGTGGAGCAAGCCCGAGAAAGGTGGAGCAAACCAGGGAAAGCTGGAGCAAGGCAGACAAAGGTGGAGCACTTCAGATAACGGTTGAGCAAGCCAGAGAAAGGTGGAGCAAGCCTGGGAATGGTGGAGCAGGCTAGAGAACGGTGGAGCAAGACAGAGAAAGATAGAGCAAGCCAGAGGAAGGTGGAGCAAGCCAGAGAAAGGTGGAGGAAGCCAGAGAACGGTGGAGCAAGCCGGAGAACGGTGGAGTAAGCCAGAGAATGGTGGAGCAAGCTAGAGAATGGTGGAGCAAGCGAGAGAAAGGTGGAGCAATCCCAAAGAACGGTGGAGCAAGCCAGATAGCAGTGGAACAAGCCAGAGAAAGGCAGAGCAAGCCAAAAAAGGGTGAAGCAAGCTATAGAAAGGTGGAGCAAGCCTGAGAAAGGTGGAGCAAGCCATAGAAAGGTGGAGCAGGCCACAGAAAATTGGAGCAGGCAAGACAAGGGTGATGCAAGCCATAGAAAGGTAGAGCAAGCCAGTGAAAGGTGGAGAAAACCAGAGAAAGGTGGAGCAAGCCAGAGAAAGGTGGAGCAAGCCAGAGGAAAGTGTAGCAAGCCTGAGAAGGCTGGAGCAGGCCAAAGAAAGGTGAAACAAGCCAAAGAATGGTGGAGCAAGCCAGAGGATGGTGGAGCAAGTCGGAGAAAGGTCGACCAAGCCAGAGAAAGGTGCAGCAAGCTAGAGAAAGGTGGAGCAAGCTAGAGAACGGTGGAGCAAGCCAGGGAACGGTAGAGCAAGCCAGAAAAAGGTGGAGCAAGCCAGAGAACGGCGGAGCAAGCCAAAGAAAGGTGGAGAAATCAAAGGAAAGGTGGAGCAAGCCAGAGAAAGGCCGAGCAAGCCAAAGAACACTACAGCAAGCAAGAGAACAATGGAGAAAGCCGGAGAATGGTGAAGCATGCCAGAGAACAGTGGAGCAAGCCAAGAAAAGGAGGAGCAAGTCACAGCACGGTGGAGCAAGCCAGAGAACAGCAGAGCAAGCCAGAAAAGGGTACAACAAGACAGAGGAAGGTGGAGCAAGCCACGAACGTTAGGAGCAAGCTAGAGAAAGGTGGAGCAAGCAAGAGCAATGTGGAGCAAGCCACAGAACGATGGAGCAAGCCAAAGAAAGATGGAGCATGCTAGGGAAAGGTAAAGCAAGAAAGAGAAATGTGGAGCAAGCCAGAGAACAGAGGAGCAAGCCAAAGGAAGGTAGAGCAAGCCAAAGAAAGGTGAAGCAAGCCTGGGAATGATAGATCAAGCCAAGGAAAGGTAGAGCAAGCCAGAGAAAGTTGGAGAAAGCCAGAGAACGGTGGAGCAAGCTAGAGAACAGTGGAGCAAGCCAGAAAAAGTTGGAGTAAGCAAGGGAAAGGTAGAGCAAGCAAGAGAAAGGTATTGCGAGCGTTCCAGATAAAGGTGGAGCAAGCCAAAGAAAGATGGACCAGGCAATAGAACAGTGGAGCAAGCTAGGGAAAGGTGGAGCAAGCAAGAGAAAGGAAGAGCAAGCCAGAGAAAGGTGGAGCAAGCGAGAGAAAGGTGGAGCAAGCTAGCGAAAGGTGGAGCAAGTCAGGTGAACCTTGACCAAGCTAGGCAAAGATGGAGCAAGCTAGAGAATGGTGGAGCGAGCAAGAGAAAGGTGGATTAAGTCTGAGAACGGTGGAGCAAGCCAGGGAAAGGTGGAGCCAGCCAGGGAAAGGTGGAGCAAGACAGAGAAAGGTGGAGCAAGCAAAAGAACGGTGGAGCAAGCCAGAGAACGGTGGAGCAAGCCAGAGAATGCTGGAGCAAGCCAGAGAACAGTGGAACAGGCCAGAGAAAGGTGGAGCAAGCTAGAAAACAGTGGAGCAAGCCAGAGAACAGTAGAGCAAGCCAGAGAAAGGTGGAGCAAGCTAGAGAAAGGTGGAGCAAGCCAGAAAAAGGTGGAGCAAACTAGAGAAGGTCGAGCAGGCCAGAGAAAGGTGGAGAAGGTCGTAAACAGTGGCGCAAGCCAGAGAAAGGTGGAGCAAGCCATTGAACAGTGCAGCAAGCCATAGAAAGGTGGATCAAGCCAAAGAAAGGTGGAACAAGCCTGAGGAAGGTGGAGAAAGCCAGAGAAAGGTATAGCAGGCCAGAGAAAGCTGGAGCAAGCCATAGAACAGTGGAGCAAGCAAGAGGACGGTGCAGCAAGTCAGAGAACAGTGGAGCAAACCAGAGAATTATGGAGCAAACTAGAGAAAGGTGGAGCAAGCTAGATAGTGGTGGAGCAAGGCAGGGAACGGTAGAGCAAGCCGGATAAAGGTGGAGCAAGCCAGAGAAAGGTGGAGCCGGCGAAAGAAATGTGGAGCAAGCCAGAGAAAGGTGAAGCTGGCCATAGAAAAGTGGAGAAAGCCATAGAATTCTGGAGCAGGCGAGAGAAAAGTGTAGTATGCCAAAGAAAGGTGGAGGAAGCCAGAAATTTGTCCAGCAAACCAGAGAACAGTGGATCAAGCCAGAGAACAGTGGAGCAAGCCACAGAATGTGGAGCAGGCCAGAGAAAGATGGAGCATGCCAAAGAAAGGTGGAGTAGGCCAGAGAAAGGTGGAGCAGGCCAGAGAGCGGTGGACCAAGCCAGATAATGGTGGAGCAAGTTAGAGAACGGTGGAGCAAGCCAGATAATGGTGGAGCAAGCCAGAGAACGGTGGAGGAAGCCAGAGAACGGTGGAGCAAGCTAGCGAACAGTGGAGCAAGCCAGAGAATGGTCGAGCAAGCTAGGGAAAGCAGAAGCAAGCCAGAGAGCGCTGGAGCAAGCCAGAGAATGGCGGAGCAAGCCAGATAATGGTGGAGCAAGCTAGAGAACGGTGGAGTAAACCACAGAATGGTAGATCAAGCCCGAGAACGGTGGAGCAAGTGGGAGAATGGTGGAACAAGCCAGAGAACGGTGGAGCAAGCCAGAGAAAGGTGGAGCAATGCAGAGAAAGGTGGAGTAATCCAGGGAACGGTAAAGCAAGCCAGAGAATGGTGGAGCACGCTAGAGAACATTGAACCAAGGCAGAGAACATTGGAGCAAGCCGGAGAAAATCGGAACAAGCAAGTAAGCATAGGAGCAAGACAGAAAACGGTGGAGAAAGCCAAAGAACAGTGGAGCAATTCATTGAACGGTTGAGCAAGCCAGAGAACGGTGGAGCAAGTCAGAGATAAATGGAACAAGCCATGGAACAGTGGACCAAGCCAGAGAATGGTGGAGCAAGCCAGAGAACGTTCGAGCAAGCCAACGAATGGTAGAGCAAGCCCAAGAACATCGAGCAAGCCAGAAAACAGTAGAGCAAGCCAGAAAAGAGTGGAGCAAGCCAGAGAATTGTGGAGCAAGCCAGAGAATGGTGGAGCAAGCCAGAGAATGGTGGAGCAAGGCAGAGAACGGTGGAACAAGCCAGAGAAAGGTGGAGCAAGCCTGAGAACGGTGGAGCAAGCCAGAGAACGGTGCAGCAAGCTAAAGAAAGGCGGAGCAAGCCAGAGAATGGTGGAGCAAGGCAGAGAACGGTGGAACAAGCCAGAGAAAGGTGGAGCAAGCCTGAGAACGGTGGAGCAAGCCAGAGAACGGTGCAGCAAGCTAAAGAAAGGCGGAGCAAGCCATGGAAATTTGGAACAATCCGGAGAGAGGTAGAGCAAGCCAAAGAAAGGTGGAGCAAGCCAGGGAATGGTGGAGCAAGCCAGAGAACTGTGGAGCAAGCCCGAGAACGGTGGAGTAAGCCAGAGAACGGTGGAGCAAGGATAATAGTTGAGCAAGTGAGAGAACGACGGAGCAAGCCAAATGATGGTGGAGCAAGCCAGAGAAAGGTGGAGCAAGGTAGAAATAGATGGGACAAGCCAGAGAAAGGTGGAGCAATCCAGTGAAAGGTAGAGCAGGCCCAAGAAATGTGGAGCAGGCAAGAGAAATGTGGAGCTGGCTAGAGAAAGGTGGAGCAGGCCAGAGAAAGGTGGAGCAAGCCAGAGAAAGGTGGAGCAATCCAGTGAAAGGTAGAGCAGGCCCAAGAAATGTGGAGCAGGCAAGAGAAATGTGGAGCTGGCTAGAGAAAGGTGGAGCAGGCCAGAGAAAGGTGGAGCAAGCCAGAGAAAGGCATAGCAAGATAGAGATCGGTTGAGCAAGCCAAAGAAAGGCGGAGCAAGCCAGAGAATACTAGAGCAAGCCACTGAACGGAGGAGCAAGCTAGAGAACGGTGGAGCAAGTGGGAGAACGGTGGAGCAAGCTAGAGATGGGTGGAGCATGCAACAGACTAGTAGAGCAAGCGAAAGAATGGTAGAGCAAGTAAGAAAAGGATGGAGCAAGCTAGAGAACGGTGGAGCAAGCCAGACAAAGGAGGAGGAAGCTAGAGAAAGGTTGAGCAAGCCAGAGAACGGTGGAGCAAGCCAGAGAACAATGGAGCAAGCAAGAGAACGGTGGAGCAAGCATGAGAGAGGTGGAGCAAGCCAGAGAAAGGTGGAGCAAGCCAAAGGAAAATGGAGCAAGCCTGAGAACGGTGTGAGAGAATGGAGCCTTCACAAGAGAAGGAGGAATCTCAAGAATGTCTCAATAACGGTTCAGGTCCAGACACCGAACCACCTTGGCCAACGGTCCTCCGGTCGTCCTACCGTTAAGGTATGTCGGTCAAGTTATCCCCCAAAAATGTGACACCGGTCACCCGCATGCGGCTAGCAGAAAGAAGCCGTTGGTCTGTTATTTTTTCCTGTTTTGCTTGTATGCACTGAATATATTAATTCCCTGGAGCTCAACCCAGAACAGTCTTTCCATCCGGTTCAACTTTGGTTCCGCGGCTTCGCCACCGTTTCTTCGCTTTGCTTGCTCATCGCTCATTCTGTTCTCGCCATCCACTCTCAGCTAATAACTCCTTGCTTTGTATCTCCTGATCCTTCGCTCATCACTCATCAACTCATCACCCTCAATTCGCCTCAACTCTCTCTCACTGGGTGCCTATCTCCCTTGCACCCCAATCCAATAAAGCACTTCTCATCAAGGTCGTACGACTAACTCCTAACGACGTCTCACGTCTCCTTGCTGCCATCATGCATCTGATGTACTTCTCCATACGCCATTGCTTCTCCATGCTTCTGCCATTGCCCTCTTCCCTCGCTATGTTCTTCTCACATGCTATAAGAGCATCACAAAACATCACCTTGTTCCGCTTAACCATGTCGTCGCCTTGCTGCCGCAATCACCGCACCTTTTTATCAAGAATTCCTCTGCCGCCGTCATCTTCCTCAACCTCGCAGCTTCACCAACAGCTGATGTCAGTAGCACTACCTCGACAGTCTTACAAGCTGGAATGACAACCAGGCAGGTGGAGCGCGCTCTGTGTACACGACATGCCAGTGGCAAAGGTCTAGTGACTCTTTATCTGCAACAGCTGTAAGCCACTCTCAAGCTACCACCTGTCGCCATCTTTGTGGAAGCTTCGCGCTCCTCCTCTGTGCCTTTCTGGCCGCTTGTTGCACTCCTCCAACCCATTGATTTTGTAGATTCTACTCGTTTCCCTTTCTGCATCTACTATCATGTCTCGGTCTCAGCCTTCATCTCTTGTATCACTTTCTCTGCTCCATCATCTTCTCCCATCGCCTCTTCATAGTAGCATAGCTCCGTCCTTCATCAGGACATCGAACACCACCAGTCTTCCTGCTCATGCTTTGAGCCGACTGGCAAGCAAGCCGTCACTTTCCTGACATATGCGAGCGTCTGTGCTAGCCTCACACGTCTTGTTACAGCCGACTTCCTCTCGTTGTCGGGATATCGGACGCCACTAGTCTTCCTCGGTCTTGGGCCAATTGGATAGCAAGCCATCACTCTCCTGGAAA
This sequence comes from Penium margaritaceum, assembly GCA_023375785.1. NCBI lineage: Eukaryota > Viridiplantae > Streptophyta > Zygnematophyceae > Desmidiales > Peniaceae > Penium > Penium margaritaceum. Next base: position 568,475 of record SZWC01000097.1, read on the forward strand.
CAGAGCAGTTGGTTACCTCACTCGTGTCCACTATTGCCACTCTCCACACATCAACTCCATCCTCCTCTGTTGCCACTACTCCACCAGCTTCATCTCCGTTACTCGCATTGCCAATGACATCTTCATCATCCTCCTCTTTATCAACTCCACACATTTGCCTAAGCAGCCCAAGTATCTTCTACATCCTCCATTCCATTTCAACATCAAGCTTCACCATCATCATTATTTGCGTCTTCATCCTCTTCATTGCTCCACTGTGCACATGGTTTTGTCCCTGCACCCACGCCATCGATATCAATCAGCCGCCTATCATCCACCTCTCGTCATCTGCTCGGCACAAGGATTCTTCCGTTCACATCACCATTCTTGTGACCCCTGCATCCACGACAAAAATTCCACAACGCTCACGGCTCGCCCCTGCACCCACATTTTCTCCTCAAAAACTCATTATCAGCACCTGTCGCCAGGACAAGGATCTGCAAGAGCTAGCTGCCCGCTTCGCAGAAGCCTGCACCTATGCCAGAAGCAGACTTCTCGTGGCGCGTTGGCTCCTGACTTTCCCTTGCCGCATTCTACCCCTCTACTCAGCAACACCCGTGGTTTTGCCCCCGCGTCCACTCCATTAACAGCATCCCGTTGCCTGCCATCAGGTTTGATCATGAGTTCGGTGCACGGACCCGCCCGGTCACATCGCCAGTATCGCGACAACCTGCACCCACGCTGAAGCGTCCGTGGCCCGCCATTGTGTCCATCTCCTTTCATCAGCCTCCTCCTCATCACCTGGCACCCTTGAGCATCTCCTGCACTCTGCGTCATTGGTTTTACACTCTGTCTCACAATAATCTTCATCAACTTCTACGAGCTTCAGGTATCAATCTCTTCCCTTGACTATGAATGCAATAATGGACTACTACACCCGAGGTTCTTTGTGTGACACCTATCACCTGCTTCTGGCTAGAAAAAAGAAGCCGTTGGTCTGCTATTTTGTCTTCTGCTTGTATACACAGAGGATGTTGATTCCCTTTAGTTCAACCCATAACAGCCTTTCCATCATGTTCACCTTTGGTTCCGCCGCTTCGCCCATGTGTCTATGCTTTGCTCGCTCATCGCTCATTCTGTTCTAGCCACTCACTCTTAGCTCATGACTCCTTGCTCTGTCACTCCCGATCCTCCGCTCATCACTCATCACCTCATTACCCTCACTCTGTCTCAACTCTCTCTTGCCAGGTACCTGTCTACCTCACACCTCTATCCTGCACATCACTTCTTTTTGAGCTTTTGCAACTAACTCATAACGGTGTCTCATGTCTCCTTGGTACCGCCATCCATCTGACGTCCTTCTGCATGTACCATTGCTTCTTCCTGCTTCTTCCGTTGCCGTCTCCCCTCGCTATATTCTTTTGACAGAGCAGAGCAAGCNGACTCCTTGCTCTGTCACTCCCGATCCTCCGCTCATCACTCATCACCTCATTACCCTCACTCTGTCTCAACTATCTCTTGCCAGGTACCTGTCTACCTCACACCTCTATCCTGCACATCACTTCTTCCTGAGCTTTTGCAACTAACTCATAGCGGTGTCTCATGTCTCCTTGGTACCGCCATCCATCTGACGTCCTTCTGCATGTACCATTGCTTCTTCCTGCTTCTTCCATTGCCGTCTCCCCTTGCTATAATCTTTTGACAGAGCAGAGCAAGCCAGAGAAAGGATGAGCAAGCCAGAGAAAGGTGGAACAAGCCAGAGAACAGTAGAGCAAGCTACATGAAAGTGTAGCAACACATAGAACAGTGGAGCAAGCCAGAGAACAGTGGAGGAAGCCAGAGAACGGTGGAGCAAGCTAGAGAACAGTAGAGCAAGCCAGAGAACGGTGGAGCAAGCCACAAAATGGTAGAGCAAGCTACATAACGGTGGAGCAAGACAGAGAAAGGTGGAGCAAGCCAGAGAAAGGTGGAGCAGGCCAAAGAACAGTGGAGCAAGCCAGAGAAAGGTGGAGCAGGCCAAAGAACAGTGGAGCAAGCCAGAGAATGCTGAAACAAGCTAGAGAAAGGTGGAGCATGCCAAACAAAGGTGGAGCAAGCCAAGGAAAGGTGGAGAAACCCAGAGAATGGTGGAGCAAGCTAGAGAACAGTTGAGCAAGCCACATAACGGTAGGGCAAGCCAAAGAACGGTGGAGTAAGCCAGATAACGGTGGAGCAAGCCATTGAACAATGGAGCAAGCCAGAGAACAGTGGAGCAAGCCCGACAAAGGTGGAGCAAGCCAGAGAAAGGTGGAGAAATCGAGAGGAAGATGGAGCAAGCTAGATTTCAGTGGAACAAGCCAGAGAATGGTGGAGCGAGCCATATAAATGTGGAGCAAGCCAGAGAAAGGTGCGGCAACCCAGAGAACAGTGAAGTAAGCCAAAAAACAGTGGAGCAAGCCAGAAAAAGGTGAAGCAAGCCAGAGAGAGGTTCAGCAAGCCAGAAAAAGGTGTAGCAAGCCAGAGAAAGGTGGAGCAAGCCTGAGAACAGTGGAGAAAACCAGAGAATGGAGGAGCAAGCCAAGGAAGGGAGGAGCAAGCCAGAGAAAGGTGGAGCAGGTCAAAGAACAGTGGAGCAAACCAGGGAAAGGTGGAGCAAGTGAGAGATAGATGAGGCAAGCTGGAAAAAGGAGGAGCAAGCCAGAGAATGGTGGATCAAGCCAGATATGAGTGGAGCAAGCCAGGGAAAAGTGGAGCAAGCCAGAGAAAGGAGGAGAAAGCCAGAGAAAGGTGGAGCAAGCCAGAGAAAGGAGGATCAAGCCTAAGAATGGTGGAGCAAGTCAGAGAACGGTGGAGCAAGCCAGGGAACGGTCGAGCAAGCCACAGAAAAGGTGGAGCAAGCGGAAGAAAGGTGGAGAAAGCTAGAGAAAAGCAGAGCAAGCCAGAGAACAGATGAGCAAGCCAGAGAACTGTGGATCAATCCAGCAAAAGGTGGAGAAAGCAAGATAAAAGTGGAGCAAGCCAAAGAAAGGTGGAGCAAGCAGGAGAAAGGTAGAGCAAGCCACAGAAA
>SZWC01000097.1:583066-595156 GCA_023375785.1 Penium margaritaceum
GAAACAATGATTTGGGAATACTAGTTATCAACTAGCTAGTACAAAGACCTTCACCCGGTAGTTGTAAGGTGTGGCTACCATGCACAATGACCAACCAAAGTAGGCATGTGTCACGGACCATGACCTTAGAATATCACCATCTTTGGTCAACGTTGAGAACCCATAAGAACAAGTCACAAATGGTTTGAGGGGGGGACTATGGTTTGGGAACACTAGTTATCAACTAGCAAGTACAAAGGTCTCAAGCAAGTAGTGGCACGCTGTGGCTACCATGCACGATGACAAACCAAAGTAGGCATATGTCACTTATCATGACCAAAGGATCTCACTATCTGTGGTAAACGTTGACAACTCATAGTACGAGTCACAAATGGTCAAAGGGGGGAAAATGGTTTGGGAATACTAGTTATAAACTAGCAAGTACAAAGACCTTTTCCATAAGCAATGGTACGGTGTGGCTACCATGCACAATGACCAACCAAAGAATGCATAGGTCACTGACCATGACCAAAGAGGTCCACTATGTGTGGCCAACATTGACAACTCACAATACAATTCACAAATGGTAAGAGGGACAAACAATGGTCTGGGAACAATAGGTATTGTCTAGCAAGTACAAAGACCTTCAATAAGTAGTGGCACGGTGTGGCTACTATGCACAATTACCAACCAAAGTAGGCATATGCCACTCATCATGACCAAACAGATATCACTATTTGTGGTCAGTTTTGACAAATCATAACACGAGTCACAACTGGTCAGACGGAGAACACTTGTTATCAACTAGCAAGTACAAAGATCTTCAATAAGTAGTAGCACAGTGTGGCTACCATGCACAATGACCAACCAAAGTAGGCATATGTCACTAATCAAGACCAAAGAATTTTACTAGGTGTGCTCAATGTTGAAAACACATCATACTAGTCACATATGTTAAGAGGGGGAAGAAATGGCTTGGGAATACTAGTTGTCAACTGGCAAGTACAAATACCTTCAGTTAGTAGTAGCACAGTGTGGCTACCATGCACAATGACCTACCAAAGTAGGTATATGTCACTGACCATGACCAAATAAGTTCACTATGATGCGTCAACGTTGACAACTCATGATACAGCAAGTAAAACTACTTGTTGGTCAGCGTGCCACTACTAAAGTAAAACGACCTTCCACAAGTAGTGGCACGCTAACCATGCACAATGACCAACGAAATTAGGCATATGTCAATGACCATGACCAATACAGCAAGTAAAACGACCTTCAACAAGTAGTGGCACGCTAACCATGCACAATGACCAACCAAATTAGGCGTATGTCAATGACCATGACCAAAGAATTCAAATGTGTGTGGTCAACGTTGACAACTCATAATACGAGTCACAAATGGTCAGAGGGGGAAACAATGGTTTCGAGACACTAGGTATTGACTAGCAAGTAAAACGACCTTCAACAAGTAGTGGCACGCTGTGGCTACCATGCACAATGACCAACCAATGTAGGCATATGTCACTGACCATCACCAAATTATTCCATTATGTGTGGTGAACGTGGATAACCCATAACAGGAGTCGCAAATGGTCAGAGAGAGAAACAGCGGTGTTGAAACAGTAGTTATCAAGTAGTAAGTTCAAATACATTTTCTATAAGTAGTGGCACGGTTTGGCTACCATGCACAATGACCATCCAAAGTAGGCATATGTCACCGACCATGATCAAAGAATTTTAGTACGATGGGTCAACGTTCACGCCTAGAATCCGGAGGTGGATTGGAGGTACAACCGGGTGGTCGTGAAGGCAGGCGAGAAAAATCTCACTGTGCCATTGTGGCGGGGTGAGGGGAAGGAGGCAGAAGTGGCGGAAGCAGGGAAACAGCTTTGCGTCATCAAGTTGCAGCACTTGAAGCAGTGCGAGCGCAAGGGTGGCCAAGTTTACTTGGCATGGAGGCATCCACAACAAGCAACAGAGTAGTAGTTTGCAGCGGTTGAAGCAGTGGAGGGACAGCCAGTGGAAGATGTCGGAGCTCTAGAGTTGCCTCCGGGTGTTGGGAAGGTGCTGAAGGAGTTTGGGGACGCTTTTTCGGAGGAGTTGCTGAAGGGGATGCCACTGTTGCATGGCATTGACCATAAGATGGAGGTGGTGCCAGGGTCATGACCAAGGGTGCGGTCGTACAACTGCATGAGTGACACGGAGCTTGAGGAGCTCAAAAAGTAGTTGGGAGAGTTGGTGGACCAGGGCTTCATTCGGCCGTCGGTGTCTCCATATGCGGCACCAGTGCTGTTTGTGAAGAAGAAGTCAGGAGAGCTCCGGATGTGCGCAAACTACCGGGCACTCAACAACATCACGGTGAAGAACCACTACCTGTTGCCACGAGCCGAGGAGTTGTTCGACCAGCTACGAGGCGCACGCGTCTTCAGCAAACTGGAGCTGAAGTCGGGGTACCACCAAATCTGCATGGCGGAGGAGGATATGGAAAAGACTGCATTTCGGACGCGCTATGTACATTTTGAGTCCCTCGTGATGCCTTTTGGATTAACGAATGCTCCTGCTACGTTCATGGCGCAACTGAACCGGGTGTTCCACTCCTATTTGGATGAGTTCGTGATCGTCTTCCTCGATGACATCCTTGTCTACTCGCGGATAATGGAGGAGCACCGAGAGTACCTACAGACGGCGATGGAAGTGCTGAGAAAGGAGCGGCTATTTGCCAAACTCGGAAATTGTGAGTTTTCCAAGCAGGAGGTGGAGTTCCCCGGGCACATTGTCTGCAGAAGGGGGATCCGCATGGATCCAAAGAAGGTGGAAGCAGTGAAAGAGTGGCGAAAGCCAGCGTGCGTGCGAGACATCCAAGCTTTTTTGGGCTTTACAAACTACTACAAGAGGTTTATCTGGGGGCACGTGGCAATGGGAGCACCTGTGACATACTTACTCAAGAAGGGGCGCCAATGGGTGTGAGGTGCGACAAGGGGCAAGCCTTCAGTGCAATGAAGGTTGTGATGTGTCAAGCCCTGGTGTTGGTACATCCAGACACAAGCAAGGAGTACATATTGGCGACGGACGCAAGCGACTATGCGATGGGTGGGATGATGATGCAAGACCAAGGGAAGGGGATGCAGTCCATTGCGTACTACTCCAAGAAGATGAAAGGGGCTAAGCTCAACTACCCAATCCATGAGAAGGAGATGCTCACAGTGTTCTAAGCCTTCAACCACTGGCGTTACTACCTTGAGACACGGTAGTGTGTGGTGCACACAGACCACTACGCACTCAAGTACCTCAAGTTGTAGCCGAATCTGAGTCGTTATCAAGCACGGTGGATGGAGCTGCTGGAGGGTGGCTTTGACTGCAAGATCCGGAACAAACCAGGGAGGATCAACTCAGCGGACCCACTTTCGCGTTGCCCGGACTTGGGCGTGCATGCGATCACGGTGCTAGCAGGATATCCAATCATCCGCAGCCTGTTTTCACACGGTTATGCGGAGGACGAGGACTTTGCCGGGAGTACGGTGAAGGGATGCAAGTGGGATGGCCAGTATTGGCGGCGGGATAAGGGGAACCAGATTGTGGTGCCGCAGAGTGCGTCATTACAACAAGCGTTGTTGGAGGAGGCGCACGACTTGTACTACAGTGGTCATTTTGGCCACGACAAGACCTTAAAAACGCTTGTACGCAAGTATTAGTGGACAACAATGGGAGCGGATGCAAGGAGTATGTGAGCAGCTGTGACACGTGCCAAATGATCAAGTCATGGAGGGCACGGGTGCCAAAGGAGCTACAACTGCTGCCGGTGCCGGAGCGCCCGTGGACGGACATCTCACTAGACTTTGTGGGGGGTCTTCCACGGGGCGCAACGGACAACACCATTGTGCTGGTGGTGGTGGACAGGTTCAGCAAGATGGCACGCTTTATTCTATGTGCGGAGAAGGTCACGGCACCAGAGATGGCTCAACTCCTCTTCTAACACGTCATCAAACTGCACAGGGTGCCAAAGTGCATGGTCTCAAACCGCAACCCGCGCTTCACCTCCCGGTTTTGGGAGGAACTGGGCACCCGTGTGGCTCTTTCATGAGCCTACCACCCGCAAACGAATGGCCAAATCGAGCGCACCAATCAGACCATGGAGCAGTTGCTGCAGGGGATCTTGGTGTGGCAATGCAAGCTCCCGGTGGCTGAATTTGCCTACAACTTAGAGGTGCATGCCTCTACCGGATGGTCTCCCTTTGAGGTAGTGTATGGGGTGCAGCTTGCATGTCCCTCGGATATGGCAACTGGATCGGACCTACCCGTTGAGCACCAGTTTACAAGTGACTTTACGGATGTGTGGAGTAGCGTACGACATGCTCTTCACAAGGCACAGCAGCAGATGAAGCGGCAAGAAGACAAGCACCGAAAAGCCAATGAGTCCTCGGTGGGACAAAAGGTGCTGTTGAGCTCGCGTAACCTGGAGCTTGCGGGGGAGGGCAGCGACAAGCTCAAGCCTCGGTGGGTAGGCTCTTTTCCGGTCAAGGAGAACTGGCCCGTGGTGAGCTACGAGATGGAGCTGCCGAGCCACTACGGGATCCACCCCGTGTTCCACGTTTTTCTTCTCAAGGTCTACAAGGAGCTGGATGCGCAGTGCGCGGCGCAAGGACAGGCTCCTCCACCGGTCTTGGTGAAGGGTGAAGAGGAGTATGTGGTGGAGACGATTCTCGGACACCGTCGGTGCGGTAACGGATGGCAGTACCTGATGCAATGAATTGGCTATGGGCCTGAGCACAACTGCTGGATCCCTGAAGCTGATTTCCACAGAGGTGGTGCTGTCAACACAGTCCTCCGAGCGTACCAAGAGCGCACCAGGACGATGCGCCCTCACAGGGGGGGTGATGTTCTGGGAGCCGCCGGTGGAGGCGATGATTACGTCATTATGATGACTTCGTATGTACGTTTTGATGCGCTCACTCTATTCTACGTGAAAAAACGTACAAAATCAGCCCAAGAACTGGGTCATTTGGTGCAGGGAAGAGAAAGATACGGCTATGCAAAAGTGGGAGGCGCACCTCTAGAAAACAGGAGACGTACCGGTTCAACCCCGAGCACGGCGGAGCGACTTTCTCGCCCACTACAGCCGAAGCGCCCCTGGATGGACGCTTATCCAATGAGGCAAGGTTCATTGGGGTCCATGGGTACTTCAGGATGGTGGCTGGAGCTGCATTCGCAAGCAAGGACGCTTTGGGTGGCCGTGACCTTGGCTAGCAGTATTGCCAGTGGCCGTCACGCATGGAGCACTCAAACGGCCATAACTTAGCCATTTCTCCACGGATTGAGGTGTTCTTTGGTGCGTTGGAAAGCCTGCGGCACGTACTAAATGATGCCTGTGTTAGTAGTATAAGTGAACCTCCGTAGAGGGCTTTAGAACATCGAGGAGATTTTGGCTGGCTCATAGGGGCTAGAATATAAGGAAGCCTAAGGGTTGTTCTAGGCATGGCAATCTTACCCAGAGACTATGTACATTGTCTTGTACTGATCTATCAAGTCTAAAGCATTCATTCCTTGTCTAAATCTCTTTGTGTTCCAAGTATTGCCTCGCACACGTCTGTTCGATCCTACAAGTCTTCCGCAGCGCACCTTGGTGCCAACGCCGCCAGGAGAGTCGCACGGTGAGAACCTTGGTCACTAGCAGCAACCTTGCTGTTAGGAGAGGGCCGTGCTAAATCTCAAGGGTTGGCCCACATACCAAGGAATCGAGGTTTGGGAGGTTTATCCCAAGGGCTCGGTGTGTGAACGTCACGCCGGGCGCCCCTCGGTTCACAAGTCTCCTCAGTGCTGGAACCCGGAGATCACAGGCACCCTGACTCATGCAAGATGTGTACAGAGCGAGGCAGATCCCTCTCTTTTTATTCGACAATCACGTGAGTGGTTCATCACCATCGTGGTCTGTGTGGAAGACCTCCTCATCGTGTCTCCCTCTATGGGGGCCGTGAAGGAGGCCAAGGCGGTCCTCCAGGCTGCCTGTAGGATGATGGACCTCGGTCCTACAATGGTGTTTCTTGGCATGGAGATCGTGCGAGACCGTAGACGTTGGACACTCCTATTGCAACAGCCTCGATATGTACGTGTTGTGAGGGAGCGTTTCAGTGATCTCCTTGGCGCAGTGCTGACAGCCTCCACACCTCTCACACCTGATAAATAGGATGCCCTAAAGGTGGACGACCCTACACAACTGGGGGGGACACGAGACGCGACCTTGTACCTCCGTCTTGTTAGATCTCCAATACACCTGGCAACTACCATACGCCTCGACATCGCATTTTTTGTCAACCTCCTTGCACAGTTTTGTAGGCTCCACGAGCTAGAGCCCATCATGTGGCTTTACAAGTGGTGCAATACGTTATCTCCACACTCTACCACGGACTCTGTTTTCGTCAGTAATGTTCGGTGGTTCTTAACGGCTACACGAATAGCGATTGGGCCTGGAGTCCAGATGGATGCAAGCGTACCAGCTACGTGTTCCTCACGGTGGTACCGTTATGTCCTGCCGTAGTGAGAAGCAGGGTTGCATTGAATGTAGCTCGTTGGAGGTAGAGTACGTTGCTCTGGGTGCAGGGGCTACTGAGGCAGTCCAGTTGCAACGTCTGTTCCTTGAGTTGGGCCAGTCAGTGTCCACCATTGTGCTTCGCTGCGCCAACAAGAGTGCTCATGCCATTGCAGAGAACTCTTCTTTTCATCTCCCACGAAGCACATCGCGATTGAGCACCATTTTGCACGTGATTTGGTGGAGCGACACGTGATCTCTGTCATATGGGTCGGCATTGTTTCTGACCACTGTGTTCTGACCACTGTGTTTCTGACAACTGTGTTTCTGACAAGTACGTTTCTGACCGTTGTGTTTCTGACCACTGTGTTTCTGACCAGTGTGTTTCTGACCAGTGTGTTCCTGACCATTGTGTTTCGGACCACTGTGTTTCTGACCAGTGTGTTTCTGACCACTGTGTTTCTGCCCACTGTGTTTCTGACCACTGTGTTTCTGACCAGTGTATTTCTGACTAGTATGTTTCTGACCAGTGTGTTTCTGACCACTGTGTTTCTGACGACAGATTTCTGACCACTGTGGTTCTGACCACTGTGGTTCTGACCACTGTGTTTCTGACCAGTGTGTTTCTTGCCAGTGTGTTTCTAACTACTGTGTTTCTGACCGCTGTGTTTTTGACCAGTGTGTTTCTAACCAGTGTGTTTCTGACCAGTGTGTTTCTGACCAACGTGTTTCTAACCACTGTGTTCCTCACCAGTGTGCTTCAGACCAGTGTGTTTCTGACCACTGTGTTTCTGACCTCTGTGTTTCTGACCACTGTGTTTCTGAACACTGTGTTTCTCACGAGTGTGTTTCTGACCAGTGTGTTTCTGACCAGTGTGTTTCTGACCACTGTGTTTCTGGCCACTGTGTTTCTGGCCACTGTCTTTCTGACCACTGTGTTTCTGACCACTGTGTTTCTGACCAGTGTGTTTCTGACTAGTTTGTTTCTGACCATTGTGTTTCTGACCACTGTTTTTCTGACCAGTGTGTTTATGACCACTGTGTTTCTGACCACCGTGTTCAGACCAGTGTGTTTCTGACCACTGTGTTTCCGACAACTGCTTTTATGACCACTGTGTTTCTGACTACTGTGTTTCTGACCACTGTGTTTCTGACCAGTTTGTTTATAACCACTGTGTATCTGACCACTGTGTTTCTGACCACTCTGTTTCTGACCAGTGTGTTTCTGACCAGTGTATTTCTGACCAGTGTGTTCCTGACCATGGTGTTTCTAACCACTGTGTTTCTGACCAGTGTGTTTTTGACCACTGTGTTTCTGACCACCCTGTTTCATGCCAGTGTGTTTCGGACCACTGTGTTTCCGACCAATGTGTTTCTGACCACTGTGTTTCTGACCACCGTGTTTCTGACCAGTTTGTTTATGACCACTTTGTTTCTGACCACTGTGTTTCTGACCATTGTGTTTCTGACCACTGTGTTTCGGATCAGTGTGTTTCTGACCACTGTGTTTCTGACCACCGTGTTTAAGACCAGTGTGTTTCTGACCACTGTGTTTCCAACCACTATGTTTCTGACCATTGTAATTCTGACCACTGTGTTTCTGACCAGTTTGTTTATGACCACTGTGTTTTTTGACCACTTTGTTTCTGACCATTGTGTTTCTGACCACTGTGTTTCTGACCAGTGTGTTCTTCACCACTGCGTTTCTGACCACCGTGTTTCAGACCAGTGTTTTTCTGACCACTGTGTTTCCGACCACTGTGTTTCTGACCATTGTGTTTCTGACCACTGTATTTCTGACCCGTTTCTTCATGACCAATGTGTTTCTGACCACTATGTTTCAGACCATTGTGTTTCTGACCACTGTGTTTCTGACCAGTGTGTTTCTGAACACTGTGTTTCTGAGTACCGTGTTTTTGACAGTGTGTTTCTGACCAGTGTGTTTCTGACCATTGTGTTTCTGCCCAGTGTGTTTCTGACCACTGTGTTTTTTACCACTGTGTTTCTAACCACTGTGTTTCTGACCAGTGTGTTTCTGACCAGTGTGTTTCTGACCAGTGTGTTTCTAACCACAATGTTTCTGACCACTATGTTCTGACCACTGTGTTTCTGACAACTGTGTTTCTGACCAGTGCGTTTCTGACCACTGTGTTTCTGACCAGTGTGTTTCTGACCAGTGTGTTTCTGACCAGTGTGCTTCTGACCACAGTGTTTCTGACCAGTGTGTTTCTGACCACTGTGTTTCTGACCACTGTGTTTCTGACCAGTGTGTGTCTGACCAGTGTGTTTCTGACCACTGTGTCTCTGACCAGTGTGTTTCTGACCACTGTGTTTCTGACCACTGTGTTTCTGACCACTGTGTTTCTGACCACTGTGTTTCTGACCACTGTGTTTCTGACCAGTGTGTTTCTGAACAGTGTGTTTCTGACCAGTGTGATTCTGACCAGTGTGTTTCTGACCACTGTGTTTATGACCACTGTGTTTCTGACCATTGTGTTTCTGACCACTGTGTTTCTGACCGGTGTGTTTCTGACCAGTGTGTTTATGACCACCGTGTTTCTGACCACTGTCTTTCTGACTAGTGTGTTTCTTACCATTGTGTTTCTGATCACTGTGTTTCTGACCAGTGTGTTTCTGACCAGTGTGTTTCTGACCACTGTGTTTCTGACCAGTGTGTTTCTTGCCAGTGTGTTTCTAACCACTGTGTTTCTGACCGCTGTGTTTTTGACTAGTGTGTTTCTAACCAGTGTGTTTCTGACCAGTGTGTTTCTGACCAACGTGTTTCTGACCACTGTGTTTCTCACCAGTGTGCTTCAGACTAGTATGTTTCTGACCACTGTGTTTCTGACCACTGTGTTTCTGACCACTGTGTTTCTGAACACTGTGTTTCTCACGAGTGTGTTTCTGACCAGTGTGTTTCTGACCAGTGTGTTTCTGACCACTGTGTTTCTGGCCACTGTGTTTCTGGCCACTGTCTTTCTGACCACTGTGTTTCTGACCACTGTGTTTCTGACCAGTGTGTTTCTGACAAGTGTGTTTCTGACCATTGTGTTTCTGACCACTGTTTTTCTGACCAGTGTGTTTATGACCACTGTGTTTCTGACCACCGTGTTCAGACCAGTGTGTTTCTGACCACTGTGTTTCCAACCACTGCTTTTATGACCACTGTGTTTCTGACTACTGTGTTTCTGACCACTGTGTTTCTGACCAGTGTGTTTCTGACCAGTGTGTTTCTGACCAGTGTGTTTCTGACCATTGTGTTTCTGACCACTGTGTTTCTGACCAGTGTGTTTTTTACCACTGTGTTTCTGACCACCGTGTTTCATGCCAGTGTTTCTGACCACTGTGTTTCCGACCACTGTGTTTCTGACCACTGTGTTTCTGACCAGCGTGTTTCTGACCAGTTTGTTGATGACCACTTTGTTTATGACCACTGTGTTTCTGACCATTGTGTTTCTGACCACTGTGTTTCGGACCAGTGTGTTTCTGACCACTGTGTTTCTGACCACCGTGTTTAAAACCAGTGTGTTTCTGACCACTGTGTTTCCGACCACTGTGTTTCTGACCATAGTGTTTCTGACCACTGTCTTTCTGACCAGTTTGTTTATGACCACTGTGTTTTTGACCACTTTGTTTCTGACCATTGTGTTTCTGAGCACTGTGTTTCTGACCAGTGTGTTCTTCACCACTGTGTTTCTGACCACCGTGTTTCAGACCAGTGTTTTTCTGACCACGGTGTTTCCGACCACTGTGTTTCTAACCACTGTGTTTTTGACCACTGTGTTTCTGACCAGTTTGTTCATGACCACTGTGTTTCTGACCACTGCGTTTCTGACCATTGTGTTTCTGACCATTGTGTTTCTGCCCAGTGTGTTTCTGACCACTGTGTTTTTGACCACTGTGTTTCTAACCACTGTGTTTCGAACCAGTGTGTTTCTGACCAGTGTGTTTCTGACCACAGTGTTTCTGACCACTGTGTTCTGACCACTGTGTTTCTGACAACTGTGTTTCTGACCATTGTTTTTCAAACCAGTGTCTTTCTGACCACTGTGTTTCTTACCACCGTATTTCTGACCAGTGTGTTTCTGACCAGTGTGTTTCTGACCACTGTGTTTCTGACCACGGTGTTTCTGACCACTGTATTTCTGACAAGTGTGTTTCTGACCACTGTGATTCTGAAAACTGTGTTTCTGACCACTGCGTTTCTGACCAGTGTGTTTCTGACCAGTGTGTTTCTGACCACTGTGTTTCTGACCGGTGTGTTTCTGACCACTGTGTTTCTGCCCACTGTGTTTCTGACCAGTGTGTTTCTGACCAGTGTGTTCCTGACCATTGTGTTTCGGACCACTGTGTTTCTGACCACTGTGTTTCTGACCACTGTGTTTCTGACCTCTGTGTTTCTGACCAGTGTGTTCCTGACCATTGTGTTTCGGACCACTGTGTTTCTGACCACTGTGTTTCTGACCACTGTGTTTCTGACCTCTGTGTTTCTGACCAGTGTGTTTCTGACTAGAATGTTTCTGACCAGTGTGTTTCTGACCCTTGTGTTTCTGTCAACAGTCTTCTGACCACTGTGGTTCTGACTACTGTGTTTCTGACCAGTGTGTTTCTGGCCAGTGTGTTTCTAACCACTGTGTTTCTGACCACTGTGTTTTTGACCAGTGTGTTTCTAACCAGTGTGTTTCTGACCAGTGTGTTTCTGACCACTGTGTTTCTGACCAGTGTGTTTCTGACCACTGTGTTTCTGACCAGTGTGCTTCAGACCAGTGTGTTTCTGACCACTTTGTTTCTGACCACTGTGTTTCTGAACACCGTGTTTCTCACGAGTGTGTACCTGACCAGTATGTTTCTGACCAGTGTGTTTCTGACCACAGTGTTTCTGGCCACTGTGTTTCTGGCCACTGTCTTTCTGACCACTATGTTTCTGACCACTGTGTTTCTGACTAGTGTGTTTCTGACCATTGTGTTTCTGACCACTGTGTATCTGACCAGTGTGTTTCTGACCAGTGTGTTTCCGACCACTGTTTTCCTAACCACTGTGTTTCTGACCACTATGTTTCTGACCACTGTGTTTCTGACCAGTTTGTTTATGACCACTGTGTTTCTGACCACTGTGTTTCTGACCAGTGTGTTTCTGACCAGTGTGTTTCTGACCTCTGTGTTTCTAACCAGTGTGTTTCTGACCACTGTGTTTCTGACCACCGTGTTTCAGACCAGTGTGTTTCTGACCACTGTGTTTCCGACCAGTGTGTTTCTGAGCACTGTGTTTTTGACCACCGTGTTTCTGACCAGTTTGTTTCTGACCACTGTGTTTCTTACCATCATGTTTCTGACCACTGTGTTTCTGACCACAGTGTTTTTTACCGCTTTCTTTCTGACCGCTGTATTTCTGACCAGCGTGTTTCTGACCAGCGTGTTTGTGACCGCTGTGTTTCTGACCACTGCGTTTCTGACCAGTGTGTTTCTGACCACTGTGTTTCTGACCAGTGTGTTTCTGACCACTGTGTTTCTGACCAGAGTGTTTCTAACCAGTGTGTTTCTGACCAGTGTGTTTCTGACCATTGTGTTTCTGACCAGTGTGTTTC
>SZWC01000098.1:0-26842 GCA_023375785.1 Penium margaritaceum
TTGCACCACTCCGCAACCGGTTCGCACCACTCCGCAACCAGTTTGCACCACGCCGCAACCGGTTCGCACCACTCCGCAACCAGGTCGCACCACGCCGCAGCCAGTTTGCACCACGCCGCAACCAGTTCGCACCACTCCGAATGTTGATTTGCAACCGGATGTTGGTTTGCGACCGAATTTTGATTCGTAACCTGATGTTGCTTTGCGATCGGTTTTGATTTGCAACCAGATTTTCTTTTGCAACCGGGGTCGAATTGCAATCGATTTGTGACCGGGTTTTGATTTGCTAGCAGATGTTGATGTGCGATGGGTTGTTGTGTTTCAATCGGGTGATGATTTGCAATGAGGTTGATTGCAATCATGTTGCAATCAAGTTTGCAACCGATTGATGTGTGACCGGCTGTTGATTTGCAACCGGGTGTTTATTCGCGACCTTTTTTCTTTTCCGGCCGGGTGTTGATTTGCGACCGGGTTTTAATCTGCGACCAGGAATTTATTTGCGAGCGGGTGCTGATTTGTGACAGGGTTTTAATTTGCGAGGGGGTATTGATTGCACCCGGGTGTTTATTTGGGACCAGGTTTTGCTCTGCGACCGAGCGTTCATTTGTGAAGGGGTTTTGGTTTGCGAACGGGTTTTGATTCGGTACCAGGTGTTTGTTTGCGACCGGATTTTAATTTGCATCACGGTCTTCATTCGTCACCCGGTTTGATTTTCGACTGGGTTTTGATTTGCGACCAAGTGTTTTTTTGGGACCTGGTCTTCATTTGCGACCAAGTGTTTTTTTGGGACCTGGTCTTGATTTGCAATTGAATCTTCATTTGTGATCGGGATTTGGTTTGAAACCGGGGTTTAATTAGCTCGCGGATGTTGACTTGCAACGGAGTGTCATGATTCGACCTGCTGATGATTCGCGATCGGGTTTTGATTTGCGACCGGGAGTTGGTTTGCAAACGGGTGTTGATTTGCGACAGATGTTGATTTGCGATGGGTTCTGTTTTGCGACAGGGTGTTCATTTGCGACCGGGTATTTATTTGCGATCGGGTGTTGATTTGCGACCGGGTGTTGATTTGCGACCAAGTGTTGATTTGGGACCGGGTGTTTATTCGGGACCGGGTTCTGATCTGCGACCCAGTTTTGATTTGCGACCGGGTTTTGATTCGCAACCGGGTGTTTCTTTGCGTCCAGATGTTGACCTGGGTCCGTTTTTGACGGAGAGTTGATGTATGACAGGTAGTTGGTTTGCGACTGGGATTTGATTTACAACGGAGGATGATTTGCGATAGGAGATTGATGTGTGCAGTGAGTTGATTTCTGTCGGGAGTCGATTTGTGACTGGGAGTTGGTTTGCGACGCAAGTTGATATTTTGACCGAGACTTGGTTTGCAATGGGGAGATGATCTGCAACGTGGACCTGATTTGCGACCCGGGGTTGATTTGCAACGAGTTGATTTGCGATGGGGATTGATTTGTGCTAGGGTATTGATTTGCAACGGAAAGTTGATTACAACGACGGAGAGTTGATTTACAACAAGAAGTTGATTTACAACAGGAAGTTGATTTGCGACAGGCAGTCAATTTGCGACAGGGATTTCCTTTGCAACAAGGTTGATTTGCGACAGGGAGTTGATTTGCGACAGGCAGTCGATTTGCGACAGGGATTTGATTTGCGACAGGCAGTTGATTTGCGACAGGGAGTTGATTTGCGACATGCAGTTGATTTGGGACAGGGAGTTGATTTGCGACAGGGAGTTGATTTGCGATAAGGAGTTCATTTGCGACAGGGAGTTGATTTGCGACGGGGAGTTGATTTGCGACGAGGAGTTGATTTGCGACAGACAGTCGATTTACGATACACAGTTGATGTGCAACAGGCAGTTGATTTGCAACAGGGAATTAATTTGCGACAGGAAGTTGATTTGCGATGGAGTTGATTTGCGACAGGCAGTTGTGCGACAAGGAGTTGATTTGGGACAAATGGTTGATTTCCGGCAGGGAGTTGATTTGCGACAGGCAGTTGATTTGTGACAGGCAGTTGATTTGCGATAGGGAGTCGATTTGGGACAGAAAGTTGATTTGCGACAGGCAGTTGATTTGTGACTGGGAGTTGGTTTGCGACAGGGAGTTGATTTGCGACAGGGAGTTAATTTGCGACAGGGAGTTGATTTGAGACAGGGAGTTGATTTGCGACAGGCAGTTGATTTGCGATAGGCAGTTGATTTGCGACAGGCAATTGATTTGCAACAGAGAGTTGATTTGTGACAGGGAGTTGATTTGCCACAGGGAATTGATTAGCGACAGGGAGTTGATTTGCGACAGGGAGTTGATTTGCGACTGGGGGCTGATTTGCGACAGGCAGTCGATTTGAGAGAGGGAGTTGATTTGCGACAGGCAGTTGATTTGGGACAGGAAGTTGATTTGGGATAGGCAGTTGATTTGCGACAGGGAGTTGATTTGCGACAGGGAGTTGATTTGCGACAGGCAGACGATTTGTGACAGGGATTTTATTTGCAACAGGGAGTTGATTTGCGACAGGCAGTTGCTCCGCGACATGAAGTTGATTTGCGACAGGGAGTTGATTTGCGACAGGGAGTTGATTTGCAACATTCAGTTGACTTGCGACAGGGAGTTGATTTGCGACAGGGAGTTAATTTGCGACAGGGAGTTAATTTGCGACAGGGAGTTAATTTGCGACAGGGAGTTAATTTGCGACAGGGAGTTAATTTGCGACAGGGAGTTAATTTGCGACAGGGAGTTAATTTGCGACAGGGAGTTAATTTGCGACAGGGAGTTAATTTGCGACAGGGAGTTAATTTGCGACAGGGAGTTAATTTGCGACAGGGAGTTAATTTGCGACAGGGAGTTAATTTGCGACAGGGAGTTAATTTGCGACAGGGAGTTAATTTGCGACAGGGAGTTAATTTGCGACAGGGAGTTAATTTGCGACAGGGAGTTAATTTGCGACAGGGAGTTAATTTGCGACAGGGAGTTAATTTGCGACAGGGAGTTAATTTGCGACAGGGAGTTAATTTGCGACAGGGAGTTAATTTGCGACAGGGAGTTAATTTGCGACAGGGAGTTAATTTGCGACAGGGAGTTAATTTGCGACAGGGAGTTAATTTGCGACAGGGAGTTCTTTTGCGACAGGCAGTTGATTTGCGACATTGAGTTGATTTGCGACAGGCAGTTGATTTGTGACAGGGAGTTGATTTGCGACAGGGAGTTGATTTGCGACAAGCAGCTGATTTGCAGCAGGGAGTTGATTTGCGATAGGGAGTTGATTTGCGACTGGCAGTTGATTTGCGACAGGGAGTTGATTTACGAGAGGCAGATGATTTGCGACAGGCACTTGATTTGCGACAGGCAATTGATTTGCGATAGGGAGTTGATTTTCGACAAGGAGTTGATTTGCCACAAGGAATTGATTAGCAACAGGGAGTTGATTTGCGACAGGAAGTTGATTTACGACTAGGAGCTGATTTGCAACAGGCAGTCGATTTGTGACAGAAAGTTGATTTGCGACAGGCAGTTAAATTGCGACAGGGAGTTGATTTGGGACAGGGAGCTGAGTTGCGACAGGTAGTTGATTTGGAAAGGGAGTTGCTTTGCCACAGGAAATTGATTTGCGACAGGGAGTTGATTTGCGACAGGGAGTTGATTTGCGACAGGCAGTTGATTTGCGACAGGCAGTTGATTTGCGATAGGCAGTTGATTTGCAACAGGCAGTTGATTTGCGACAGGCAGTTGATTTGCGACAGGCAGTTGATTTGCGACAGGGAGTTGATTTGCGATAGGCAGTTGATTTGCGATAGGCAGTTGATTTGGGACAGGCAGTTGATTTGCGACAGGGAGTTGATTTGCGACAGGGAGTTGATTTGCGACAGGGAGGTGATTTGAACAGGGAGTTGATTTGCGAGAGGCAATTGATTTGCGACAGGCACTAGATTTGCGACAGGGAGTTGATTTGAGATAGGCAGTTGATTTGTAACAGGGAGTTGATTTGCAACAGGCACATGATTTGCGACAAGGAGTTCATTTGCGACAGGGAGTTGATTTGTGACAGGGAGTTGATTTGTGACAGGGAGTTGATTTGCAATAGGTAGTTAATTTGCGACAGGCAGTTGATTTGCGACAGGGAGTTCATTTGCGACAGGCAGTTGATTTGCAAGCAACAGGCAGTTGATTTGTGACAGGGAGTTGATTTGTCACAGGGAGTTGATTTGCGAAAGGGAGTTGATTTGCGACAAGAGTTGATTTGCGACAGGCAGTTCATTTGTGACAGGGAGTTGATTTGCGATATGGAGCTGATTTGCCAGAGACAGTTGATTTGCGACAGGCAGTTGATTTGCGACAGGGAGTTGATTTATGAGAGGGAGTTGATTTGCGACTGGCAGTTGATTTGCGACAGGCAGTTGATTTGCGAGAGGGAGTTGATTTGCAACAAGGAGTTGATTTGTGACAGGGAGTTGATTTGCGACATTGAGTTGATTTGCGACAGGGAGTTGATTTGGGACAGGGAGTTGATTTCCAACAGGGAGTTGATTTGCGACAGGCAGTTGAATTGCAACAGGTAGTTGATTCGGGACAGGGAGTTGATTTGCGGCAAGGAGTTGATTTGCTACAGGGAGTTGATTTGCTACAGGGAGTTAATTTGCGAGAGGCAGTTGATTTGCAACAGGCAGTTGAATTACGACAGGTAGTTGATTTGCGACATGCAATTGATTTGCACAGGCAGTTGATTTGCAGATGGAGTTGATTCGCGACAGGCAGTTGATTTACGACAGGGAGTTGATTTGCAATAGGCAAGTTGATTTGCGACAGGCAGTTGAATTGCAACAGGGAGTTGATTTCGGACAGGGAGTTGATTTGCGACAGGGATTTGATTTGCAACTAGGAGTTGATTTGCGACAGGCATTTGATTTGTGACAGGCAGTTGATTTGGGACAAGCAGTAGATTTGCGACAGATAGTTGATTTGCGACAAGCAGATGATTTACAATAGGGAGTTGATATGCGACTGGGAGTTAATTTGCGACATGGAGTTGATTTGCGATAGATAGTTGATTTGCGACATGCAGTTGATTTGCGGCATGAAGTTGATTTGCAACAGGGAGTTGATTTGTGACAGGCAGTTGATTTGCGACAGGGAGTTGATTTGCGACAGGGAAGTGATTTGCGACAGGCAGTTGATTTGCGACAGGGAGTTGATTTGTGACAGGCAGTTGATTTGCGACAAGGAGTTGATTTACGACAGGCAGTTGATTTGCGACAGGGAGTTGATTTGCAACAGGGAAGTGATTTGGGACAGGCAGTTGATTTGCGATAGAGAGTTGATTTTCGACAGGGAATTGATTTACGACAGGAATTTGATTTACGAAATGGGAGTTGATTTGCGACAAGAGCTGATTTGCGACAGGCAGTTGATTTGCGACAGGGAGTTGATTTGCGATAGGGAGCTGATTTGTGACAGGCAGTTGATTTGCGACAGGCAGTTGATTTGCGCCAGGGAGTTGATTTGCGAGAGGGAGTTGATTTGGAACAGGCAGTTGATTTGCGAGAGGGAGTTTATTTACGACAAGGAGTTGATTTGCAATAGGGAGTTGATTTGCGAAATGGAGTTCATTTGCGACAGGGAGTTGATTTGGGACAGGGAGTTGATTTGCGACAGGGTGTTGATTTGCGATTGGCAGTTGAATTGCGACAGGTAGTTGATTGGGACAGGGAGTTGATTTGCGGCAAGGAGTTGATTTGCTACAGGGAGTTGATTTGCTACAGGGAGTTGATTTGCGAGAGGGAGTTGATTTGCGAGGGGCAGTTGATTTGCAACAGGTAGTTGATATGCGACAGGTAGTTGATTTGCGACAGGCAGTTGATTTGCGACAAGCAGTTGATTTGCATATGGGGTTGATTTGCGACAGGCAATTGATTTATGACAGGGAGTTGATTTGCGATAGGCAAGTTGATTTGCGACACGCAGTTTATTTGCGACAGGGAGTTGTTTTGGGACAGGGAGTTGATTTGCGAGAGGGAGTTGATTTGCGACAAGCAATTGATGCGCGACAGGGAGTTTTTTTGCAACTAGGAATTGATTTGCGACAGGGAGTTGATTTGCGACAGGCAGTTGATTTGCGACAGGGAGTTGATTTGCGATAGGGAGTTGATTTGCGACAGGGAGTTGACTTGCGACAGGCAGTTGATTTGCGACAGGGAGTTGATTTGCGACAGGCAGTTGATTTGCAAGCAACAGGCAGTTTATTTGTGACAGGGAGTTGATTTGCAACAGGGAGTTGATTTGCGAAAGGGAGTTGATTTGCGACAAGAGTTTATTTGCGACAGGCAGTTGATTTGCGACAGGGAGTTGATTTGCGATAGGGAGCTGATTTGCGACAGGCAGTTGATTTGCGACAGGCAGTTGATTTGCGTCAGGGAGTTGACTTGCGAGAGGGAGTTGATTTGCGACAGGCAGTTGATTTGCGGCAGGCAGTTGATTTGCGAGAGGGAGTTGATTTGCGACATGGAGTTGATTTGCAACAGGGAGTTGATTTACAACATGGAGTTGATTTGCGACAGGGAGTTGATTTGAAACAGGAATTTGATTTGCGACAGGGAGTTGATTTGCGACTGGCAGTTGAATTGCGACAGGTAGTTGATTCGGGACAGGGAGTTGATTTACGGCAAGGAGTTGATTTGCTACAGGGAGTTAATCTGCTACAGGGAGTTGATTTGTTAGAGGGAGTTGATTTGCGAGAGGCAGTTGATTTGCAACAGGCAGTTGATTTGCGACAGATAGTTGATTTGCGACAGGCAGTTGATTTGCTACAAGCAGTTGATTTGCATATGGAGTTGATTTGCGACAGGCAGTTGATTTAGGACAGGGAGTTGATTTGCGATAGGCAAGTTTATTTGCGACATGCAGTTGTTTTGCAACAGGGAGTTTTTTTAGGACAGGGAGTTGATTTACGAGAGGGAGTTGATTTGCGACAAGCAATTGATGCGCGACAGGGAGTTGATTTGCAACTAGGAGTTGATTTGCGACAGGCAATTGATTTGCGACAGGCAGTTGATTTGGGACAAGGAGCAGATTTGCGACAGATAGTTGATTTGCGACAGGCAGATGATTTGCAATAGGGAGTTGATATGCGACAGGGAGTTGATTTGCGACATGGAGTTGATTTGCGACAGAGAGTTGATTTGCGACACGCAGTTGATTTGCGGCATGGAGTTGATTTGCGACAGGGAGTTGATTTGCGACAGGCAGTTGATTTGCGACAGGGAGTTGATTTGGGACAGGGAGTTGATTTGCAACAGGCAGTTGATTTGTAACAGGGAGTTGATTTGCGACAGGCAGTTGATTTTGCGATAGGCAGTTGATTTGCAACAGGGATTTGATTTGGGACAGGGTGTTCATTTGCGACAGGGAGTTGATTTGCGACAGGCAGTTCATTTGCGACAGGCAGTTGATTTGCAACAGGTATTTGATTTGGGACAGGGCGTTCATTTGCGACAGGGAGTTGGTTTGCGACAGGCAGTTGATTTGCGACAGGCACTAGATTTGCGACAGGGAGTTGATTTGCGACAGGCAGTTGATTTGCAACAAGCAGTTGATTTGCGACAGGGAGTTAATATGCGACAGGGAGTTGATTTGCGACAAGGAATTAATTTGCGGCAGGGAGTTGATTTGCGACAGTGAGTTGCTTTGCGATAGGGAGTTGATTTGCGACAGGTAGTTAATTTGCGACAGGCAGTTGATTTGCGACAGGAAGTTGATTTGCGACAGGCAGTTGATTTGCAACAGGCAGTTGATTTGCGACAGGGAGTTGACTTGCGACAGGGAGTTGATTTGCGACAGGTAGTTGATTTGCGACGAGAGTTTATTTGCGACAGGCAGCTGATTTGCGACAGGGAGTTGATTTGCGACAGGGAGTTGACTTGCGACAGGGAGTTGATTTGCGACAGGTAGTTGATTTGCGACGAGAGTTTATTTGCGACAGGCAGCTGATTTGCGACAGGGAGTTGATTTTCGACAGGGAGTTGATTTGCGACAGGGAGTTCATTTACGACAGGGAGTTGATATGCGACAGGCAGTTGATTTGCGACCGGGAGATGATTTGCGACAGGCTGTTGAATTGTGGCAGGTAGTTGATTTGGGACAGGGAGCTGATTTGTGACAGGTAATTGATTTGTGACAAGGATTTGATTTGTGGCATGGACTTGATTTGCATGTGGAGTTGATTTGCAACAAGCAGTTGATTTACAACAGGGAGTTGATTTGCGATGGGCAGCTGATTTGTGACAGGCAGTATATTTGCAACAGGGAGTTGATTTGGGACAGGGATTTGATTTGCGACAGGGATTTGATTTGCGACAGGCAGTTGATTTGCGACAGGCAGTTGATTTGCGACAGGCTGTTGATTTGGGACAAGCAGTAGATTTGCGACAGATAGTTGATTTGCGATAGGCAGTTGATCTGCAACAGGCAGATGATTTGCGATAGGGAGTTGATATGCGACAGGGAGTTGATTTGCAACATGGAGTTCATTTGCAACAGGGAGTTGATTTGCGATAAGGAGTTGATTTGCGACAGGCAGTTGATTTGGGACAGGGGAGTTGATTTGCGACAAGTAGTTGATTTGCGATAGGTAGTTGATTTGCGACAGGTAGTTGATTTGCGACAGGCAGTATATTTGCGACGGAGAGTTGATTTGCGACACGCAGTTGATTTGCGGCATGGAGTTGATTTGCGATAGGGAGTTGATTTGCGACAGGCAGTTGATTTGCGACAGGGAGTTTATTCGCGACAGAGAGTTGATTTGCGACAGGGAGTTGATTTGCGACAGGCAGTTGATTTGCAAGCAACAGGCAGTTGATTTGCGACAGGGAGTTGATTTGCGACAGGGAGTTGATTTGCGAAAGGGAGTTGATTTGCGACAAGAGTTGATTTGCGACAGGCAGTTGTTTTGGGACACTAAGTTCATTTGTGATAGGGAGCTGATTTGCGACAGGTAGTTGATTTGCGACAGGCAATTAAATTGCGACAGGGAGTTGATTTGGGACAGGGAGCTGAGTTGCGACAGGTAGTTGATTTGGACAGGGAGTTGATTTGCCACAGGAAATTGATTTGCGACAGGGAGTTGATTTGCGACAGGGAGTTTATTTGCGACAGGCAGTTGATTTGCGACAGGCAGTTGATTTGCAATAGGCAGTTGATTTGCAACAGGCAGTTGATTTGCGACATGCAGTTTATTTGCGACAGGGAGTTGATTTGCGATAGGCAGTTGAATTGCGATAGGCAGTTGATTTGGGACAGGCAGTTGATTTGCGATAGGGAGTTGATTTGCGACAGGGAGTTGATTTGCGACAGGGTGTTGATTTGCGACAGGGAGTTGATTTGTGAGAGGCAATTGATTTGCGACAGGCACTAGATTTGCGACAGGGAGTTGATTTGAGACAGGCAGTTGATTTGCAACAGGGAGTTGATTTGCGACGGGCAGATGATTTGCAACAAGGAGTTGATTTGCGACAGGGAGTTGATTTGTGACAGGGAGTTGATTTGTGACAGGGAGTTGATTTGCAATAGGTAGTTAATTTGCGACAGGCAGTTGATTCGCGACAGGGAGTTGATTTGCGACAGGTAGTTGATTTGCAAGCAACAGGCAGTTGATTTGCGACAGGGAGTTGATTTGCGACAGGATGTTGATTTGCGAAAGGGAGTTGATTTGCAACAAGAGTTGAGTTGCGACAGGCAGTTGATTTGTTACAGGGAGTTGATTTGCGATAGGGAGCTGATTTGCGACAGACAGTTGATTTGCGACAGGCAGTTGATTTGTAACAGAGAGTTCATTTGCGAGAGGGAGTTGATTTGCGACAGGCAGTTGATTTGCGACAGGCAGTTGATTTTTGAGAGGGAGTTGATTTACAACAAGGAGTTGATTTGCGACAGGGAGTTGATTTGCGACATGGAGCTGATTTGCAACAGGGAGTTGATTTGGGACAGGGAGTTGATTTGCGACAGGGAGTTAGTTGAATTGCGACAGGTAGTTGATTTGGGACAGGGAGTTGATTTGCGGCAGGGAGTTGATTTGCTTCAGGGAGTTGATTTGCTACAGGGAGTTAATTTGCATGAGGCAGTTGATTTGCAACAGGCAGCTGTTTTGCGACAGGTAGATGATTTGCGACAGGCAATTGATTTGTGACGGGCAGTTGATTTGCGACAGGCAGTTGATTTACGACAGGGAGTTTATTTGCAATAGGCAAGTTGATTTGCGACAGGCAGTTGATTTGCAACAGGGAGTTTATTTGGGACAGGGAGTTGATTTGCGATAGGGAGTTGATGTGCGACAGGGATTTGATTTGCAACTAGGAGTTGATTTGCGACAGGCATTTGATTTGTGACAGACAGTTGATTTGGGAGAAGCAGTAGATTTGCGACATATAGTTGATTTGCGACAGGCAGATGATTTGCGATAGGGAGTTGACATGCTACAGAGAGTTTATTTGCGACATGGAGTTCATTTGTGATAGAGAGTTGATTTGCGATACACAGTTGATTTGTGGCATGAAGCTGATTTGCGACAGGGAGTTGATTTGCGACAGGCAGTTGATCAAGGAGTTGATTTACGACAGGTAGTTGATTTGCAAGAGGGAGTTGATTTGCGACAGGCAGTTGATTTGCGACAAGGAGTTGATTTACGACAGGCAGTTTTTTTGCGACAGGGAGTTGATTTGCGACAGGAAAGTGATTTGCAACAGGCAGTTGATTTGCGACAGAGAGTTGATTTGCGACACGCAGTTGATTTGCGTCATGGAGTTGATTTGCGACAAGGAGTTGATTTGCGACAGGCAGTTGATTTGCCACAGGGAGTTGATTTGTGACAGGGAGTTGATTTGCGACAGGGAGCTGATTTGTGACAGGCAGTTGATTTGCCACAGGGAGTTGATTTGCGAGAGGGAGTTGATTTCTGACAGGCAGTTGATTTGCAGCAGCTAGTTGATTTGCGAGAGGGAGTTGATTTGCGACAAGGAGTTGATTTGCAACAGGGAGTTGATTTGCGACATGGAGTTGATTTGCGACAGGGAGTTGATTTGGGACAGGGATTTGATTTGCGACAAGGAGTTGATTCGCGACTGGCAGTTGAATTGCGACAGGTAGTTGATTTGGGGCAGGGAGTTGATTTGCGGCAAGGAGATGATTTGCTACAGGGATTTGATTTGCTACAGGGAGTTGATTTGTGAGAGGGAGTTGATTTGCGAGAGGCAGTTGATTTGCAACAGGCAGTTGATTTGCGACGGGTAGTTGATGTGCGACAGGCAGTTGATTTGCGACAAGCAGTTGATTTACATATGGAGTTGATTTGCGACAGGCAGTTAATTTACGACAGGGAGTTGATTTGCGATAGGCAAGTTGATTTGTGACAGGCAGTTGATTTGCAACAGGGAGTTGTTTTAAGACAGGGAGTTGATTTGCGAGATGGAGATGATTTGGGACAAGCAATTGATGCGCAACAGGGAGTTGATTTGCAACTAAGAATTGATTTGCGACAGGCAGTTCATTTGTGAAAGGGAGTTGATTTGTGACAGGCAGTTAATTTGCAAGCAACAGGCAGTTGATTTGCGATAGGGAGTTGATTTGCGAGAGGGAGTTGATTTGCAAAAGGGAGTTGATTTGCAACAAGAGTTGATTTGCGACAGGCAGTTGATTTGCGACAGGGAGTTGATTTGCAATAGGGAGCTGATTTGCGACAGGCAGTTGATTTGCGACAGGCAGTCGATTTGCGACAGGGAGTTGATTTGCAAGAGGGAGTTGATTTGCGACAGGCAGCTGATTTGCGGCAGGCAGTTGATTTGCGAGAGGGAGCTGATTTGCGACATGGAGTTGATTGGCAACAGGGAGTTGATTTGCGACATGGAATTGATTGGCGACAGGGACCTGATTTGGAACAGGAAGTTGATTTGCGACAGGGAGTTGATTTGCGACTAGCAGTTGAATTGCGACAGGTAGTTGATTCGGGACAGGGAGTTGCATTGCGGCAAGGAATTGATTTGCTACAGGGAGATGATCTGCTACAGGGAGTTGATTTGTGAGAGGGAGTTGATTTACGAGAGGCAATTTATTTGCAACAGGCAGTTGATTTGCGACAGGTAGCTGATTTGTGACAGGCAGTTGATTTGCGACAAGCAGTTGATTTGCATATGGAGTTGATTTGTGACAGGCAGTTGATTTACGACAGGGAGTTGATTTGTGATAGGCAAGTTGATTTGCGACATGCAGTTGTTTTGCGACAGGGAGTTGTTTTGGGACAGGGAGTTGATTTGCGAGAGGGAGTTGATTTGCAACAAGCAATTGATGCACGACAGGGAGTTGATTTGCAACTAGGAGTTGATTTGCGACAGGCAATTGATTTGCGACAAGCATTGATTTGGGACAAGCAGTAGATTTGCCACAGATAGTTGATTTGCGACAGGCAGATGATTTGGGATAGGAAGTTGATATGCGACAAGGAGTTGATTTACGACATGGATTTGATTTGCGACAGAGAGTTGATTTGCGACACGCAGCTGATTTGCGGCATGGAGTTGATTTGTGACAGGGAGTTGATTTGCGACAGGCAGTTGATTTGCGACAGGAAGTTGATTTGGGACAGGGAGTTGGTTTGCAGCAGGCAGTTGATTTGTGAGAGGGAGTTGATTTGCGACAGGCAGTTGATTTGCGATAGGCAGTTGATTTGCAACAGGGATTTGATTTGGGACAGGGAGTTCATTTGCGACAGGGAGTTGATATGCGACAGGCCGTTGATTTGTGACAGGCAGTTGATTTGCAACAGGGATTTGATTTGGGACAGGGAGTTCATTTGCGACAGGGAGTTGGTTTGCGACAGGCAGTTGATTTGCGACAGGCACTAGATTTGTGACAGGAAGTTCATTTGCAACAGGTAGTTGATTTGCGACAGGTAGTTGATTTGCGACAGGGAGTTAATATGCGACAGGGAGTTGATTTGCGACAAGGAGTTGATATGCGACAGGGAGTTGATTTGCGACAGGGAGTTGATTTGCGACAGGGAGTTCATTTGCGACAGGTAGTTAATTTGCGACAGGCAGTTGATTTGCGACAGGAAGTTGATTTGCGACAGGCAGTTGATTTGCAACAGGCAGTTGATTTGCGACAGAGAGTTGATTTGTGACAGGGAGTTGATTTGCGACAGGTAGTTGATTTGCGACAAGAGTTCATTTGCGACAGGCAGCTGATTTGCGACAGGGAGTTCATTTTCGACAGGGAGTTGATTTGCGACAGGAAGTTCATTTACGACAGGGAGTTGATTTGCGACAGGCAGTTGATTTGCGACCGGGAATTGATTTGCGACAGGCTGTTGAATTGCGACAGGTAGTTGATTTGGGACAGGGAGTTGATTTGCGACAGGTAATTGATTTGTGACAAGGATTTGATTTGTGGCAGGGACTTGATTTTCATGTGGAGTTGATTTGCGACAAGCAGTTGATTTACGACAGGGAGTTGATTTACGATAGGCAGTTGATTTGCGACAGGCAGTTGATTTGCAACAGGGAGTTGATTTGGGACAGGGAGTTGATTTGCGACAGGGAGTTGCGACAGGGAGTTGATTTGCGACAGGCAGTTGATTTGCAACAGGCAGTTGATTTGTGATAGGCTGTTGATTTGGGGCAAGCAGTAGATATGCGACAGATAGTTGATTTGCGATAGGGAGTTGATTTGCGACAGGCATATGATTTGCGATAGGGAGTTGATATGTGACAGGGAGTTCATTTGCGATATGGAGTTCATGTGCAACAGGGAGTTGATTTGTGATAAGGAGTTGATTTGCGACAGGCAGTTGATTTGGGACAGGGGAGTTGATTTGTGACAAGAAATTGATTTGCGATAGGTAGTTGATTTGCGACAGGTAGTTGATTTGCGACAGGCAGCATATTTGCTACAGAGAGTTGATTTGCAACACGCAGTTGATTTGCGGCATGGAGTTGATTTGCGACACGGAGTTGATTTGCGACAGGCAGTTGAGCTGCGACAGGGAGTTGATTTGCGACAGGGAGTTGATTTGTGACAGGGAGTTGATTTGCAACAGGCAGTTGATTTGCGACAGGGAGTTGATTTGCGACAGGCAGTTGATTTGCAAGCAACAGGCAGTTGATTTGCGACAGGGAGTTGATTTGAGACAGGGAGTTGATTTGCGAATGGGAGTTGATTTAAGACAAGAGATGATTTGCGACAGGCAGTTGATTTGCAACAGGGAGTTGATTTGCCATAGGAAGCTGATTTGCGACAGGCAGTTGATTTGCGACAGGCAGTTGATTTGCAACAGGGTGTTGATTTGCAAGAGGGAGTTGATTTGCGACAGGCACTTTATTGCGACAGGCAGTTAATTTGCGGGAGGGAGTTGATTTGTGACAAGGAGTTGATTTGCAACAGGGAGTTGATTTGCGACATGGAGTTGATTTGCGACAGGGGGTTGATTTAGGACAGGGATTTGATTTGCAACAGGGAGTTGTTTTGGGACAGGGAGTTGATTTTTGAGAGGGAGTTGATTTGCGACAAGCAATTGATGCGCGACAGGGAGTTGATTTGCAACTAGGAGCTGATTTGCGACAGGCAATTGATTTGCGACAGGCAGTTGATTTGGGGAAAGCAGTAGATTTGCGACAGATAGTTGATTTGCGACAGAGAGATGATTTGCGATAGGGAATTGATATGCAACAGGGAGTTGATTTGCGACATGGAGTTGATTTGCGACAGAGAGTTGATTTACGACACGCAGTTGATTTGCGGCATGGAGTTGATTTGCGACAGGGAGTTGAATGTGACAGGCAGTTGATTTGCGACAGGGAGTTGATTTGGGACAGGGAGTTGATTTGCAACAGGCAGTTGATTTGTGACAGGGAGCTGATTTGCGACAGGGAGTTGGTTTGCGACAGGTAGTTGATTTGCGACAAGGAGTTGATTTACGGCAGACAGTTGATTTGTGACAAGGAGTTGATTTGCGAAAGGGAAGTGATTTGCGACATGCAGTTGATTTGTGACAGAGAGTTGATTTGCGACATGCAGTTGATTTGCGGCATGGAGTTGATTTGCAACAGGGAGTTGATTTGGGACAGGCAGTTGATTTGCGACATGGAGTTGATTTGCGACAAGGAGTTGATTTGGGACGGGGAGTTGATTTGCAACAGGGAGTTGATTTGTGACAGGCAGTTGATTTGCGACAGGCAGTTGATTTGCAACAGGGATTTGATTTGGGACAGGGAGTTCATTTGCGACAAAGAGTTGATTTGCGACAGGCAGTTGATTTGCGACAGGCAGTTGATTTGCAACAGGGATTTGATTTGGGACAGGGAGTTCATTTGCGACATGGAGTTAGTTTGCGACAGGCAGTTGATTTGTGACAGGCACTAGATTTGCGACAGGGAGTTGATTTGCGACAGGCAGTTGATTTGCGACAGGCAGTTGATTTGCGACAGGGAGTTAATATGCGACCAGGAGTTCATTTGCGACAAGGAGTTGATTTGCGACAGGGAGTTGATTTGCGACAAGGAGTTGATTTGCCACAGGGAGTTGATTTGCAACAGGTAGTTAATTTGCAACAGGCAGTTGATTTGCGACAGGAAGTTGATTTGCGACAGTTAGTTGATTTGCAACAGGCAGTTGATTTGCGACAGGGAGTTGATTTGCGACAGGGAGTTGATTTGCGACAGGTAGTTGATTTGTGACAAGAGTTCATTTGCGACAGGCAGCTGATTTGCGACAGGGAGTTCATTTACGACAGGGAGTTGATTTGCGACAGGGGGTTCATTTACGAAAGGGAGTTGATTTGCGACAGGCAGTTGATTTGCGACCGGGAGTTGATTTGTGACAGGCTGTTGAATTGTGACAGGTAGTTGATTTGGGACAGGGAGTTGATTTGCGACAGGTAATTGATTTGTAACAAGGATTTCATTTGTGGCAGGGACTTGATTTGCATGTGGAGTTAATTTGCGACAAGCAGTTGATTTACGACAGGAAGTTGATTTGCGATAGGCAGTTGATTTGCGACAGGCAGTTGATTTGCAACAGGGAGTTGATTTGGGACAGGTAGTTGATTTGCGACAGGGAGTTGCGACAGGGAGTTGATTTGCGACAGACAGTTGATTTGCAACAGGCAGTTGATTTGCAACAGGCTGTTGATTTGGGACAAGCAGTAGATTTGCGACAGATAGTTGATTTCCGATAGGCAGTTGATTTGCGACAGGCTTACGATTTGCGATAGGGAGTTGATATGCAACAGGGAGTTGATTTGCAACATGGAGTTAATTTGCAACAGGGAGTAGATTTGCGATAAGGAGTTGATTTGTGACAGGCAGATGATTTGGGACAGGGGAGTTGATTTGCGACAAGTAGTTTATTTGCGACAGACAGTTGATTTGCGACAGGGAGTTGATTTGGGACATGGAGTTGATTTACAACAGGCAGTTGATTTGCGAATGGAAGTTGATTTGCGACAGGGAAGTGATTTGCGACAGGCAGTCGATTTGCGACAGGCAGTTGAGTTGCGACAGGGAGTTGATTTGTGACAGGCAGTTGATTTGCGACAGAAAGTTCATTTGGGATAAGGAGTTGATTTGCCACTGGGAGTTGATTTACGACAGGGAGTTGCTTTTGCGACAGGCAGTTGATTGCGACAGGGAGTTGATTTGCGACAGGGAGTTTATTTGTGAGAGGCAGTTGAATTGCGACAGGGTGTTGATTTGCGACAGGCAGTTGTTTTGCGACTGGAAGTTGATTTGCGACAGGCACTGGATTTGCGACAGGCACTTGATTGCGACAGGGAGTTGATTTGCAACCAGAGAGTTGATTGTGATGGGCCGTTGATTTGCAATGGAAAGTTGATTTGCGACTGGGTATTTATTTGCAACTGGGTGTTGATTTGCGAGTGGGAGCTCATTTTCAATGGAGAGTTGATCTGCGGCCGTGAGTTGATCTGCGTTCGCACCAATCCGCAGCCAGTTCGCACCACTCCGCAGCCAGTTCGCACCTCTCCCCAACCAATTCGCACCACTCCGCAACCAGTTCGCACCACTCCAAAAAACAGTTCACACCACTCCGCAACCAGTTTTCACCACTGCGCAACCAGTTCGCACCACTCCGCGACCAGTTCGCACCACTCCGCAACCAGTTCGCACCAGTCCACAACCAGTTCGCACCACTCCGCAACCACTTCGCACCACTCCGCAACCACTTCGCACCACTCCGCAACCACTTCGCACTGCTCCGCAACCAGTTCGCTGCACTCCGCAACCAGTTTGCACCTTTCTGCAACCACTTCGCACCACTCCGCAACCAGTTTGCACCACTCCGCAACCAGTTCGCACCACTCCGCAACCGGTTTGCACCACTCCACAACCGGTTCTCACCACTCCGCAGCCAGTTCCACCACTCCGCAGCCAGTTTGTACCATTCGGCAGACAGTTTGCACCACCCCACAGCCAGTTCGCACCACTCTGCAGCCAGTTTGCACCTCTCGGCAACCGGTTTGCACCAGTCCACAACCAGTTCGCACCACTCCGCAAACAGTTTGCACCACTCCGCAACCAGTTCGCACCACTCCACAACCAGTTCGCACCACTCCGCAACCAGTTCACACCACTCCGCAACCTGTTCGCACCACTCCGCAACCATTTGGCACCACTCCGCAACCAGTTTGCACCACTCCGCAACAAGTTCGCACCAATCCGTAACCAGTTCACACCACTCCGCAACCTGTTCGCACCACTCCGCAACCATTTGGCACCACTCCGCAACCAGTTTGCACCACTCCGCAACGAGTTCGCCCCACTCTGCAACCAGTTCGCACCACTCCGCAATCAGTTCGCACCACTTCGCAACCCCTTTGAACCACTATGCAACCAGTTCGCATCACTCCACAACTAGTTCGCACCACTCCGCAACCAGTTTGCACCGTTCCGCAACCAGTTCGCACCACTCCGCAACCCGTTCGCACCACTCCGTAACCAGTTCGCACCACTCCGGAACCAGTTCGCACCACTCCGCAACCAGTTCGAACCACTCCGCAACAAGTTCGCACCACACCGCAACCAGTTCGCGCCACTCCGCAACCAGTTCGCACCACTCCGCAACCACTTCGCACCACTCTGCAACCAGTTCGCACCACTCCACAACCAGTTCGCACCACTCCGCAACCAGTTCAACAGCCTCTCGCAAATGAACTCTCTGTCGCAAATCAACTGGCAGTTGCAAATCAACTCCCTATTGCAAATCAACTCCCAGTCACAAACCAACTGCCTGTCGCAAATCAACTTTCTGTCCCAAATCAACTCCCTATCGCAAATCAACTGGCTGTCGCAAATCAACTACCTGTCCCAAATCAACTCCCTGTCGCAAAGCAACTCCCTGTCGCAAATGAACTCCCTGTCGCAAATCAACTGCCTGTTGCAAATCAACTGCCTGTCGCAAATCAACTGCCTGTCGCAAATCAACTCCCTGTCGCAAATCAATTGTCTATCGCAAATCAACCATTTGTCCCAAATCAACTCCTTGTCGCACAACTGCCTGTCGCAAATCAACTCCGTCGCAAATCAACTCCCTGTCACAAATTAACTTTCTACCGCAAATCAAATTCCTGTCGTAAATCAACTCCCTATCACAAATCAACTGAATGTTGCAAATCAACTCCCTGTCGCAAATCAACTCCCTGTCGCAAATCAACTTCATATCGCGGATCAACTGCCTGACGCAAATCAACTCCTTGTTGCAAATAAAATCCCTGTCACAAATCGCCTGCCTGTCGCAAATCAACTCCCTGTTGCAAATCAACTCCCTGTCGCAAATCAACAGCCTGTCGCAAATCAACTGCCTTTCCCAAATCAGCTGCCTGTCCCAAATCAACTGCCTGTCGCAAATCAACTCCCTCTCTCAAATCGACTGCCTGTCGCAAATCAGCTCCCAGTCGCAAATCAACTCCCTGTCCCAAATCAACTCCCTGTTGCTAATCAATTCCCTGTGGCAAATCAACTCCCTGTCACAAATCAACTCCCTGTTGCAAATCAACTGCCTGTCGCAAATCAACTGCCTATCGCAAATCAACAGCCTCTCGCAAATGAACTCCCTGTTTCAAATCAACTGCCAGTGGCAAATCAATTCCCTATCGCAAATCAACTCCCAGTCGCAAATCAACTCCCAGTCACAAATCAACTGCCTGTCGCAAATGAACTTTCTGTCCCAAATCAACTCCCTATCGCAAATCAACTGCCTGTCGCAAATCAACTCCCTGTCCCAAATCAACTCCCTGTCGCAAATTAACTCCCTATCGCAAATCAACTCCCTGTCGCAAATCAGCTGCCTGTTGCAAATCAACTGCCTGTCGCAAATCAACTCCCTGTGGCAAATTCATTGTCTGTCGCAAATCAGTCATTTGTCCCAAATCAACTCCTTGTCGCACAACTGCCTGTCGCAAATCAACTCCGTCGCAAATCAACTCCCTGTCGCAAATTAATTCCCTGTCGCAAATCAACTGCCTGTTGCACATCAACTGTCTATTGTAAATCAACTGTCTGTTGCAAGTCAATTCCTTGTCGCAAATTAAGTCCCTGTCGCAAATCAACTCCCTGTCGCAAATCAACTCCTTGTCGCAAATCAACTCCCTGTCGCAAATCAACTTCCTGTCCCAAATGAACTGTATGTCGCAAATCAACTCCCTGTCGCAAATCAACTGCCTGTCGCAAATCAAATCCCTGTCGCAAATCGACTGCCTGTCGCAAATCAACTCCCTGTCGCAAATCAACTCCTGTTGCAAAGCAAATCCCTGTCGCAAATCGACTGCCTGTCGCAAATCAACTCCCTGTCGCAAACTAACTCCCTATCGCAAATCAACTCCCTGTCGCAAACTAACTCCCTATCGCAAATCAACTCCCTGTCGCAAACTAACTCCCTATCGCAAATCAACTCCCTGTCGCAAACTAACTCCCTATCGCAAATCAACTCCCTGTCGCAAACTAACTCCCTATCGCAAATCAACTCCCTGTCGCAAACTAACTCCCTATCGCAAATCAACTCCCTGTCGCAAACTAACTCCCTATCGCAAATCAACTCCCTGTCGCAAACTAACTCCCTATCGCAAATCAACTCCCTGTCGCAAACTAACTCCCTATCGCAAATCAACTCCCTGTCGCAAATCGACTGCCTGTCGCAAATCAACTCCCTGTCGCAAATCAACTCCTGTTGCAAAGCAAATCCCTGTCGCAAATCGACTGCCTGTCGCAAATCAACTTCCTGTTGTAAATCAACTTCTTGTTGTAAATCAACTCTCCGTCGTTGTAATCAACTCCCCGTTGCAAATGAATACCCTAGCACAAATCAACCCCCATCGCAAATCAACTCGTTGCAAATCAACCCCCGGTCGCAAATCAGATCCACGTTGCAGATCATCTCCCCATTGCAAACCAACTCTCGGTCAAAAAATCAACTTGCGTCGCAAATCAACTCCCAGTCGCAAATCAACTCCCGTCACAAATGAACTCACTGCACACATCAATTTCCTATCGCAAACCATCCCCCCGTTGTAAATCAAATCCCGGTCGCAAACCAACTACCTTTTATACATCAACTCTCCGTAAAGAACGGACCCAAGTCAACATCTGGACGCAAAGAAACACCCGGTTGCGAATCAAAACCCTTTCGCGAAACAAAACCGGGTTGCAGATCAAAACCCAGTCCCAAATAAACACCCGGTCCCAAATCAACACTTGGTCGCAAATCAACACCCGGTCGCAAATAAACACCCGGTCGCAAATGAACACCCGGTCGCAAAACAGAACCCATCGCAAATCAACATCTGTCGCAAATCAACACCCGTTTGCAAACCAACTCCCGGTCGCAAATCAAAACCCGATCGCAAATCATCAGCAGGTCGAATCATGACACCCCGTTGCAAGTCAACATCCGCGAGCTAATCAAACCCCGGTTGCAAATCAAATCCCGGTCACAAATGAAGATTCAAGACCAGGTCCCAAAAAAATACTTGGTCGCAAATGAAGAACAGGTCCCAAAAAAAAAACACTTGGTCGCAAATCAAAACCCAGTCGAAAATCAAAACCGGGTGACGAATCAATACCGAGATGCAAATTAAAACCCGGTCGCAAACCAAAACCCCTTCGCAAATGAACGCTCGGTCGCAGAGCAAAACCTGGTCCCAAATAAACACCCTGGTGCAATCAATACCCCCTCGCAAATTAAAACCCTGTCACAAATCAGCACCCGCTCGCAAATAAATTCCTGGTCACAGATCAAAACCCAGTCGCAAATCAACACCCGGCCGAAAAAAAAAAGGTCGCGAATAAACACCCGGTTGCAAATCAACAGCCGGTCGCACATCAATTGGTCGCAAACCTGATTGCAGCCTGATTGCAATCAACCTCATTGCAAATCATCACCCGATTCAAACACAACACCCCGTCGCAAATCAACATCTGCTAGCAAATCAAAATTCGGTCGCAAATTGATTGCAATTGACCCCGGTTGCAGAAGAAAATCCGGCTGCAAATCAAAACCGATCGCAAAGCAACATCAGGTTGCGAATCAAAATTCGGTCGCAAACCAACATCCGGTTGCAAATCAACATTCGGAGTGGTGCGAACTGGTTGCGGCGTGGTGCAAACTGGCTGCGGCGTGGTGCGACGTGGTTGCGGCGTGGTGCGAACTGGTTGTGGAGTGGTGCGAACTGGTTGCAGAGTGGTGCCAACTGGTTGCGGCGTGGTGCAAACTGGTTGCGGCGTGGTGCGACCTGGTTGCAGGGTGGTGCGAACTGGTTGCGGAGTGGTGCGAACTTGTTGCGGAGTGGTGCGAACTGGTTGCGGCGTGGTGCGAACTGGCTGCGGCGTGGTGCGACCTGGTTGCGGAGTTGTGCGAACTGGTTGCGGAGTGGTGCGAACTGGTTGCAGAGTTGTGCAAACTGGTTGCGGAGTGGTGCAAACTGATTGCGGAGTGGTGCGAACTGGTTGCGGCGTGGTGCGAACTGGCTGCGACGTGGTGCGACCTGGTTGCGGCGTGGTGCAACTGGTTGCGGAGTGGTACGAACGGATTGCGGAGTGGTGTGAATTGGTTGCGGAGTGGTGCGAAGTGGTTGTGGAGTGGTACGAACTGGTTGTGGAGAGGTGCAAACTGGTTGCAGAGTGGTGCGAATGTGTTGCGGGGTGGTGCGAACTAGTTATGGAGTGGTGCACAGTGGTTACGCAGTGGTGCAAACTGGTTGCAGCGTGGTGCGAACCGGTTACGGAGTGGTGGGAACTGGTTGCGGAGTGGTGCGAACTGGATGGGGAGTGGTGCGAACTGGTTCCGGAGTGGTGGAAACTGGTTGCAGAGTGGTGGGAACTGGTTGCGGAGTGGTGCGAATTGGTTGCGGAGTGATGCGAACTGGTTGTGGAGTTGTGCGAAGTGGTTGCGGAGTGGTGCGAACTGGTTGCGGAGAGGTGTAAACTGGCTGCGGAGTGGTGCGAACTGGCTGCGGAGTGGTGCGAACTGGCTGCGGAGTGGTGCGAACTGGCTGCGGAGTGGTGCGAACTGGCTGCGGAGTGGTGCGAACTGGCTGCGGAGTGGTGCGAACTGGCTGCGGAGTGGTGCGAACTGGCTGCGGAGTGGTGCGAACTGGCTGCGGAGTGGTGCGAACTGGCTGCGGAGTGGTGCGAACTGGCTGCGGAGTGGTGCGAACTGGCTGCGGAGTGGTGCGAACTGGCTGCGGAGTGGTGCGAACTGGCTGCGGAGTGGTGCGAACTGGCTGCGGAGTGGTGCGAACTGGCTGCGGAGTGGTGCGAACTGGCTGCGGAGTGGTGCGAACTGGCTGCGGAGTGGTGCGAACTGGCTGCGGAGTGGTGCGAACTGGCTGCGGAGTGGTGCGAACTGGCTGCGGAGTGGTGCGAACTGGCTGCGGAGTGGTGCGAACTGGCTGCGGAGTGGTGCGAACTGGCTGCGGAGTGGTGCGAACTGGCTGCGGAGTGGTGCGAACTGGCTGCGGAGTGGTGCGAACTGGCTGCGGAGTGGTGCGAACTGGCTGCGGAGTGGTGCGAACTGGCTGCGGAGTGGTGCGAACTGGCTGCGGAGTGGTGCGAACTGGCTGCGGAGTGGTGCGAACTGGCTGCGGAGTGGTGCGAACTGGCTGCGGAGTGGTGCGAACTGGCTGCGGAGTGGTGCGAACTGGCTGCGGAGTGGTGCGAACTGGCTGCGGAGTGGTGCGAACTGGCTGCGGAGTGGTGCGAACTGGCTGCGGAGTGGTGCGAACTGGCTGCGGAGTGGTGCGAACTGGCTGCGGAGTGGTGCGAACTGGCTGCGGAGTGGTGCGAACTGGCTGCGGAGTGGTGCGAACTGGCTGCGGAGTGGTGCGAACTGGCTGCGGAGTGGTGCGAACTGGCTGCGGAGTGGTGCGAACTGGCTGCGGAGTGGTGCGAACTGGCTGCGGAGTGGTGCGAACTGGCTGCGGAGTGGTGCGAACTGGCTGCGGAGTGGTGCGAACTGGCTGCGGAGTGGTGCGAACTGGCTGCGGAGTGGTGCGAACTGGCTGCGGAGTGGTGCGAACTGGCTGCGGAGTGGTGCGAACTGGCTGCGGAGTGGTGCGAACTGGCTGCGGAGTGGTGCGAACTGGCTGCGGAGTGGTGCGAACTGGCTGCGGAGTGGTGCGAACTGGCTGCGGAGTGGTGCGAACTGGCTGCGGAGTGGTGCGAACTGGCTGCGGAGTGGTGCGAACTGGCTGCGGAGTGGTGCGAACTGGCTGCGGAGTGGTGCGAACTGGCTGCGGAGTGGTGCGAACTGGCTGCGGAGTGGTGCGAACTGGCTGCGGAGTGGTGCGAACTGGCTGCGGAGTGGTGCGAACTGGCTGCGGAGTGGTGCGAACTGGCTGCGGAGTGGTGCGAACTGGCTGCGGAGTGGTGCGAACTGGCTGCGGAGTGGTGCGAACTGGCTGCGGAGTGGTGCGAACTGGCTGCGGAGTGGTGCGAACTGGCTGCGGAGTGGTGCGAACTGGCTGCGGAGTGGTGCGAACTGGCTGCGGAGTGGTGCGAACTGGCTGCGGAGTGGTGCGAACTGGCTGCGGAGTGGTGCGAACTGGCTGCGGAGTGGTGCGAACTGGCTGCGGAGTGGTGCGAACTGGCTGCGGAGTGGTGCGAACTGGCTGCGGAGTGGTGCGAACTGGCTGCGGAGTGGTGCGAACTGGCTGCGGAGTGGTGCGAACTGGCTGCGGAGTGGTGCGAACTGGCTGCGGAGTGGTGCGAACTGGCTGCGGAGTGGTGCGAACTGGCTGCGGAGTGGTGCGAACTGGCTGCGGAGTGGTGCGAACTGGCTGCGGAGTGGTGCGAACTGGCTGCGGAGTGGTGCGAACTGGCTGCGGAGTGGTGCGAACTGGCTGCGGAGTGGTGCGAACTGGCTGCGGAGTGGTGCGAACTGGCTGCGGAGTGGTGCGAACTGGCTGCGGAGTGGTGCGAACTGGCTGCGGAGTGGTGCGAACTGGCTGCGGAGTGGTGCGAACTGGCTGCGGAGTGGTGCGAACTGGCTGCGGAGTGGTGCGAACTGGCTGCGGAGTGGTGCGAACTGGCTGCGGAGTGGTGCGAACTGGCTGCGGAGTGGTGCGAACTGGCTGCGGAGTGGTGCGAACTGGCTGCGGAGTGGTGCGAACTGGCTGCGGAGTGGTGCGAACTGGCTGCGGAGTGGTGCGAACTGGCTGCGGAGTGGTGCGAACTGGCTGCGGAGTGGTGCGAACTGGCTGCGGAGTGGTGCGAACTGGCTGCGGAGTGGTGCGAACTGGCTGCGGAGTGGTGCGAACTGGCTGCGGAGTGGTGCGAACTGGCTGCGGAGTGGTGCGAACTGGCTGCGGAGTGGTGCGAACTGGCTGCGGAGTGGTGCGAACTGGCTGCGGAGTGGTGCGAACTGGCTGCGGAGTGGTGCGAACTGGCTGCGGAGTGGTGCGAACTGGCTGCGGAGTGGTGCGAACTGGCTGCGGAGTGGTGCGAACTGGCTGCGGAGTGGTGCGAACTGGCTGCGGAGTGGTGCGAACTGGCTGCGGAGTGGTGCGAACTGGCTGCGGAGTGGTGCGAACTGGCTGCGGAGTGGTGCGAACTGGCTGCGGAGTGGTGCGAACTGGCTGCGGAGTGGTGCGAACTGGCTGCGGAGTGGTGCGAACTGGCTGCGGAGTGGTGCGAACTGGCTGCGGAGTGGTGCGAACTGGCTGCGGAGTGGTGCGAACTGGCTGCGGAGTGGTGCGAACTGGCTGCGGAGTGGTGCGAACTGGCTGCGGAGTGGTGCGAACTGGCTGCGGAGTGGTGCGAACTGGCTGCGGAGTGGTGCGAACTGGCTGCGGAGTGGTGCGAACTGGCTGCGGAGTGGTGCGAACTGGCTGCGGAGTGGTGCGAACTGGCTGCGGAGTGGTGCGAACTGGCTGCGGAGTGGTGCGAACTGGCTGCGGAGTGGTGCGAACTGGCTGCGGAGTGGTGCGAACTGGCTGCGGAGTGGTGCGAACTGGCTGCGGAGTGGTGCGAACTGGCTGCGGAGTGGTGCGAACTGGCTGCGGAGTGGTGCGAACTGGCTGCGGAGTGGTGCGAACTGGCTGCGGGGTGGTGCGAACTGGCTGCGGAGCGGTGCGAACTGGCTGCGGAGTGGTGGAACTCGCTGCTGAGTGGTGCGAACTGGTTGCGGAGTGGTGCGAACTGGTTGCGGAGTGGTGCGAACTGGTTGCGGAGTGGTGTGAAATGGTTGCGGAGTGGTCCAAACTGGTTGTAGAGTGGTGCGAACTGGTTGCGGAGTGGTGCAAACGGGTTGCAGAGTTGGGACATGCAGTTGATTTGTGACATGCAGTTGATTTGGGACATGAAGTTGATTTGGGACATGCAGTTGATTTGCGACAGGCAGTTGATTTGCGACAGGGAGTTGATTTGCGACAGGGAGTTGATTTACGACAGGCAGACGATTTGTAACAGGGATTTTAGTTTGGAACATGGAGTTGATTTGCGACAGGCAGATGATCCGCGACATAAAGTTGATTTGCGACAAGGAGTTCATTTGCGACAGGGAGTTGATTTGCAAACTTCAGTTGACTTGCGACAGTGAGTTGATTTGCGACAGGAAGTTGATTTGGGATAGAAAGTTAATTTGCGACAGGGAGTTGATTTGCGATAGGGAGTTGATTTACGACAGTGAGTTGATTTGCGAGAGGGAGTTGATTTGCGACAGCGAGTTGATTTGCGACAGGGAATTGACTTGCGACAGGCGTTGATTTGCGACAGGTAGTTGACTTGTGATAGGGATTTGATTTGCGATAGACAGTTGATTTGCGACATGGAGTTGATTTGCAACAAGGAGTTGATTTGGGACAGGGAGTTGATTTGCGAAAGGGAATTGATTTGTGACAAGGAGTTGATTTGCGACTGGGAGTTGATTTGTAACATGGAGTTGATTTGTGACAGGCAGTTGATTTGCGACAGGGAGTTAATTTGCAACGGGGAGCTGTTTTGTACCCTAGGCACAGGTGCAGGTACCCTAGGCACAGGTGCGGGTACCCTAGGCACAGGCACAGGTACCCTAAGCACAGGCGCAGGTACCCTAAGCACAGGCGCTGGTACCCTAGGCACAGGAGCAGGTACCCTAGGCACAGGTGCAGGTATCCTAGGCACAGGCGCAGGTACACTAGGCAGAGGCGCAGGTACCCCAGGCACAGGCACAGGTAACCTGGGCACAGACGCAGGTACCCTAGGCACAGGCGTAGGTACCCTAGGCACAGGCGCAGGTACCCTAGGCACAGGCGCAGGTACCCTAGGCACAGGCGCAGGTACCCTAGGCACAGGCGCAGGTACCCT
>SZWC01000098.1:26929-45128 GCA_023375785.1 Penium margaritaceum
GCAGGTACTCTAGGCACAGGCGCAGGTACCCTAGGCACAAGTGCAGGCACAGGCGCAGGTACCCTAAGCACAGGCGCAGGTACCCTAGGACAGGCGCAGGAACCCTAAGCACAGGCGCACGTACCGTAGGCACAGGCGCACGTACCCTAGGCACAGGCGCAGGTTTCCAAGGGACAGGCGCAGGTACCCTAGGCACAGGCGCAGGTACCATAGGCACAAGCGCAGGTATTCTAGGCACAGGCATAGGTACCCTAGGCACAGGTGCACGTACCCTAAGCACAGGCGCAGGTACCATAGGCACAGGCGCAGGTACCATAGGGACAGGCGCAGGTACCCTAAGCACAGGCGCAGGTACCCTAGGCACAGGCGCAGGTACCGTAGGCACAGGCGCAGGTACCCTAGGCACAGGCGCAGGTACCCTAGGCACAGGCGCAGGTACCCTAGG
The DNA here is from genome assembly GCA_023375785.1 of Penium margaritaceum. Classification (NCBI taxonomy): domain Eukaryota; kingdom Viridiplantae; phylum Streptophyta; class Zygnematophyceae; order Desmidiales; family Peniaceae; genus Penium; species Penium margaritaceum. Next base: position 27,375 of record SZWC01000098.1, read on the forward strand.
CATAGGCGCAGGTATCCTATGTCAGAAAATAGCACACCGATAAGACATCTCAATAACGGTTCAGGTCTCGGACCTAACCAACTTGGCCAATGGCTCTCCGGTCAATCGACCGTTCGGAACCCACCGTCAAGGTATCCCCTAATAAGGTGACATTTGGCGCACCGTGTCCGGCTAACGAAAAGAAGCTGTTGCTCCATCTGTTTGTCCTGTTCTGCCCTTTTATGACCGAGGATGTTCATTTCCTCGAGTTCTGCTCATCCAGTTCCCCTTTGGTTCCGCAGCTTCGCCGTCGTGTCTTTGCTCTGCTCATCCCTTACACTTTCTGTCTTTGCCAACTCTCCACACTTCGCTCCGTCACTTCTCGCTCCTTCGCTCAGCTCTTGTTTTCTGCCAACCATCACTCCCCTCGCCAGCACTGTCTCTCACATCAACCTGTCTACCTCTGCTACCTCGCGTCTCAGCCTCTACCTTTTCCCGTGACTAACTCCTCGGACCGCTCTTGCCTACGTCACATTGCTGACGTACGCTTGCATGTCCTAATGCTTCTCCTTGCTTCTGCTACCGCTGTTCTTGTGCCTGCATTCTTCTGACATGGTATCAGAGCTTCAAGCAACATTACCTGGAGATCCGTGACCGCGTCATCGCTCTGCAGCTATTCCCACTCCATCGCTTCTACTCACATTCCTCTATCGCCGCTGCCGTCACCCCGCGCCGCTCCGCTTTGTCTGCAGCTGACATCAGCAGCTTTGCCTGATGAGTTCTCTACGCTGAAGAAATGTCTCGTCATCCGAAGAAGGCCCTGCGTCCATTTCCGCGCCCGTGGCCAACAATCGGTGTCGTGCCGCCCACATCCGCCGCAAAGTAACTCTCAAGCCGTCGCCTGCCGTCAACTACCAAGAAGCTTCCTGCCGCCTCCCATGCGCTGCCACATCATCGCATCTGCCTCCGCCTGCATCTCCTCCCTTTCATCCTGCCTCATCAGCCTCATCTACTCCTTCCTCGCTGTTATCCTCAGTCCGCCCGCGCCCATTCTCTCGAGCCGCTTTCTCGTATCGCCTCCTCGCCTCGTTAGCAGCTGCAGCCAAAACTGCCGCCGTCAGGATATCGGACACCACCAGTCTTCCTGCTCCCATTTCCGAGCCAACTGGGGAACAAGCCGTCACTCTCCTGACTTCAGCGGTCTAGTATCCCTGCCCGCTGCCTGACTTCCTCTGCCGCAACCAACCTCTTCCAGCTGACAGGACATCGGACACCACCAGTCTTCCTGCTCCCACTTCCGAGCCAACTGGGGAACAAGCTGTCACTCTCCTGAACGCAGAAGAAGAAGTTGCGACGCTCTGCCTCCACCTGCCGCACCGCGTCTCATCTCCGCTCCCTCCGCTCGCATCGCTCTCTGTCTCTCGTCTCCTCCATCATCACCAACCTTCAGCCTTCATCTCCACTCGCCTCCGTCATCCCTCCTCTTCGCTCCAGTTTCCTCTGCTTCATCAGTCGCCCGTTCCTGCCTCATCTCTGCCTCTCCATCATCAGCATCATCCGCGTCGCCTTCCATTCGTTATCCTTATCAGCATCGCCCTTTTTCTGCAACGACCTACGCCCATGCCGAAACTTCGCAGCGCACGTGGCTTCGCCCCTGTACCCACTCATCCATCACTCATTTCCTCCGTTTCAGCATCAACTTCAGCCCGGCACAAGGATCCGCCCGGTCGCATTGCTCGAGTCGTGACGACCTGCGCCCACGCCGAAAACTTCCATCAGCGCACGTGGTTCGCCCCTGCGCCCATTTATCAATCAATCGCCTCCTCCGTTTCGCATCGCTCTCAGCCCGGCACAAGGATCCGCCTGGTCACATCGCCTTTTTCACGACGACCTGCGCCCACGCCGTACCCTCTTTCAGCACACGCGGATCACCCCTACGTCCACTTCATCGTCCTCTGCCTCAAATTCATCATCAGCAATCATCAGCATCTGCGAACAGCACAAGGTTCCACTCGGTCACATCGCCCATTCCGCGACAACACTCACACACATGGTCTCATCCCTGCTCTCACCCAGTCATCCATCATTCCCTTCTCCAGCATCCGGCCAGGACAAAGACTGACTCAACCACGCCACTCACATACAACATTCCTCAAACCATGACTAACTACAATCCTCCGCACAACGTGCAAAGACCGGCCCACGGACTCCGACAAACGGATACTGATCCTCATGTGGTTCCCCTGATTGACCGCATTCCAGTGTTTGAGTTTGTGAATGAAGAAGATAACAACTTCATCAAATGGGAAGAAGCACTGATGCGTGTCACTCGAAGAGTAACAATCCCTGGCTTTCGGCTCAGAGACCTGTTCATGGACTCAGTAAGGTGGTCCTCTCGCCAACATCGAGTTTATCGAGAGAAATACTACTATGCTCTCTGCCAAGCCCGGACACTACTTCTGACAACCACAGATCAACCCTTTCATGACATCATAATTGCAGGGGGTCTAAACATTCGCTCCATCATGGACAACATCGAAGAGTTGTGTGCACAAGGAGAACCAGCCTACCAGACAAGATACAGAAGAAGAGTACAAGGAGGATACAATCCTCGAGCACTCAACCCTTACCGGCTGCCTACACCTCCTCCAATGCCACCAACTCCTCCTCCAAAACCAGACCCCTCTTCAGATGACCTTGCTCCCTTGGAGGATTCCTCTGAAGATCACACATGACGCCAATGGAGATATGTCCACTTCAAAACCTTATCCGTGTGACCGGGGGTGTCAGAAACGAGCACACCGATAAGACATCTCAATAACGGTTCAGGTCTCGGACCTAACCAACTTGGCCAACGGCTCTCCGGTCAATCGACCATTCGGAGCCCACCGTCAAGGTATCCCCTGATAAGGTGACATTTGTCGAACCGTGTCCGGCTAACGGAAAGAAGCCGTTGCTCCATCTCTTTGTCCTGTTCTACCCTTTTATGACCGAGGATGTTCATTCCCTCGAGTTAACCAGAACAGTTTTGCTCATCCTGTTCCCCTTTGGTTCCGCGGCTTCACCGCCGTGTCTTCGCTCTGCTCATCCCTCACACTTTCTGTCTTCGCCAACTCTCAACGCTTCGCTCCGTCACTTCTCGCTCCTTCGCTCAGCTCTTGTTCTCCGCCAACCATCACTCCCCTCGCCAGCACTCTCTCTCACATCAACCTGTCTACCTCCACTACCTCGCGTCTTAGCCTCTACCTGCTCCCGCGACTAACTCCTCGGACCGCTCTTGCCTACGTCACATTGCTGACGTACGCTTGCATGTCCTAATGCTTCTGCTTGCTTCTGCTACCGTTGTTCTCGTGCCTGCATTCTTCTGACACCCTAGGCACAGGCGCAGGTACCCTAGGCGTAGGCGCAGGTACCCTAGGAACAGGCGCACGTACCATAAGCACAGGCACAGGTATTCTAGGCACAGGCGCAGGTACCCTAGGCACAGGCGCAGGTACCTTAGGCACAGGCGCAGGTACCCTAGGGACAGGCGCAGGTACCTTAAGCACAGGCGCAGGTATCCTAGGCACAAGCGCAGGTACCCTAGGCACAGGCGCAGGTACCCTAGGCACAGGCGCAGGTACCCCAGGCACAGGCGCAAGTACCCTAGGGACAGGCGCAGGTACCCTAGGCACATGCGCAGGTACCCTAGGCACAAGCGCAGGTACCCTAGGCAGAGGCGCAGGTACCCTAAGCACATGCGCAGGTACCCTAGGCACAGGCGCAGGAACCCTAAGCACAGGCGCAGGTACCCTAGGCACAGGCGCAGGTACTAGAGCCTCACACTTTGGCACTAGAGTTTTGAACTTTGGCACTAGAGCGTCACACTTTGGCACAAGAGCGTCACACTTTTGCAATATAGTGTTGCACTTTGGAACTAGAGCATCACAGTTTGGCACTAGAGTCACACTTTGGTACTAGAGCATGACACTTTGGCACTATAGCGTCACACTTTGGCACTAGAGATTCACACTTTGGCACAAGAGCGTCACACTTTGGCACTAGAGTATAACACTTTGGCACTAGAGCGTCACACTTTGGCACTAGAGCTTCAGACCTTGGCACTAGAGCGTCAGACTTTGGCACTACAGCGTCACACTTTGGCACTATAGCATCACACTTTGGCACTAAAGCGTCACACTTTGGCACTAGAGCGTCACACTCTGGCACTAGCGCTTCACACTTTGGCACTAGAGCGTCACACTGTGGCACTAGACCTTCAAACTTTGGCACTAGAGCGTCACACGTTGGCACTAGAGCTTCACACTTTGGCACTAGAGCGTCACACTTTGGCACAGGAGAGTCACATTTTGGCACTAGAGCGTCAGACTTTGGCACTAGATTGTCACACTTGGGCACTAGAGTTTCGAACTTTGGCACTAGAGCGTCACACTTTGGCACTAGAGCGTCACACTTTTGCAATAGAGTGTTGCACTTTGGAACTAGAGTGTCGCACTTTGGCACTAGAGCGTCACACTTTGATACTAGAGCGTCACACTTTGGCACCGGAACGTCACACTTTGGCACTTGAGATTCACACTTTGGCGCAAGAGCGTCACACTTTGGCACTAGAGTGTAACACTTTGGCACTAGAGCGTCAGACGTTGGTACTACAGCTTCAAACTTTGGCACTAAAAAGTCAGACTCTGGCACTACATCATCACACTTTGGCACTAGAGCGTCCTACGTTGGCACTAGAGTATCACACTTTGGCACTAGAGTTTCAAACTTTGGCACTAGAGCCTCGCACTTTGGCAGAAAAGCGTCACACTTTGGCACTAGAGCGTCACACTTTGGCACTATAGCGTCACACTTTGGCACTAGAGCGTCACACTTTGGCACTAGAGCATCACACTTTGGCACTAGAGCGTCACACTTTGGCACTAGCGCTTCACAGTCTGGCACTAGAGCGTCACACTGTGGCACTAGACCTTCACACTTTGGCACTAGAGCGTCACACTTGGGCACTAGAGCGTCACACTTTGGCACTAGAGCGTTACACGTTTGCACTAGAGCGTCACACTTTTGCACTAGTGTCACACGTTGGCACTAGAGCTTCACACTTTGGCACTCGAGCATCACACTTTGCCACAAGAGCATGACATTTTGGCACTTGAGCATCACACTTTGGCACTAGAGCTTCATACCTTGGCACTAGAGCGGCACACTTTGGCACTAGAGTTCCACACTTTGGCACTAGAGCGTCACACATTGACACTAGAGCATCACACATTGGCACTAGAGCATCACACTTTGGCAATAAAGCCTCACACTTTGGCACTAGAGCGTCACTCCTTGGAACTAGAGCGTCACACTTTGGCACTCTAGTGTCACAATTTGGCACTAGAGCGTCACACTTTGGCACTAGAGTCTCAAATTTTGGCACTAGAGCATCACATTTTGGCACTAGAGCGTCACACTTTGGCATTAGAGTGTCGCACTTTGGAACTAGAGCGTCACACTTTGGCACTAGAGCGTCACACTTTGGTACTAGAGCGCCATACTTTGGCACTAGAGCATCACACTTTGGCACTAGAGATTCACACTTTGGCACTAGAGCGTCACACTTTGGAACTAGAGCGTCACACTTTGGCACTAGAGCGTCACACTTTGGTACTAGAGCGCCATACTTTGGCACTAGAGCATCACACTTTGGCACTAGAGATTCACACTTTGGCACTAGAGCATCACACGTTGGCACTAGAGTGTCACACTTTGGCACTAGAGTGCACACTTTGGCACTAGAGCTTCAACCTTTGGCACTAGAGCGTCAGACTTTGGCACTACAGCGTCACACTTTGGCACTAGAGCTTCAACCTTTGGCACTAGAGCGTCAGACTTTGGCACTACAGCGTCACACTTTGGCACTAGAGCGTCACACTTTGGCACTAGAGCATCACACTTTGGCACTAGAGCTCCAAACGTTGGCATTAGAGCGTCACAATGTGGTACTAGAGCGTCTTACTTTGGCACTAGAGCGTCACACGTTTGGCACTAGAGCATCACACTTTGGCACTAGACCTTCACACTTTGGCACTAGAACGTTACACTTTGGCACTAGATCGTCACACTTTGGCACTACAGTGTCACACTTTGGCACTAGAGCTTCATACTTTGGTACTAGAGCGTCACACTTTGGCACTAGAGCGTCCCAGTTTGGCACTAGATCGTCACACTTTGGCACTAGACAGATGGAGCAGGCCCTAGACAGCTGGAGCAAGGCCAAGACAACTGGAGCAAGCTCACGACAACCGGAGTAAGCCCAAGACAACTGGGGCAAGCCCATGACAACTGGAGCAAGCCTAAGACAACTGAAGCAATGCCAAGAAAACTGGAGTAGTACAAGAAAACTGGAGCAAGCCCAAGACAACTGGAGCAAGCCTAAGAAAACTGGAGCAAGGCCAAGACAACTGGAGCAAGCTTAAGACACCTGGAGCAAACCCAAAATATCTGGAGCTAGGCCAAGACATTTGGAGCAAGGCCAAGACAACTGGAGCATGCCGAAGACAACGGGAGCAAGCCCAAGACAGCTGGAGCAAGTCCAAGACAACTAGAAAATTGCCAAGACAACTGGAGCAAGCCCAAGACAACTGGAGCAAGACTAAGACAACTGGATTTAGGCAAAGACAACTGGACCAAGGCCAAGAAAGACCAAGCCCAAGACAGCTGGAGCAAGCGCAAGACAACTGGAGCAGGCCAAAGACAACTGGAACAAGGCCAAGACAACTGGAGCAAGGCCAAGACAACTGGAGCAAGCCCAAGACAACTTTAACAAGGCCAAGACAACTGGAGCAGGCCAAAGACAACTGGAACAAGGCCAAGACAACTGGAGCAAGGCCAAGACAACTGGAGCAAGCCCAAGACAACTTTAACAAGGCCAAGACACCTGGAGTAAGGCCAAGACAGCTGGAGCAAGCCCAAGACAACTGGAGCAAGGCTCAGACAAATCAAGCAAGCCCAAGACAACTAGAGTAAGCCCAAGACAACTGGGACAAGCCCAAGTCAACTGGAGCAAGCCTGATACAACTACAGCAAGACGAAGAGAAGTGGAGCAAGCCCAATACAACTTGAGCAAGCCCATGAAAACTGGAGCAAGCCCAATACAACTGGAGCAAGCCCAAGACAAGTGGACCAAGCCCAAGACAACTGTAGCAAGTCCAAGACAACTGGAGCAATGCCAAGACAGCAGGAGCAAGTCCAAGACAACTGGAGCAAGGCCAAGACAACTGTAGCAAGCCCAAGACAACTGAAGCAAGCCCAAGACAACTGGAGCAAGTCCAAGAGAACTAAAACAAGCCCAAGACCATTTGAGCATGTCCAAGACAACTGGAGCAAGGCCAAGTCAACTAGAGCAAGCCGAAGACAGCTGGAGAAGCCCAAGACAACTGGAGCAAGGCCAGTACAACTGGAGCAAACCCAAGACAACAGGAGCAAGGCCAAGACAATTGGAGCACGCCCAAGAAAACTGGAGCAAGCCCAAGACAACTAGCGCAAGGCCAAGACAACTGGAGCAAGGCCAAGACAACTGGAGCAAGGCCAAGACAGCTGGAGCAAGGCAAAGACAGATGGAGCAAGCCCTAGACAGCTAGAGCAAACCCTAGATAGGTGGAACAATGCCATGACAACTGGAGCAAGCCCAAGACAGCTGGAGCAAGCCCAAAGGCAACTGGGGTAAGCCAAAGACAACTTGAACAAGCCTTAGACAACTGGATCAATGCCGAGACAACTGGAGCAAGCCAAAGACAGCTGGAGCAAGCCCAGAAAAACTAGAGCAAGGCCAAGACAACTGGAGCAAGCCCACAGCACCTGGAGCAAGCTCACAATATCTAGAGGAAGATGAAGACAACTGGAGCAAGGCCAAGACTGTCAGAAGAATGTAGTGAGCAGAGATGCCATTGGCAGGAGCAGGTGGAAGCAAGATGACGTATGGAAGTACGTCAGCCCGGTGACAGAAGTGACTGTCAGAAGATTGCAATGAGCAAGGACAGTACGAGCAGAAGCAAGCAGAAGCACTGAAGCAGGCAGGAGCGAGTCAGCAGAATGACGGAGGCCGGGGAGGCGACATCAGTTCCCACGAGTTAGTTGGAGAGCCTCGGGAGAGGCAAAACACCGAAGCTCCAAGGTAGACAGAGGCAGTGAGAGAGCACGGGAGCGAAGTGAGAGGTACGTTGCAGATCGGCGAAGGGTTCGGAGTGACGAAGCAAGAGATGAGCTGGGAATGGTGGACGAAACAAGTGGATGCGAGAGGCGAGCAGAGCGAGAACACAGCGGTGAAGCCGTGGAAACAAAAGGGAACAGGATGTGCAGAACTATTCTGGTTAAACTGGAGGGAGTGAACATCCTCCATATATACAAAGCAAGACAAAAATAAGTAACGGCTTCTTGTGCGCTAGCCAGACGCGCTTGCGGGGTGACCGCTTATTAGGGGATCACTCGGTCCGATAGCCGTTGTACTGGCCAGGACACCGACAACGGTTAATGTATTGATAACGGCTAGTATGTCGACCGAGGTGGTTCAGACCGGAGTTGAACCGTTATAGAGAATTTCTTTTCCAGCTGCTGGGAGTCCTGTCAGGTTTACGAGAGTTATTCTGACACCCCCCATAAACTGACAGGTCTCAAGAGTGAAGTGTGGCTGGAAAACAGGGAGAGAGCTGAGAGGGGGACTGGGTGGTGAAGGTACCCAGTCGACGGAGAAGCGTCCTAGAGGAAAGTCATCATCTTGGTATTGGGCATCCGAGTCGAGAGGAACCGTTGATTCACATGGAGGGCTTCCTTGGAGTTCTTGTAGAAGTTCCTGTACGAAGCCTTGAACTGGTCGCGGGTTCCTGTAGACTGTTGGACTGCAGGGTGAGGGAGCTTTCCTTGTAGGTGTGACACAGTCGCATGCGTCACATTGTCCTTTTGTTATCTCAGCTGGTTGGAGGAGTGCTGGTATTGGCGATGTACCAGATAAACAGTGAGTGCAGAGGTTAGTTGCCATGGGAATATTTCGATGACAATGGCTGTTCGTGATATGCGAGGAGTAGAGGCGACAGAGGTGTCGCTAGAGGAATGCTAGTGAGAAGCCGTAAAGGGAGTAGGGGTCTGTTTGGTGCAGATGATGTTAGTGGAGGACGCTGCCACAACGTCGCTTCTGCAGAAGGCACTGCCACTTGCTTGTTCATGCAGTCCGGATGTAAGTGCTGAATGTGTTAGCTTTGGGTCCGTGGACTCCAAAGGAGGAGAAAGCGATGACTGCGGAGGGATATGACGTTGAGGAGTGGGCGCGGGGGTGAAACCTCATGCACGGATGATGTTTCGGCGTGAGCGCGGGCTGTCTAGGAATGAGCGATGCGGCCGAGTAGATTCTTATGCCGAGCAAATGATGCTGAGGCGAAGAGGAGGAGGCGGCGATGGCTGATGAAGGAGTGGGCGCAGGGGCGAAACCATGTGCGCTGCAGGAAGCTTCAGCGTGGACGCAGGTCGTCGCGAACCAGGCGATGCGACCGGGCAGATCCTTGTGCCAAGCAGATGATGAAGTGATGAGAACGAAGCAGAGGCAGCTGCTGAAGGAGTGGGCGCAGGGACAAAACCACGTGCGCTGCGGATTTAGAGGGATAGAATGCGGCAAGGGGAAGGCAGATGCCAACACGCCGCGAGAAATCTGCTTCCGGCGTGGGTGCAGGCTGCTGCGAAGCGGGCAGCTAGCTCGTGCAGGTCCTTGTGCTGGTTGCAGATGCTGATGATGAGGAGACGGAAATTGATGAAATAGAAGTGGGCGCAGGGGCGAAACCACGTGCGTTGTGGAAGGTTTTCGGCGTGGGCGCAGGTCGTCACGAAACAGGCGATGCGACCAGGCGGATCCTTGTGCCGAGCAGGAGGATAATGAGGAGGAATTGATGATGGAGGCTGATGAATGAGTGGGCGCAGAGGCGGAACCACGTGCGCTTATGGAGATGGCTGATGATGACGGTGAATGCGGAAGGCGGCGCGAATGAGGGCTAAGAGCGATGCGAGGATGAGGATAAGCTGATGAGAAGGCGGCATGGAAAAATGCTGAGGGAAGTTTGAGGAAGGAAGATGAAGTTGAGATGGAGGACGGAAACTGGAGCGGAGATGATGAGGAGGGTTGAGCGCGGCAGAGGTAGGTGCAAATGAGCAAGAAAAAGGCTATAGAAAGTGCGGCGGAGGTGGAAGGTGAAGGTTGCGGAGAGCAGAGGAAAGAGGCGGCGCGCGATAACCACATGCTCTGCTTTTGGGAGAGTGACGGCTTGTTCCCCAGTTGGCCCGAGACCGACGGGCAGGAAGACTGGTGGTGTCCGATATCCCGGTGGCGAGAGGACAGTGGTTGCAGCAAAGGAAGTCGTACGGCGGGCAGAAACACTGATCTGCTGATGTCAGGAGAGTGACGGCTTGTTCCCCAGTTGGCTCGCAGTGGGAGCAGGGAGATTGGTGGTGTCCGATATCCTGACGACGGGAGTTACGCTGCTGCTGCTGACGACGCGAGAAGGCGGTGCGAGGACGCGGTGCGGTGCGGCGAGTGCAAGGGAGCTGATATTGATGAGGCAGATAGAGCAGATGAGGTTGATGAGAGGAGAAGAGAAGGGCGAGGGTGCTTGTGAAGGCCGAGAAGCTGAAAAAGCAGCAAGCGGTAGGAAGCTTCCGGGAAGATGACGCTCGACGGTGGCTTGAGAGGTGCTGGCAACTGTTGTCGACGACGAGCCACCGCTGGTTGGCCATGGGCGCGGAATGGGCGCAGGGCTTCACCCACATGCCACGACGTTGCTTCAGTGCGAGGATCCCTTCAAGCGATGCTGCTGATGTCAGCTGCTGATGAAGCGGAGAGGCGCGGGGCGGCGGAAACGGCGGCGGAAGCGTGCAGGCTCGAGGAGGGAAGCAATGGTGGTGGCGAAGAGATGACTCGGTTATGGGGCACCAGGTGATGTGGCCTGATGCTCTGATACCATGTCAGAAGATTGCAATGAGTGAGGAGCGTACGAGTAGAAGCAAGCAGAAGCACTGAAGCAGGTAGGAGCGAGTCAGCAGAATGACGGAGGCCGGGGAGGCGAGAGCAGTTCCCACGAGTTAGTTGGAGAACCTTGAGAGAGGCGAAACACCGAAGCTCCAAGGTAGACAGAGGCAGTGAGAGAGCACGGGAGCGAAGTGAGAGGTACGTTGCAGATCGGCGAAGGGTTAGGAGTGACAAAGCGAGAGAAGAGCTGGGAATGGTGGATGAAACAAGTGGATACGAGAGGCGAGCAGAGCGAGAACACAGCGGTGAAGCCGTGGAACCAAAAGGGAACAGGATGTGCAGAACTGTTCTGGTTAAACTAGAGGGAATGAACATCCTCCATGTATACCAAGCAAGACAAAAATAAGTAACGGCTTCTTGTGCGCTAGCCGGACGTGCTTGCGGGGTGACCGCCTATTAGGGGATCACTCGGTCCGATAGCCGTTGTACTGGCCAGGGCACCGACAATGGTTAATGTATTGATAACGGCTAGTATGTCGACCGAGGTGGTTCAGACCGGAGTTGAACCGTTATCGAGAATTTCTTTTCCAGCTGCTGGGATTCCTGTCAGGTTTACGAGAGTTATTCTGACAGTGACGAGATGAGAGTAGGTGTCGAGAGTTGGACACAGGAGCTCAAAGACAACAGGACGAAGTAAGAGGAGCACGAGGTAGACAGGTAGCTGCGTGCGGGAAAGAAAGTTGATGTGGCGCGAGACTGATAGGTTGGTGAGGAAGGAGCAAAAGTGGCGAAGAACACAGAAGCTGAGAGTGGATGGCGAGGACAGAGGTGGCGAGAAGCGAGCAGAGCAAGGACACGGTTGTGAAGTCGTGGAACCAAAGGCGAACAGGAAGGAAAGTCTGTTTTGGGATAAACTAGGGAGGGAATGAACATCCTCTGTATATACAACAGAACAGGAGAAAGCAAGGATTAACAGCTTCTTTCCGCCAGCCGGACGCGTGGCGACGTGGTCGCTTATTAGGGGCGGCTCGACTCTGGTGGAACGGTCGTGACCGACCAGCCGTTGCCGAGGAGGTTCGCTGCGGTACCTGAACCAGTATCAAGAGCTTGGATTATCTGAGGGGTGTATATTGGGAAGAGCACCTTGTCGGAGTCATATTTCTGACAGCCCTCCTGATTCTGACAAGGTATGAAGGCCTGAGTGCCTATAGGGCCCCAGTGTCCAAGTGTCGCTGTCTGATGGGGGGATAAACCACTCGACGGAGCGAGAGGATGATCACGTTGCAGAGATTCGGTTCCACGCTGCTGCCACAAGAGTGTGCCACATTGCTGCAACGGGTGACACCTCATCAATGATTCCGTGGTAGACAATATGGGTGGTGTCACGTAGGCACCTTTTCATGTCCTGCAAGGTTGTTGTATATGCCATTGGGGGACATCCGGGGCTGTCATAGACTCCCTCCAGAAAGAGGGAGAGCTGATACCCGTGAAGGAAAGAGTGCTTTGTCTTGACTTGTATGCACCATACCACTCGTGGATGTTTTCTCCCAACTGATCAAGAATGGGAATATGTGTCCAATCGAGGGCTTGTGCTGCCACGATGATTGGTCGCTGAGAGCGCGTGGCAGTTGCTGGTGTCTGATCACCAGCATTGTTTAGCAGGTTTATCCTCCTGAGGATGGAGATGGGTTTGGAGAGAGAGGGGCAGGTGATGAAGGGAAGAGACGAGGTGCAGTAGGTTCGGCGTGGGTGCAGGTCACAGAGTAGTGCGACCAGGCAGGTCCGTTTGCCCAACAGATGAGTGAGGGTGGAAATAGACTGGAGGAGGATACTGAGGAGGATGTTGAGGAGGAGCAGGATGTGAAGGAGGAGGATGCTAAAGGAGTGAGCTAGCGCTTCGAGGAATTTGGCATGGATGCAGGTCATCACTGGGCGGGCGATTCGGCCAGACAGAGATATACACCGTGGAGATGACGACAGAGGGAAACGGAGGAATGTTGAACGGAGGAGTGGGCGCAGGGATGGAACCACGTGCGCTGGGAACTGAATGGCGGCGTGGGCACAGGCCGTCGCGAAGCTGGCGATGCGACCGGGCGGTTCCATGGGTCGATTACATGATGAGAGACAGCGGAAGGCGGAGGAATGCTGTTTGGCGGAGTGGGCGCAGGGGCGAATCCACGTGCACTGCAGAGTCGAGGGGTAGAATGCGGCAAGGGGAAGGCAGGAGCCAACGCGCCGCGAGAAATCTGCTTCCGGCGTGGGTGCAGGCTGCTGGAAAGCGGGCAGCGATCTCGTGCAGATCCTTGTGCTGGTCACAGATGCTGATGATGAGAGGGTGAAAGCTGATGTAATAGGCGTGGTCGCAGGGGCGAAACCACGTGTGCTGCGAGAGATTTCAGCGTGGGCGCAGGTCATCGCGAAGCTGGCGATGCAACCGGGCGGATCCGTGTGCCAAGCAGATGATGCGAAAAACAAAGCGGGACGAGGCGGAAGCGGCTGATGGCTGAGTGGGTGCAGGGGCAGACCAACGTGCACTGCGGAGGTTGATGAGGAGAATGGTGAGGATGATGCTGATGATGAAGGGCACCTTGAGGGAGGCAGATGAGGCTGAGCTGAGAGAGGAGGTTGGAGCGGAGATGATGAGGAGGGCTGATAGTAGCGGCTGAAGTTGAAGATGATGCGTAGAAGAAGGAAGGTTGATGAGGGTGATGAGGGCGTGGCGGAGTTGAAGGATCGAGGTTGCGGCAGGCAGAGGATGGTAATGCAGGAGACGACGCGGTGGGGAGCAGGAGCGAGGCAACCAAATTTCTCTGCTGTCAGGAGAGTGACGGCTTGTTCCCCAGTTGGCCCGAGACCGACGGGTAGGAAGACTGGCGGTGTCCGATATCCTGATGGCGAGAGGAAGCTGGTTGCAGTAGAGGGAGTCGTCCGGCGAGCAGAGACACTGGTCCACTGTCAAGAGAGTGACGGCTTGTGCCCCAGTTGGCTCGTAATGGGAGCGGGAAGACTGGCGGTACCCGATGTCCTGGTGGCGGCAGGTACGCTGCTGCTGCTGACGGCGCGAGGCGGCGGTGCGAGGACGCGACTAGAGATTAGGAACACAGACAAGTTGAAGATGATGAGGTGGATGAGGCAAATGGGGCTGATGAGAGGGGATGAAAGAGGCGGTGATGTTTGTGGAGGCTGAGAAGATGAGAGGCAGCGGACAACGGGCATCGGGAACCTTCCAGGAAGTTTAGCACCGGGCGGCGCGGGAGCTGCTTGCGACTGTTGTGAACGGCGAGTCACCAATTGATGACCACCGGCACGGAATGGACGCAGGTTCTTCTCAAGGGGATGAGACGTTACTTCAACGAACGCTCCAAGCGGTGCTGAGGTCAGCTGTCGCTGAGGTGGAGAGGCGCGAAGGGACATCAGTGGCAACGGAGGAGTGCAGATCCAAGAAGGGAGGCAGTGGCGGCGGCGGAGCGATGACTAGGTCCCGAGGCACCAGGTGATGTCGCCTGAGGCTCTGATACCATGTCAGAAGAATGTAGTGAGCAGAGATGCCATTGACAGGAGCAGGTAGAAGCAAGATGACGCATGGAAGTACGTCAGCTGGGTGACAGAAGTGACGAGATGAGAGTAGGTGTCGAGAGTTGGACACAGGAGCTCAAGGACAACAGGACGAATTGAGAGGAGCACGAGGTAGACAGGTAGCTGCGTGCGGGGAAGAAAGTTGATGTGGCGCGAGACTGATAGGTTGGTGAGGAAGGAGCAAAAGTGGCGAAGAACACGGAAGCTGAGAGTGGATGGCGAGGACAGAGGTGGCGAGAAGCGAGCAGAGCGAGGACACGGTTGTGAAGCCGTGGAACCAAAGGCGAACAGGAAGGAAAGTCTGTTCAGGGTTAAACTAGGGAGGGAATGAACATCCTCCGTATATACAACAGAACAGGACAAAGCAAGGATTAACGGCTTCTTTCCGCTAGCCGGACGCGTGGCGACGTGGTCGCTTATTAGGGGCGGCTCGACTCTGGTGGAACGGCCGTGACCAACCAGCCGTTGCCAAGGAGGTTCGCTGCGGTACCTGAACCAGTGTCGAGAGCTCGGATTATCCGAGGGGTGTATATTAGGAAGAGCACCTTGTCGGAGTCATATTTCTGACAAAGACAACTGGAGCAAGATCGAGAAAACTTGGAGCAAGCCCAAAATAACAGGAGCAGGCCAAGGCCAACTGGAGCAAGGCCAAGACAGCTAGATCAAAGCCAAGACAACTAGAGCAAGTCCAAGACAACTGAAGCAGACCCAAGACAACTAGAGCTAGGTTAAGACAACTGGAGCAAGGCTAGGATAACTGGAGCATGGCCAAGACAACTGGAGCAAGGCCAAGACACCTTGGGCAATGCCAAGACAGCTGGAGCAAGCCTAAGACAACTGGAGCAAGGCCAACACAACTGGAGCGAGCCCAAGACAATTGGAGCAAGTCCAAAACAACTTGGGCAAGCCCATGATACCTGGAGCAAGCACGAACTGATTGTAGCAAGGCCGAGACAACTGGAGCAAGGTCAAGAAAACTGGAGAAATCCTAAGACAACTGGAGCAAGCCGAAGAAAACTGGAGCAAGTCCAAGACAACTGGAGCAAGGCCAAGACAACTGGAGCAAGCCCAAGACAACTAGAGCAAGCTGAAAAGAACTGGAGCAAGGCCAAGACAACTAGAGCAAGGCCAAGACAACTGGATCAAGCCCAAGAGAACTAGAGCAAGCCCAAGATAACTGGAGCAGGCCAAAGTCAACTGGAGCAGGGCCAAGACAGCTGGAGAAAGCCAAGACAACTGGAGCAATCCCAAGATAAGTGGAGCAAACCCAAGAGAACTGAAGCAAGCACAAGACAACTGGGACAAGCCAAAGACAACTGGAGCAAGCCCATGACAACTGAAGCAAGGTCAAGACAGCTTGAGGAATTCCAAGAAACCTGGAGCAAGCCCAAGACAGATGGAGCAAGCCCAATAGAAGTGGAGCAAGGCCAAGACAACTGGAGCAAGACTAAGACAACTGGAGTAAGCCCAAGACAACTGGAGCAAGCCCAAGACAACTGGAGCAAGGTCAAGACAACTGGAGCAAGCCCAAGTTAACGAGAGCAAGCCCAAGACAACTGGAACCAGTCCAAGACAGCTCGATCAAGGATAAGACAACTGGAGCAAGCCAAAGACAACTGGAGCAAGCCAAAGATAACTGGAGCAAGGCCAAGACAACTGGAGAAAGCCCAAGACAACAGGAACAAGCCTGATAAATCTGGAGCAAGTCCAAGGAAACTGGAGTAGCCCCAAGACAACTGGAGCAACCCCGAGACAACTGGAGCAAGCCCGAGACAACTGGAGCAAACCCGGTACAAGTGGACCAAGCCCAAGACAACTGGAGCAAGGCCAAGACAACAAGAGCAAGGCCAGGAGAACTGGAGTAAGCCCATGAAAACTGAAGCAAGCCCAAGACATATGAAGCAAGTCCAATGTAACTGGAGCAAGGCCAATACAAGTGGAGCAAGCCCAAGACAACCGGAGCAAACCCGAGACAACCAGAGCAAGGTCACTACAAGTGGAGGAAGCCGAAGCTTACTGGAGCAAGCCCAAGACAACCGGAGCAAGCCCAAGACTATTAGAGAAAGCCCAAGACAACTGTAGCAAGCCCAAGACAAGTGGAGCAAGGCCAAGACAGCCATTTAGGACCAATCACCCCAAATCCATGCACCCTTATAACAGTGCGTACTACATAGTACCATACACGTGAAACTTCCAAGTAACTTTCCACAACAAAACCATTTCACACTAGTACCTTCCTAGATACTTCCTAGATACAAAAACTCATATCTTTTATATGCTTTTCCTAATCAATCAGCCATCTACTTCCGTCTTCATGTTTGAATGCTTTTTCCATAGAAGAGAAAAATGTACACTCACCAAATGGTATAGCATCACTCTCTCCCACACATTAGAACTTTCTATGTTCTTTCACCCCCTCGTAGTCACTCAAAACTAAGTACACTAGTACCCATTTCTCTATACAATCCTCTCATCAGGCCCTACCACTCCGCATAAACACATTCTTCATACACTTTCCACCACACACCCACCCCCTTTTCCCGCCTACCCACCACCAACTACATCACTGGACATAATGTACACTAATGCATGGTGTTGACTACATCCCACTCATCCATTCACGTACCTCCATATGCACTCCCCACATCCATTTCCCACCTTCNCACATTAGAACTTTCTATGTTCTTTCACCCCCTCGTAGTCACTCAAAATAAAGTACACTAGTACCCATTTCTCTATACAATCCTCTCATCAGGCCCTACTCCTCCGCATAAACACTCTCTTCATACACTTTCCACCACACAACCACCCCCTTTTCCCGCCTACCCACCACCAACTACATCACTGGACATAATGTACACTAATGCATGGTGTTGACTACATCCCACTCATCCATTCACGTACCTCCATATGCACTCCCCACGTCCATTTCCCACCTTCCCCCCTCCGTTCCTACCCCCTCCCCCCTGGGAGGGGGAGGGGGGGTTGGGTGAAAAGTGTATGAGGAGAGAGCATGTGAGAGTGTACAAAACTATGTATGGAATGAGACTAAAAATGTACACTAGTGTATGGATGATAAATGAGTCCACCACCATCTACATCACTGAACATAATGTACACTAGTGCATGGTATTGACTGCATCCCACTCATCCAGCCACGCACGTGCACATGCACTCCCCACATACACTTCCCACCTCCCCCCCCC
>SZWC01000098.1:52490-75118 GCA_023375785.1 Penium margaritaceum
AAGTGTGAGGCTATAGTGCCAAAGTTCGCAACTCTAGTGCCAAATTGTGATGCTCTAGTGCCAAAGTGTAACGCTCTAGTGCCAAAGTGTGACGCTGTAGTGCCAAAGTCTTACGCTCTAGTCCCAAAGTCTGGAGCTCTAGTGCCAAAGTGTGACGCTCTAGTGCCAAAGTGTGACACTCTAGTGCCAAATTGTGGCGCTCTAGTGCCAAAGTGTGAATCTCTAGTGCCAAAGTATGATGCTCTAGTGCCAAAGTGTGACGCTCAAGTACCAAAGTTTGACGCTCTAGTGCTAAAGTGTAACACTCTAGTTCCAAAGTGTGACACTCTATTGCCAGATTGTGACGCTCTAGTGCCAAAGTGTGACGCTCTAGTGCCAGAGTTCAAAACTCTAATGCCAAAGTATGACGCTCTAGTGCCAAAGTGTGACGCTCTAGTGCCAAAGTGTGATGCTCTAGTGCCAAAGTGTGACGCTCTAGTACCAAAGTTTGACGCTCTAGTGCTAAAGTGTGACGCTCTAGTGCCAAAGTGTGACGCTCTAGTTCAAAAGTGTGACGCTCTAGTGCCAAAGTTTGGAGCTCTAGTTCCAAAGTGTGACGCTCTAGTGCCAATGTGTGACGCCGTAGTGCCAAAGTGTGACGCTCTAGTGCCGAAGGGTGGAGCTCTAGTGCGAAAGTGTGAAGCGCTAGTGCCAAAGTGTGACGCTCTAGTGCCAAATTGTGACGCTCTAGTGCCAAAGTGTGATGCTCTAGTGCCAAAGTATGACGTTCTAGTGCCAAAGTGTGAAGGTCTAGTGTAAATGTGTGATGCTCTAGTGCCAAACGTGTGACGCTATAGTGCCAAAGTGTGACGCTCTAGTGCCAAAGTGTGATGCTATAATGCCAATGTTTGGACCTCTAGTGCCAAAGTGTGATGCTCTAGTGCCAAACGTGTGACGCTATAGTGCCAAAGTGTGACGCTCTAGTGCCAAAGTGTGATGCTATAATGCCAATGTTTGGACCTCTAGTGCCAAAGTGTGACGTTCTAGTGCCAAAGTGTGACGCTGTAGTGCCAAAATGCGACGCTCTAGTGCCAAAGTGTGGAGCTCTAGTGCCAAAGTGTCATGCTCTAGTGCCAAAGTGTGACGCTCTAGTGCCAAAGTGTGACGCTGTAGTGCCAAAATGCGACGCTCTAGTGCCAAAGTGTGGAGCTCTAGTGCCAAAGTGTCATGCTCTAGTGCCAAAGTGTGACGCTCTAGTGCCAAGGTGTGACGCTGTAGTGCCAAAGTCTGACGCTCTAGTGCCAACGTTTGAAGCTCTAGTGCCAAAGTGTGACGCTCTAGTGCCAAAGTGTAACAATCTAGTGCCAAAGTGTGACGCTCTAGTGCCAAAGTGTGAATCTATAGTGCCAAAGTGTGACGCTCTAGTGCCAAGGTGTGACGCTCTAGTACCAACGTGTGACGCTCTGGTGGCAAAGTGTGACGCTCTAGTTCCAATATACGACACTCTATTGCCAATGTGTGACGCTCTAGTACCAAAATGTGATGCTCTAGTGCCAAAGTGTGACGCTCTAGTACCAACGTGTGACGCTCTGGTGGCAAAGTGTGACGCTCTAGTTCCAATATACGACACTCTATTGCCAATGTGTGACGCTCTAGTACCAAAATGTGATGCTCTAGTGCCAAAGTTGGAAACTCTAGTGCCAAAGTGTGACGCTCCAGTGCCAAAGTGTGACACTCTAGTGCCAAAGTGTGATGCTCTAGTTCCAAGGAGTGACGCTCTACTGCCAAAGTGTGAAGCTCTAGTGCCAAAGTGTGACGCTCTAGTGCCAAAGTTTGAAACTCTAGTGCCAAAGTGTGACGCTCCAGTGCCAAAGTGTGACACTCTAGTGCCAAAGTGTGATGCTCTAGTTCCAAGGAGTGACGCTCTACTGCCAAAGTGTGAAGCTCTAGTGCCAAAGTGTGACACTCTAGTGCCAAAGTGTGACGCTCTAGTGTCAAAGTGTGACGCTCTAGTGCCAAAGTGTGGTACTCTACTGCCAAAGTGTGACGCTCTAGTGCCACGGTGTGAAGCTCTAGTGTCAAAGTGTGATGCTCTAGTGCCAACGTGTGATGCTCTAGTGCCAAAGTGTGACACTCGAGTGCCAAAGTGTGAAGCTCTAGTGCCAAGTGTGACGCTCTAGTGCCAACTTTTGGAGCTCTAGTTCCAAAGTGTGACGCTCTAGTGCCAACGTGTGACGCTGTAGTGCCAAAGTGTGACGCTGTAGTGCCAAAGTGTGGAGAACTAGTGCCAAAGTGTGATGCTCTAGTGCCAAAGTGTGACACTCTAGTGCCAAAGTGTGACACTCTAGTGCCAAAGTGTGACGCTCTAGTGCTAAAGTGTGACGCTCTAGTACCAAAGTTCGAAACTCTAGTGTCCAAGTGTGACGCTCTAGTACGAAAGTGTGGCGCTCTATTGCCAAAGTGTGACTCTCCTGTACCAAAGTGTGACGCTCCAGTGCCAAAGTGTGAAGCTCTAGTGCCCAAGTGTGACGCTCTAATAACCAAGTGCAAAGGTCTAGTGCCAGAGTGTGACGCTCCAGTGCCAAAGTGTGAAGCTCTAGTGCCAAAGTGTGATGCTCTAGTGCCAGAGTGTGTCGCTCTAGCGCCAAAGTGTGACGCTCTAGTGCCAAAGTGTGACGCTCTAGTGCCAAAGTTTGAAGCTCTAGTTCCAAAGTGTGACGCTCTAGTGCCAGAAGTGTTAATCTCTAGTACCAAAGTGTGACGCTCTAGTGCCAAAGTGTGACGCTCTAGTACCAAAGTGTGACGCTCTAGTGCCAAACTGTGACGCTCTAGTTCCAAAGTGCGACACTCTATTGCAAAAGTGTGACGCTCTAGTGCCAAAGTGTGACGCTCCAGTGCCAACGTTCGAAATTCTAGTGCCAAAGTGTGAGGCTCTAGTGCCAAAGTGTGACGCTCTAGTGCCAAAGTGTGATGCTCTAGTACCAAAGTGTGAAGGTCTAGTGCCACAGTGTGGCGCTCTAGTGCCAAAGTGTGAAGCGCTAGTGCCAAAGTGTGACACTCTAGTGCCAAAGTGTGACGCTCTAGTGCCAAAGTGTGACGCTCTAGTGCCCAAGTGTGACGCTCTAGTGCCAAACTGTGACGCTCTAGTCCCAAGGTGTGACTCTCTTGTGCCAAAGGGTGACGCTCTAGTGCCAAAGTGTGACGCTCTTGTGCCAAAGTGTGATGCTCTAGTGCCACAGTGCGACGCTCTAGTGCCAAAGTGTGAAGCTCTAGTGCCAATGTGTGAAGCTCTTGTGTGAAAGTGTGACGCTCTAGTGCCAAAGTGTGATGCTCTAGTGCCACAGTGCGACGCTCTAGTGCCAAAGTGTGAAGCTCTAGTGCCAATGTGTGGAGCTCTTGTGTGTAAGTGTGACGCTCTAGTGCCAAAGTGTGATGCTCTAGTGCCACAGTGCGACGCTCTAGTGCCAAAGTGTGAAGCTCTAGTGCCAATGTGTGGAGCTCTTGTGTGTAAGTGTGACGCTCTAGTGCCAAAGTGTGATGCTCTAGTGCCACAGTGCGACGCTCTAGTGCCAAAGTGTGAAGCTCTAGTGCCAATGTGTGGAGCTCTTGTGTGTAAGTGTGACGCTCTAGTGCCAAAGTGTGATGCTCTAGTGCCACAGTGCGACGCTCTAGTGCCAAAGTGTGAAGCTCTAGTGCCAATGTGTGGAGCTCTTGTGTGTAAGTGTGACGCTCTAGTGCCAAAGTGTGATGCTCTAGTGCCACAGTGCGACGCTCTAGTGCCAAAGTGTGAAGCTCTAGTGCCAATGTGTGGAGCTCTTGTGTGTAAGTGTGACGCTCTAGTGCCAAAGTGTGATGCTCTAGTGCCACAGTGCGACGCTCTAGTGCCAAAGTGTGAAGCTCTAGTGCCAATGTGTGGAGCTCTTGTGTGTAAGTGTGACGCTCTAGTGCCAAAGTGTGATGCTCTAGTGCCACAGTGCGACGCTCTAGTGCCAAAGTGTGAAGCTCTAGTGCCAATGTGTGGAGCTCTTGTGTGTAAGTGTGACGCTCTAGTGCCAAAGTGTGATGCTCTAGTGCCACAGTGCGACGCTCTAGTGCCAAAGTGTGAAGCTCTAGTGCCAATGTGTGGAGCTCTTGTGTGTAAGTGTGACGCTCTAGTGCCAAAGTGTGATGCTCTAGTGCCACAGTGCGACGCTCTAGTGCCAAAGTGTGAAGCTCTAGTGCCAATGTGTGGAGCTCTTGTGTGTAAGTGTGACGCTCTAGTGCCAAAGTGTGATGCTCTAGTGCCACAGTGCGACGCTCTAGTGCCAAAGTGTGAAGCTCTAGTGCCAATGTGTGGAGCTCTTGTGTGTAAGTGTGACGCTCTAGTGCCAAAGTGTGATGCTCTAGTGCCACAGTGCGACGCTCTAGTGCCAAAGTGTGAAGCTCTAGTGCCAATGTGTGGAGCTCTTGTGTGTAAGT
Source organism: Penium margaritaceum (assembly GCA_023375785.1). Taxonomy (NCBI): domain Eukaryota; kingdom Viridiplantae; phylum Streptophyta; class Zygnematophyceae; order Desmidiales; family Peniaceae; genus Penium; species Penium margaritaceum. The sequence continues at coordinate 56,928 of SZWC01000098.1, forward strand.
GTGACGCTCTAGTGCCAAAGTGTGATGCTCTAGTGCCACAGTGCGACGCTCTAGTGCCAAAGTGTGAAGCTCTAGTGCCAATGTGTGGAGCTCTTGTGTGTAAGTGTGACGCTCTAGTGCCAAAGTGTGATGCTCTAGTGCCACAGTGCGACGCTCTAGTGCCAAAGTGTGAAGCTCTAGTGCCAATGTGTGGAGCTCTTGTGTGTAAGTGTGACGCTCTAGTGCCAAAGTGTGATGCTCTAGTGCCACAGTGCGACGCTCTAGTGCCAAAGTGTGAAGCTCTAGTGCCAATGTGTGGAGCTCTTGTGTGTAAGTGTGACGCTCTAGTGCCAAAGTGTGATGCTCTAGTGCCACAGTGCGACGCTCTAGTGCCAAAGTGTGAAGCTCTAGTGCCAATGTGTGGAGCTCTTGTGTGTAAGTGTGACGCTCTAGTGCCAAAGTGTGATGCTCTAGTGCCACAGTGCGACGCTCTAGTGCCAAAGTGTGAAGCTCTAGTGCCAATGTGTGGAGCTCTTGTGTGTAAGTGTGACGCTCTAGTGCCAAAGTGTGATGCTCTAGTGCCACAGTGCGACGCTCTAGTGCCAAAGTGTGAAGCTCTAGTGCCAATGTGTGGAGCTCTTGTGTGTAAGTGTGACGCTCTAGTGCCAAAGTGTGATGCTCTAGTGCCACAGTGCGACGCTCTAGTGCCAAAGTGTGAAGCTCTAGTGCCAATGTGTGGAGCTCTTGTGTGTAAGTGTGACGCTCTAGTGCCAAAGTGTGATGCTCTAGTGCCACAGTGCGACGCTCTAGTGCCAAAGTGTGAAGCTCTAGTGCCAATGTGTGGAGCTCTTGTGTGTAAGTGTGACGCTCTAGTGCCAAAGTGTGATGCTCTAGTGCCACAGTGCGACGCTCTAGTGCCAAAGTGTGAAGCTCTAGTGCCAATGTGTGGAGCTCTTGTGTGTAAGTGTGACGCTCTAGTGCCAAAGTGTGATGCTCTAGTGCCACAGTGCGACGCTCTAGTGCCAAAGTGTGAAGCTCTAGTGCCAATGTGTGGAGCTCTTGTGTGTAAGTGTGACGCTCTAGTGCCAAAGTGTGATGCTCTAGTGCCACAGTGCGACGCTCTAGTGCCAAAGTGTGAAGCTCTAGTGCCAATGTGTGGAGCTCTTGTGTGTAAGTGTGACGCTCTAGTGCCAAAGTGTGATGCTCTAGTGCCACAGTGCGACGCTCTAGTGCCAAAGTGTGAAGCTCTAGTGCCAATGTGTGGAGCTCTTGTGTGTAAGTGTGACGCTCTAGTGCCAAAGTGTGATGCTCTAGTGCCAAAGTATGACGTTCTAGTGCCAAAGTGTGAAGGTCTAGTGTAAATGTGTGATGCTCTAGTGCCAAACGTGTGACGCTATAGTGCCAAAGTGTGACGCTCTAGTGCCAAAGTGTGACGCTCTAGTGCCAAAGTGTGACGCTATAGTGCCAAAGTGAGACTCTCCTGTGCCAAAGTGTGACGCTCTAGTGCCGAAGTGTGATGCTCTAGTGCCAAAGTGTGACGCTCTAGTGGCAATGTGTGAAGATCTAGTGCCACAGTGTGATGCTCTAGTGCCAAAGTGTGAAGTGCTAGTGCCAACGTGTGACGCTCTAGTGCCTACGTGTGACGCTATAGTGCCAAAGTGTTATACTCTAGTGCCAAAGTTCGATGCTCTAGTGCCAATGTGTGACGCTCTAGTGCCAAAGTGTGACGCTCTAGTGCCTACGTGTGAGGCTCTATTGCCAAAGTTTGAAACTCCAGTGCCTAAGTATAATGCTCTAGTGTCAACGTGTGACGGTCTAGTGCCAACGTGTGACGCTGTAGTGCCAAATTCTGAAGCTCTAGTGCCAACATTTGAAGCTCTAGTGCAAACTTGTGACGCTCTAGGGCCAAAGTATGACACTCTAGTGCCAACGTGTGACGCTCTAGTGCCAAATTGTGAATCTCTAGTGCCAAAGTGTGACGCTCTGGTTAAAGAATGTGACACTCTATTGCCAAATTGTGACGCTCTAGTACCAAAGTTCGAAACTCTAGTGCCAAAGTGTGACGCTCCAATGCCAAAGTGTGACGCTATGGTTCCAAAGTGTGACGCTCTAGTTCCAAAGTGTGACGCTCTAGTGCCAAAGTGTGACGCTCTCGTGCCAAAGTGTGACGCTCTCGTGCCAAAGTTCGAAACTATAGTGCCCAAGTGTGACGCTCTAGTGCCCAAGTGTGACGCTCTAGTGCCAAAGTGTGACTCTCTTGTGCCAAAGTGTGACGCTCTTGTGCCAAAGTGTGAAGCACTGGTGCCAAAGTATGACGCTTTAGTGCCAAAGTGTGAAGGTATAGTGCCACAATGTGACGCTCTAGTGCCAAAGTGTGAAGCGCTAGTGCCAACGTGTGACGCTCTAGTGCCAAAGTGTGATGCTCTAGTGCCAAAGTGTGACGTTCTAGTGTCAAAGTGTGACACTCCAGTGCCAAAGTGTGATGCTCTAGTGCCAAATTTTGAATCTCTAGTGCCAAAGTGTGACGCTCTAGTACCAAAGTGTGACGCTTTAGTGCCAAAGTGTGACGCTCTAGTTCCAAAGTGTGACACTCTATTGCCAAATTGTGATGCTCTAGTGCCAAAGTGTGACGCTCTTGTGCCAAAGTTCGAAACTCTAGTGCCAAATTGTGACGCTCTAGGGCCAATGTGTGACGCTATAGTGCCAAAGTGTGACGCTCTAGTTCCAAACTGTGACGCTCTAGTGCCAAAGTGTGATGCTCTAGTGCCAAAGTGTGATGCTCTAGTGCCAAAGTTTGAAACTCTAGTGCCCAAGTGTGACGCTCTAGTGCCAAAGTGTGACGCTCTAGTGCCAAATTGTGGTTCTCCTGTGCCAACATGTGACGCTCTATTGCCAAATTCTGAAGCTCTAGTGCCAAAGTGTGACGCTATAGTGCCAAAGTGTGAAGGTCTAGTGCCACAGTGTGACGCTCTAGTGCCAAAGTGTGAAGCGCTAGTGCCAACGTGTGACGCTCTAGTGCCAAACTGTGGCGCTCTAGTGCCAACGTGTGACGCTCTAGCGCCAAAGTGTGACGCTCTAGTGCCAACGTGTGATCGTGTAGTTCCAAAGTGTGACGCTCTAGTGCCAAAGTGTGAGGCTCTAGTGCCAAAGTTCAAAACTCTAGTGCCAAATTGTGATGCTCTAGTGCCAAAGTGTAACGCTCTAGTGCCAAAATGTGACGCTGTAGTGCCAAAGTCTGACGCTCTAGTCCCAAAGTTTGGAGCTCTAGTGCCAAAGTGTGACGCTCTAGTGCCAAAGTGTTACGCTCTAGTGCCAAATTGTGGCGCTCTAGTACCAAAGTGTGAATCTCTAGTGCCAAAGTGTGATGCTCTAGTGCCAAAGTGTGAAGCTTTAGTACCAAAGTGTGACGCTCTAGTGCTAAAGTGTGACACTCTAGTTCCAAAGTGTGACACTCTATTGCCAGATTCTGACGCTCTAGTGCCAAAGTGTGACGCTCTAGTGCCAGAGTTCAAAACTCTAGTGCCAAAGTATGACACTCTAGTGCCAACGTTTGACGCTCTAGTGCCATAGTGTGACGCTCTAGTTCAAAAGTGTGACGCTCTAGTGCCCAATTTTGGAGCTCTAGTTCCAAAGTGTGACGCTCTAGTGGTAAAGTGTGACGCCGTAGTGCCAAAGTGTGACGCTCTAGTGCCAAAGTGTGGAGCTCTAGTGCCAAAGTGTGAAGCGCTAGTGCCAAAGTGTGACACTCTAGTGCCAAATAGTGATGCTCTAGTGCCAAAGTGTGACGCTCTAGTGCCAAAGTGTGACGTTCTAGTGCCAAAGTGTGAAGGTCTAGTGCAAATGTGTGATGCTCTAGTGCCAAACGTGTGACGCTATAGTGCCAAAGTGTGACGCTCTAGTGCCAAAGTGTGACGCTCTAGTGCCAAAGTGTGGAGCTCTAGTGCCAAAGTGTGAAGCGCTAGTGCCAAAGTGTGACGCTCTAGTGCCAAAGTGTGGAGCTCTAGTGCCAAAGTGTGAAGCGCTAGTGCCAAAGTGTGACGCTCTAGTGCCAAAGTGTGGAGCTCTAGTGCCAAAGTGTGAAGCGCTAGTGCCAAAGTGTGACGCTCTAGTGCCAAAGTGTGGAGCTCTAGTGCCAAAGTGTGAAGCGCTAGTGCCAAAGTGTGACGCTCTAGTGCCAAAGTGTGGCGCTCTAGTGCCAAAGTGTGATGCTCTAGTGCCAGAGTGTGTCGCTCTAGCGCCAAAGTGTGACGCTCTAGTGCCAAAGTGTGACGCTGTAGTGCCAAAGTGTGACGCTCTAGTGCCAAAGTGTGGAGCTCTAGTGCCAAAGTGTGATGCTCTAGTGCCAAAGTGTGACGCTCTAGTGCCAAGGTGTGACGCTGTAGTGCAAAAGTCTGACGCTCTAGTGCGAACGTTTGAAGCTCTAGTGCCAAAGTGTGACGCTCTAGTGCCAAAGTGTAACACTTTAGTGCCAAGGTGTGACGCTCTAGTACTAAAGTGTGATACTTTGGTGGCAAAGTGTGACGCTCTAGTTCCAATATGCGACACTCTATTGCCAATGTGTGACACTCTAGTACCAAAATGTGACGCTCTAGTGCCAAAGTTCGAAACTCTAGTGCCAAAGTGTGACGCTCTAGTGCCAAAGTGAGACACTCTAGTGCCAAAGTGTGATGCTCTAGTTCAAAGGAGTGACGCTCTAGTGCCAAAGTGTGAAGCTCTAGTGCCAAAGTGTGACACTCTAGTGCCAAAGTGTGACACTCTAGTGTCAAAGTGTGACGCTCTAGTGCCAAAGTGTGGAACTCCACTGCCAAAGTGTGACGCTCTAGTGCCAAGGTGTGATGCTCTAGTGCCAAAGTGTGATGCTCTAGTGCCAACGTGTGTTGCTCTAGTGCCAATGTGTGACGGTCGAGTGCCAAAGTGTGAAGCTCTAGTGCCAAGTGTGACGCTCTAGTGCCAACGTTTGGAGCTCTAGTTCCAAAGTGTGACGCTCTAGTGCCAACGTGTGATGCTGTAGTGCCAAAGTGTGACGCTATAGTGCCAAAGTGTGGAGCTCTAGTGCCAAAGTGTGATGCTCTAGTGCCAAAGTGTGATACTCTAGTGCCAAAGCGTGACACTCTAGTGCCAAAGTGTGACGCTCTAGTGCTAAAGTGTGAAGCTCTAGTACCAAAGTTCGAAACTCTAGTGCCCAAGTGTGACGCTCTAGTACGAAAGTGTGGCACACTATTGCCAAGGTGTGACTCTCCTGTACCAAAGTGTGACGCTGTAGTGCCAAAGTGTGAAGCTCTAGTGCCCAAGTGTGACGCTCTAATGCCCAAGTGCAAACGTCTAGTGCCACAGTGTGACGCTCCAGTGCCAAAGTGTGAAGCTCTAGTGCCAAAGTGTGATGCTCTAGTGCCAGAGTGTGTCGCTCTAGCGCCAAAGTGTGACGCTCTAGTGCCAAAGTGTGACGCTATAGTACCAAAGTGTGGCGCTCTAGTGCCAAAGTGTGACACTCTAGTGGCAAAGTGTGAGGCTCTAGTGCCAAAGTTTGAAACTCTAGTGCCAAAGTGTGATGCTCTAGTGCCAAAGTGTGATGCTCTAGTGCCAAAGTGTGACGCTGTAGTGCCAACGTCTGCCGCTCTAGTGCCAAAGTTTGAAACTTCAGTGCCAAAGTTGTCGGAATATTGAAGTCAATACTGGCAATCTCTCTCGGATAAAACCGAGTTCTCAATTAATGGTTCAGGTTCAGTATCGAGCCCACAAAACCACCTCGCCAACGGATTGTCGGTCACGGTCAGTGACTTAAAGGCGAGGCGCCTCTAATAATCGCGACCACGTCGCAGTCGCGTCCGGCTAGCGAAGAAGAAGCCGTTGCATTATCTTTGTCCTGTTCTGTGATATATTACTGAGGATGTTCATTCCCTCAAGTTAACCAGAACAGTTCTGCCCATCCTGTTCCCCTTTGGTTCCGCGGCTTCGCCGTCGTGTCTTCGCTCTGCTCACCCCTCGCATTTCCCGTCTTCGCCAACTCCGTTCAACGCTTCGCTCCGTCTCTCTCGCTCCTTCGCTCAGCTCTCATACTCCGCTAACCATCCCTCCCATCAACTTGTCTACCTCGGCTGCCTCGCGTCTCTGCCTCTATCAGCTCCCGCAACTAACTCCTCGGACCGCTCTCGCCTACGTCACTACGTTGACGTACGGTTGGATGTCCCGATGCTTCTGCTTGCTTCTGCTGCCTCTGTTCTCATGCTTGCATTCTTCTGACATGGTATCAGAGCTTCAGGCAACATCACCTGGAGATCCGTGACCGCGTCATCGCTCTGCCGCCATCCCCGCTCCATCCCTTCCGCTCACATTCCTCTGTCGCCGCTGCCGTCACTCCGCGCCTCTCTGCTTCATCCGCAGCTGACATCAGCAGCTCTGCCTGACGAGTTCTCTACGCTGAAGAAATGCCTCGTTGTCCTAAGAAGGCCTTGCGCCCATTTCCGCACTCGTGGCTAACAACTGGTGACGTGTCGCCTACATCAGCTGCAAGTGACTCTCGAGCCGCTGCCTGCTGTCAACTACCCAGAAGCTTCCTGCCGTCTGCTGCCCGCTGCACCTCATCACATCTGCCTCCACCGACATCTCCTCCTCCTTCATTTCGTCTCATCAGCTCCATCTGCTGCTTCCTCCCCGCCATGCCCAGTCCGCCCGCATCCATCATCTCGAGCCGCCTTCTTGCATCGCTTCCTTGCCTCGTCAGCAGCTGTAGCCAAAACTGCCGCTGTCAGGATATCGGACACCACCAATCTTCCTGCTCCCCTTTCCGAGCCAACTGGGGAACAAGCCGTCACTCTCCTGACATCAGCGGTCTAGTATCCCTGCCCGCTGCCTGACTCCCTCTGCCGCAACCAACCTCTTCCAGCTGACAGGACATCAGACACCACCAATCTTCTTGCTCCCACTTCCGAGCCAACTGGGGAACAAGCCGCCACTCTCCTGAACGCAGAAGAAGAAGTTGCGACGTCCTGCCTCCACCTGCCGCGCTGCGTCTCATCTCGGCTCTCTTCGCTCGCGTCGCTCTCTGCCTCCCGTCGTCTCCATCATCATCAGCCTTCAGTCTTCGTCTTCATTCGCCTCCATCATCCCTCCTCCTCCTCGCTCCAATTTCCTCTACTTCATCAGCCGCCCGTTCTGTCTCATCTCTGCCTCGTTATCATCAGCATCTTCCGCACCGCCCTCCCATCCATCATCAGCATTTGCATCATCTCTTTGCACACATGGTTCCGCCCCTGCGCCCACTCATCAATCAATCGCTTCCTCCGCTTCCGCAGATCGTTCTCAAATCGGCACAAGGATCCGCCCGGTCGCATCGCCTTTTCCGCGACGACCTGCACCCACGCCAAGACTTCCTGCAGCGCACGAGATTTTGCCCCTGTACCCACTCATCCATCAATCGTTTCCTCCGCTTCAACATTGCTTTCAGCTTGGCACAAGGATCTGCCCGGTCGCATCGCCCATTTCCGCGATGACCTGCGCACACGCCGAAACTTCCATCAGCGCACGTGGTTATGCCCCTGCGCCCACTCAACCATCAATCGCTTCCTCCACTTCTGTAATCGCTTTCAGCTCGGCACAAGGATCCGTCCGGTCGCATCGCCCTTTTTCCACGACGACCTGCGCTCACGCCGAAACTTCTTCAGCGCACGCGGCTCGCCCCTGCGCCCACTCCGCCATCCATCATTCCTCCACCGTCATTCACTGCACTCTGCTTGGCACAGGGATCCGCCCGGTCGCATCGCTTGATCAGCGAAGGCCTGCGCCCACGCCAAAAACTATCCATCGCACACGTGGTCTCACCCCTGCGCCCTCTCCACCATCAATCGCTCCCTGCAGCTTGTATCATCCTCGGCCCGGCACCCGGACCCACGCAGTTACATCACTCAAGGCGCAACCTGCACCAAAACTTTGCGCCCACTCACTCATCAACCATCCCTCCCCTCAATGGCACATCACAGCCAATCACTCGCACCTGCAGCTGAAAAACAGTTGTTGGCCCTTTTTTTGCCGCGCTTGTCATTGTTCCGCAATGTCACTTCACTTCCGCGCCTTCCATGTTGTCCTCCGCACATCTCCTCCTTCCGCACACCATCAGACTTCATCTCACATCCACCATGACACGATGTCACAATTGATCACTCACACGTGGTCTTTCCTCCCATCACCTCACCCCTCTGACATGGCAATTCCGCGGAACTCCATCACCCCCTCCTGGAACACCCCTATTCCGCGGATTTGGCTTCCCCATAGTGTCCTCGACATGGCAATTCCGCGGGTACACACATGGCCCACTTCGGCAGCCCCTCTTCCGCGGATTTGGCTTCCCCCTAGTGTCTCTACCATGGCAATTCCGTGGATACACACATGGCCCCCTTTTGCAGCCCCCTTTCCTTTGATTTGGCACCCTCTACACCCCTAAAACAGGCCCATTCCACAGTCCCACCCCCTACTCACTTTGGCAATGCTGTCAGGCAGAAATCCACCGTATCTCCGCAGCAGAAGCGATGGGTCCGCGAGAGGCTGTCTCCGCGGGCTGGTGGGCCCGCGGAGAAGAACTGGCCGGGGCCGCGGAACACTGAGGGACCTGCGCGGCAAGCTGGCTCCCGCAATAAGGTTGCGGTAGAGCGTGGGGTGGCGTTGAAACCAGTGGCGGTGGCGGGAATAGGAGACTGGCGGGAAGGTAGCCGCCAAGGCACCAGCAACCAGCGGCGGCCTCCCTACGGCTATTGGAAGCACTTGTTGCGGAGTAGGCAAAAGAGGCGGGACAGACAAAGATGAGGGTCCGCGATGGAAAAGAAACANNNTGGCCGGGGCCGCGGAACACTGAGGGACCTGCGCGGCAAGCTGGCTCCCGCAATAAGGTTGCGGTAGAGCGTGGGGTGGCGTTGAAACCAGTGGCGGTGGCGGGAATAGGAGACTGGCGGGAAGGTAGCCGCCAAGGCACCAGCAACCAGCGGCGGCCTCCCTACGGCTATTGGAAGCACTTGTTGCGGAGTAGGCAAAAGAGGCGGGACAGACAAAGATGAGGGTCCGCGATGGAAAAGAAACATGAGCCGAGACATGGAAAGATTGAAGAGAAGCAGGAGTGTCGGACGTGCAATACATCCGCCGGCTGGACCAGTGTCAGGAGAGTGGCGTGAACACTCTGTAGACCATGAGGAACCAGGGGTGCGTGCAAGCCTTCTGGGGCTATGGCAGCAGAGTGAACAGGCATTTGGCCAGGGTCTTCCCCTGGAGGAGGACGATGATTTCTACCCTCCGCGAACAGCTGCCACCCCCACCTCCGCGGTGGGACCATATCCTGCACCCCCGCCTCTCAGCGGCCCAGAAAGAGGACTTCCGGGATCTGTTGGATTCCTTTGCTGACATCTTTGCTGGCTCCGCGACAGACCTGGGTGCTGTCAACACCTCCCATGTCATCAACACCGGCACAGCAGCCGCGATCAAGCAGAAGGTCCGCCGGATTCTCCCGGACCAAGAGCAGATCATTAACGAAGGTCTTGCGGAACTGAAGGCACAGGGTGTGATTGTCCCCGTCGTCAGCCCCTGGCGTGCCAATTTGGTGATTGTCGGGAAACCGGACGGCTCCAAACGCTTCTGCGTCGACTTCCGGGACCTCAACCGCGTCACAGAGGAGGATGCCTACCCTATGCCGCTGATTGTTGATATTCAGGAGCGTCAACAAGGGCGCGGATGGTTTGCAAAACTTGACGTCAAGGCAGCCTTCCACGCCGTCCCTATGCACCCTGAATCCATGGCCAAGACGGCCTTTGTCACTCCCGAAGGCCTCTACGCCTTCACCCGCATGCCCTTCGGTCTCCGTAATGCCAGCGCCACATTCCAGCGCGTCATGGACTCTACTCTCCGCGGCATCCCTAACGTGAGCTGCTACATCGACGATATCATGATCGCAGCCCACAACTTTGCGGACCTCTTCTCCTCCCTCACCGCCGTCTTCGTCGCTCTCCGCGCTGCGAACCTCAAGCTCAAAGCCGCCAAGTGTTCCATTGGTGCCGCGGAAATGGAATTTTTAGGCTTTGTCATGAGCGCCGACGGCATCAAGACCGACCCCGCCAATATTGCAGCGGTCCAGGAGTGGCGTCAACCCACGACCGCGGGACAAGTCAAGATCTTCCTCGGCTTCGTCTCCTTCTACCACAAATTCGTCCGCGACCACGCCCGTATCATCCGCCCGCTGCAGCAGCTGACCCATTAGGACATCCCGTTCGAGTGGACTCCGGAGTGCGCCGCCGCGTGTGCAGAGATCAAACATCGGCTGGTCACCGCGCCCATGCTTGAGTTTCCTGACTTCAATCGCCCCTTCGCCATCACTACCGACTGGTCGCGAGACGGCCTTGGCGCCATCCTGTCACAATCCGTACAGGAGCCAGTCCAGCGGGTGATTGCATACGCCAGCCGGGCTCTCACGGACGGTGAGCGGAACTACCCTCCAGTGAAGGGTGAGTGCTTGGCTGTGCTGTGGGCCCTCCAGCACATCTGCGACTACATAAAAAATGGCAAGCCTTTCACTGTTCTCACCGATCACCAAGCGTTACAGTGGCTCCTGACGACGCAGAACCATGAGGGCATCCTGGCCAAATGGGCTCTCCTCCTGCAAGGGTACAACATGAAAATCAAGTACCAGCCTGCTCTTGCCAACCGCAATGCTGACGCCCTCAGCCGCCTTCCCCGTGCGGACTGGCTGCACTGTGCGGACTCGCGGGACGATTCCCCAGAGCCTCCTTATGCAGCTCCCTCTGCCCCCGCGGATGCCGAATCTCAGTGGGAGGGCGTTGCTCGAGAATTCACGGAGGAAGAATCCGCGGCTGCCTACCAACTCTTGTCTGAGCTGGGCACCTCCGATTGCCTAGATGCCGCGGAAACCCTTCCCGCGCTCCCCGCCGGTCTCCAGCTTGCCCGCCGCTTCAACCCTACCATTCGCGGCTGGACGCTCGAGGAAATTGCGGCACACCTTCCCCCTCGCTCTTCCCTCCCAGGGGCCCGCCGGACTCCCTCTGTTGCGATGGTTACCACCACTCCTCCACCGCCACCCTCTGCCTCCCCTCTTCTCGATGTTCGTCATCCCCTGTCCCTGGTAGACTTTCTCCTACACTCCCCCGAATCAGCGGACCGTCTCCAGACCCTTTTTTCCTCCTCGAACCCCTCCCTCACTCCCGTCGACATCCACCTATCCTGCACCCGCGCTACCGGCGTCCGCATGGTTGCTCATGCCATCCTCACGACCCATTCTCGCATCCGGGAGGAGGCCTGCCGCGCGCCACGCACGTGGGCTCCTGCCCCGCTGATCCCCGGCCAGCCACCACCTGCAGCGGTCCACGTGGCATGGTGCCACGTATGGGTCTGTGGTCGCAAGTTCGTGGCCATTGTGGACACCGGCGCCACCCACACCACTGTCGCGCTGCGGATGGTCCGCACCCTGCGCCTCCCCCATCTCATCGTGTCCACTCGGCTCCGCTTTTCCATTTCCACCGGTGCCATCGATGCACCCATCGGGCAGATCGTGGACCTCCCAATCCAGGTCGCCAACGTGCATGCACCGCACACCGTGCAGGTGTGCGACGTCCGCACCTACGACATGCTCCTCGCGGCGGACTGGCTCGCGCCGCACCAAGCGGATATATTGCTCGTTGCTGGCATCCTCAGTCTCATTTCCAGTTCAGGCACTCGTTCGTTCACTCCACTCTTCACTTCGCATCGACCCTCCCTCTGCCCGCCTCTTCTCACCTCCAACTTAGCTCCTACAGGTGCTCGAAACACTCGCCAAGTCACGCGGAGCTCGGCTGTAACCCGCGGCACCCACGACATGACTCACAAGCACGGCACGGGGTCCGCGCCTTTGTCGCGGGGGGGTGAACCTTCCCGACGTCAGCTACGTCGCCCTGCTCTCAACACCGGCACAGAACATCAACCGGCACGGACACCGACACCACCAGCAGCCCCACCACGAACGGGACCCACAACAAGAACACCACCAGTGAGGGCACCAACACCACACGTAGCCGTGGCAGGCGCGTCCCGACCCAACCCTGCGGCAAGAATAGCCCCAATACCAGTGACAGCTACACCAGCAGTGGCTGCGGCCTCACCGCGGCCCAGTCCCGCCGCAGGGACAACCCTGACACGAACCCCACCAACAGCGGCAGCAATCCCACTACGGTCCAGCTCCTCGGAACGAACACCAGCACAAGCCACGCCACCTGCGGCAAGGTCGACAGGCTCGTCGCAGCAGAGCCCGGCTATGAACACACCTCCAACGCGGACCTTCCGGCGTACGGAGCTCGCGGCAGAAGCGACGAAGGCAACAGCGGGAGGAGCTGCTACGCCGACACCCAGCCCGCAAGAAAGAACCCAGATACTGACCGCCCCAGTTCCTTCCGCGGCAATGACGGCGCTCTCCCACTTGCCACCGACTTCGCGCGGTAGCCCAACCCGGCAATCCGCGCATCCCCTCCTGAGTGCAGGAACGGCGATGGAAGGAGCACAAACCCACTTTGAAGAGAGCTCATGGGATAGCGGGGAGCAGCCCAAGGCAGCCTTGTTGCTTGGAATTGTGAGCAGCGTCATGCTCCAACTGCTGGCGGAGGTTCCGGAAGTAATCCGCGCGGAATTCACGGATTCAATATTCGGCAAGATGTGGCAGGTGGTGCTGAATGGAGCGGCAACAGGTGCGTTAGCCTTGGGACTACACGAAAGACAGGTGCAACTGCTGGAAACAGCAGGTGCAGAACGCCTCGTCTTGGCACTAAGGGACATCCTGAGCATCAACCCAAGGCTTGCGAGTGACATGAAAGGGGTCGCGGAACTCCTGGACACCGAGCGGCCGGATCCATCACTGGAGGCCGCTCGCGTGTGGTGGATCAGGGTGCGGAGGGACCAGCGCAGCAGCCCAGAAAGACGCTACGCACATCTGCTCCAGGAAAGGGCCAGAGCCCTCATCCTCTACTAGCTGAACGACCAGACACCAGGATCGGCGGAGGCTCCACGACGAAAGTCCGCAGCGGATGAGTGGAGGTGGGGATACTTGCTCAACCTCACCTACGCTAGGTGGAGTGTTCAGTATCCGCAAGAAGAGCAATCGCGGATGGCCGGCACTCAGGTGCCTGAGGGACAGTGGATGGCGGCTATGGAGAAGTGCTGGATGCTGACGTTGCAAAACATACCACGCACCAGAATTGCGGCAGCAGTTGCAGGAGGACTTTGGACCGCGGTGCGGGGACAGACGCTGCAGCTCAAAGAGGAGGAGGTGCGACACTGGGCCAAGGAGGCGGCTGAAATATGCCAAGAGGAGAAAAGCAGAAGGGACGCGGAAGTGGAAGAGGCACGTGAATACGCCCAACCCACCCCTCAACTACAGCAGATGCAAGAATGCCTACGGAAGGCATGGGAGGAAGAGCCAGCTGAGACCGAGCGGGCTGCCGCGGAGCCCGCGGCGGCAGAAACTCGAGCGGCCCAGGGGCGGGAGGCGTTGGCTGAGGCAGACAAAGGAGCTGTGGAGCAGCTCATGGGGGAAATCATGGTGGACGCAAAAGCGGCAGTAGCAGCAGCGGAAGCGGAGGCAGCAACAGCAGCAGGGGTAGAGGCAGCGGCGGCGGCAACTGAGAGAGCAGCAGTAGCAGTGACGGAGGCAACGACCACGGAAGCATAGGCAGCAGTGACTACACAAGCAGCTGTAGAGGCAGCCAGTGCAGGAGTAGTTGGCACCGCGACAGAGACCGTAGGAAGGATGACGACAGCTAGAGCAGTAGAGGGGCAGGCAGCAACAGAAGAATGAAAGCAGACGGCAGACAAGCACAAGGATGGTGCCAAGCGCCTCCGCCAGGAGCTGTCTGCTGGCTCCCTCCGGCGGAAGGCCCAACTCAGGGCCCAGGTGGCGACGGTGATGAAAAAAGCCGCGGCGACAGTCAGCCAGACGAGAGCGGCAGCACCGGCGGAGGACACCGGCCGAAGCAAGGAGCCGGAGCAGACTCTCCCGGAGAAAACTACTCCCGCCTCAAAAGGGAAAAGGAAGGCGGGAGAGGCAGCGGTCGCGGAGCCGAGGAGGCAGAAACAGACTCGCACACAAGAAGGCTCCAGTACTAGTATTACCCTCGAGCAGCTGGCGCAAGCCCAGCGGGATGCCGCGCAAGTGGCGGAGCTCCTGATGGCAGTCTTCCGCAAGGTCCAAATACCCGCGGAGATGGTGCCTGCTTCGCTGCGCCCCGCCCTGGGAGGAATGACTGCGGCGGCCGTCCGCGGAGAGGCAGATCAAAGGGAACGCGCGGAGAAGGAGGCGACGATGGTGGTGGTCTCCGAGATCAGTGGATCACCAGGGGAGTCGGAAGAGGGGCAGCCCATCACACGAAGCCGGGGGCTGCTGTGAGCCCCTGGCGTGGCTCCACAGCAGAGGGAGGAGGTGATTAAGCTGCACTGCGCGGGTGGACGCGGCAGGCGGCCAAGTGGGCCCACTGAGACAAGACTGCGAGACCAGTGGGACGAAGGGGAGCTCCGAGCGGTTGGGATCCTCTGGCTGTTCCCTGCACCCGACTCTTCGGACAGGGAGCCGCCAGTTTATGATGAAGACAACCGCAAGAAGCTCGAGGCAATGAAAGCGGAGCAAGACGGGCGGCGAGCGCACGGACTGCCGGCAAGAGCGCCGGAGACGAAACGAAAACCAGGGGAAGCGGTGGCAGAGAAGGCGGGGAGGAGGGGGCCCGTGGAAACACAGGACTGGCGCATCTGGCAGACTGCTCACATCCTACTCCGTGCCAGCAGCAAGGAACAGCAGAAGGCGGAGGCACAGAAGGTATACGCAGATCCGGAGACACGGCTGGGTGTGGAATTCGATCGGAGGAAGAAGGACGACCTGGCTCGTCTGTGTGAACACTATGCGTGGGAGGATGGCCGCCTCTGGAAAACTACTCCGCGCGTCTTATGGGTGCCCCCGCCCACACTGCAGAAGGCAGTAGTGGAGGCCTACCACCGTCATCACCATACTGGCATGCAGGCGCTGAAGGACCGCCTGACACCCATCATCCATGTGCCGAATCTGGCGGCCCTCATCAAGGAGGTGGTGCAGCACTGCGCCCCCTGTGAGCAAGCGCGGAAGACCACACCACGGGACCAGCCGATGTTCCGACCCTCCCCCATCGGTGAGCCACTGGAGAAGATCATCATCGACTTCCACGGCCCCCGGGCACACCGCGACCAAGGGAACCGGTACTGGATTGTGGCGGTGTGCCACTTAACAAAGTACATCTGGGTCCGCACTGTACCCAACAGGAGCTCTGCCACTGCGGCGAAATTCATCCGCGAAGAGATCTTCTACCGCTTTGGTGGGTGCAGCGTGATGCACAGCGAAAACGGCACTGAATTCATGGGGGCCTTCAGAGAGGAGTTGGAGGAATGGGGGGTCCGCCATGTACACTCCGGGCGGTACAGGCCGGAATCCTAGGGGCAAGTGGAGCGGGTGCACGAGATATTGGAGCGCGCAGTGGCCACCGCAGAAGGCGGCAGCTGGACAGAGAAACTGAAGAAGACGGCACACTTCATCAACATAACACCCAGCCGCGCAACCTCCTTCTCACCCCACATGCTGCTCTTTGGACAGCCTCCACGGGCTGCGATGGGCATACCCCAAAAGCCGCTGAGGCTACCACTCGAGGATGAGGAAAAAGGACAACGCTCGGAGGAGGAGAAGGACAGGGAGGTCGCGGAGTGGTTCCGCGAGCGTTGTAAAAGGACGAAGGCAATGCGAGCAGAGGCACGGTTGAGAGGTTCGGTCGTTGCTTGGCGCGGATGCGATGCGGCCAACCGACGGCTGAATCATGGGTCTCTCGAAGAAGGCCACTTGGTGTATCTCCGCCCCTTCCCCAACGCCGGGCGAGAGGCAGGAGAGCCGCGAGAGATGTACCGCGTGGCCAGCGTCGAGGCGGAGCAAGTGTGGCTGGAGGGGCCGGAAGGGTTCAGCGACCGTAGTTATCCGGCCACGGAGTTTGTGCTGCTGCCACCAGCGTGGCAAACGCACATCCCTGGGACAGGAGGTCGCCTACCGCCTCTGGGACAGCGGAATGGCTCACGGGGATGGAGAGCGGAGGAGGTGCTGGAGGTCTGTGAAGAGCAGGTGTCGCGGCATGAGCAGGAATGGAGCCAGGAACCGGAGGAGATGGAGGAGGAAGAGTCCGATGTCCGCGAGCTTGCCGCGGAGGAGGTGGGGAAGGAATTACGACGAGAGCAACCGCGGCGTGAGCAGCAACCGGAGCGGAAAAAGCAGCAGGAGCGGAGGAAAGAAGGAGAACCCGCAGACACGCTCGTGCAACAGCTTGAGCAAGACCCGGCAGGGGTGACCCAGCAGCCATCCCGGGAGGTACTGCGGACTGCAGCGCCGATGAGCCCCAAGACCCTGGCCAACTACACTGGCCCATGTGTGTGGTACGGAGAAAACCTCCCTGCCGAACTACGTCTGAAAGTGGTGTGCCGAGTGTGTGGGAAACCAGCACATCAATACGCCGGTGGGGTATCCAAAACCTGCATCGGGCTGAACCGTACCTGCTTGCGGTGCCTGCGGGAGGCTGCTGAGGAGGAGGCGGCGAAGAAGCGGAAGGAAGACGAAGGAGCAAGACCCGGGGCTGGAGACGCACCACCCCGCGGCCGGTGGGACCCATACAAGGAGGAGGAAGAGGAGGAGGAGGACGAAGAGGAGGGGTCGAACGAGCGCCGGAGAGGTCCGCGCACGGCTTCTGGGGCCACCATGAGACAGTGGCAGACGGAGGGACGCGTCGCGGCAGAAGAACGGATGCAGAATGAACTGGAGGAAAAGCGGTGTGTCCAGTGCGGCCAGTGGTGGGGAGTGGAAGTGAAGGATTGTGGCGGATGCCTCCGCCGCATTTACACTGGCTGCCTGGCGCCACCTCGCGACGGGCGCGGAGAGCGAAGTGGGGCTGCGGTGTGCAGGAGGTGCAGGGAGGAGACTGAAAGGCGACGAGGTGTCCGCAAGGCACCCCGAGTAAACGAGGAAGGGGAGGAGGAAGAGTCGGAAGAGGAGGAGGAGATACGGGGAGAGGGAGGGCATCAATCCGCGGCATGTCCCACATGCCTGTAGGCGGTACAGGATGGGGGAAAATGCACTGTCTGCATGAGGCCTGCCCACCACGAATGCCTGGTGACAGGCAGCTCCGCTTGGAAGGGCCAATGTCACCAGTGCGTGGGCAATGAGCTCCTTGAGACGGACTGCTACCTCAGCTTCACCGCGGAGACCAGAGAACCCGTGTGCGCTGCCTGCCGGGAAGGAATGGCGGAGTTCGGGAAGGGATGTGGCATGTGTTTGAAGATGTGCCACCGGCGGTGCGGTAGGAGGGGTAAGGAAGGAGTATGGACCTGTCACCGCTGCCTCGCCCAGCCCAGAAAAGAGAATTGGGGGGCAGACAATTCCGGGGTGCGGTGCTGCGGGGACAAGTGTGGGGGGGATCGTCACCGGGATGGCGTGCCACTGTGAGCACTGCGGAGAATGGGCTCACGCGGAGTGTGCCACAGGGGTGGGCAGGAATGAAGAGGGGCAAATGGTGTACCGCTGCACCAGTTGCAGGACGTATGAACGGATCCCACACTACTCTTCCTGCAAAAGAAGATTGGGCGCGGGTGATATCACTGCAGGAGCCCGGTGCGAGGGGTGCCACCTGTACGTGCATCACGAGTGCTCCGCGAAATACCAACGGGAGGGCGGGGAGGTCGAGACGTATTGCCGCCCTTGCCAACACCGGCAGCGGCCGGGCCCCCAGGGGAGGTTCACACGCCTGCTGCGCTAACGAGACTCTGGGACAGAGTCTTGAAAAGGGGGGATTGGGGGCATCAGTGTCAGGCGGAAATCCACCGCATCTCCGCAGCAGAAGCGATGGGTCCGCGGGAGGCTGTCTCCGCGGGCTGGTGGGCCCGCGGAGAAGAACTGGCCGGGGCCGCGGAACACTGAGGGACCTGCGCGGCAAGATGGCTCCCGCAATAAGGTTGCGGTAGAGCGTGGGGTGGCACGGAAACCAGTGGCGGTGGCGGGAATAGGAGACTGGCGGGAAGGTAGCCGCCAAGGCACCAGCAACCAGCGGCGGCCTCCCTACGGCTATTGGAAGCACTTGTTGCGGAGTAGGCAAAAGAGGCGGGACAGACAAAGATGAGAGTCCGCGATGGAAAAGAAACATGAGCCGAGA
>SZWC01000098.1:75179-102697 GCA_023375785.1 Penium margaritaceum
CGCGGAACACTGAGGGACCTGCGCGGCAAGCTGGCTCCCGCAATAAGGTTGCGGTAGAGCGTGGGGTGGCACGGAAACCAGTGGCGGTGGCGGGAATAGGAGACTGGCGGGAAGGTAGCCGCCAAGGCACCAGCAACCAGCGGCGGCCTCCCTACGGCTATTGGAAGCACTTGTTGCGGAGTAGGCAAAAGAGGCGGGACAGACAAAGATGAGAGTCCGCGATGGAAAAGAAACATGAGCCGAGACATGGAAAGATTGAAGAGAAGCAGGAGTGTCGGACGTGCAATACATCCGCCGGCTGGACCGGTGTCAGGAGAGTGGCGGGAGCACAACCAATCAAGATACAAGGCCAACAGCGGTGATCAGGGAGGAGGGCTGGGAGGACGCACCGCGAAGAAGCAAGATTCAAGGAAGAACACGAAGAACCGCGTGCGCGAGCCGCGGATGAAGAAAGTAGCTAGCAGAGGATAAACAGTGGGTGTGTGTGTGGGTGATTGGGAGGAGACCCGCGGTGTGTAGCCGCACCGCGTGGAGTCCAAGCAGAAGAAAGTAGGATGGTGTGAGAGGGATGAGACCGTCGGTGTGTAGACACGCCGCGCGGAGTCCCAAGTAGAAAAGGGCTTCACTAGCAGTAGAACAACGGCAACTCAGACTTGCTTGCCTTCCGAAGTTTTCCATGTACTCCGCAATCAGCTTTATCAAAGTCATTGGCCTACTCTCATTCCTGTACTCCGCCCATTGCCCTCTTGCCCCCAGATGCTCTCGGAGTCCGGTCCGCGGACAATGGGAGTAAGTGCATGAAGAACCAAAAGTCCGAGTGAGGTGGGCTGCCGGCGGTGTCCCTTGCTTGCACACGTCCGTGGAACGGGGTTCCGCGGAGAGGAGTCGGACGCCACGAGGTGGTGGACTCCCGTGTGGGAAGAAGTGGAACGCGGAGCATCACTCATCGGGGAGGTGCCTGCGCAGAGGTCTAGAACTGTGGTCCGCGGAATAGCCGATAGTCGGGGGGTTTTCCATTGTGAGTTACCGTGCCCTAGTGATCCGCGGAGTGTCACTTCTCAGTAAGGTGTATGCGCAGCAGTCCCAAACTCGTGGTCCGCGGAATAGCCTCTAGCCTGAAGGTGACAACCGTGTCTTGCTGATCACAGGTAGACAAGTAGTAGTAGTGAAGTGCGTAATCCGCGGAGATCCGCGGAGAGTTGCCGTCCGCGGAAAAATCAGGGACGCGGCAAAATTGGGGGTATCAAATGCCCTTATTGCGGGTTCCATCACTCCGCTAAAGCATAGAACATGGCAAATCCGTGGAACCAAGACATAGACACAGAAATCACGCGGCGGAGGCCCAAAACGCTTCCTTCCGCTCTCTTGAGAGTTGTCCAAGGGCCACCCATTCACTTCCGCGGTCACTTGGGCACTCTTCCGCGCTCTTCACTTGTGTCGGGCCAGTCTTGTGAGTGGTTCCGTGGAACAACTTTTGTCATCTTCGGAGTCCTCAGATTCACTTGCGGATTCCATGGTGACAGAGTGCTGAGATGAAGAAGAGAGTGAGGCAAGGTTGTGAGGCAATAAGCTTGATTAACTCATGTCAACTGAACACAAGTCCACAAGCCCGAATCCCAAGTCTGAATCACATCCCAATCTGATGGAACTAAGCCCATTATATAGTCCGCTACACCCTTCCCCGCCGCGCCGCGGCCCCTATTCATTCACACCCTCTAGCACCACTACTTTATTCCCATCCGCGAAGCAAGTGCCACCATTGCTTCCTCCTTGCGCGTCGCGCCGCCTCCCGCCACTTCTTGGTCTTCGCGCCTTGTGGTTCCCGCCATTCTTGGTCCGGTTGTCTTCCCGCGTCTTGTACAACACTTCCGCACCTTGTGTGACCCCTTCTTTTGTCCGCACCACTTGTGCCTCTTGTTCCGCCCTCACCCGCCTCTCCTCCAAACATCAAATCCGCGGATACACATGGAGGCCTTTTTCCGCACCCCTCTTTCCCACACAGGTGACTCCAACACCATCAGAAATGTGGCAAATCCGCGGGTCAACACTATGGCAACTTTCCGCCTCTTCCGCGGCACTGTAACTTGCCTCTCTGTTGTTACTGGCAAGGCAATTCCGCGGGTTAGGCACCCAGCACCATTCCGCAGCACTTACTTCTCACCTTAGCCACAAAACACCTTCCCAAACATGCCCATTCCGCTCCTGACCATCATGACACTTTCTCACGCCCTCCGCGCACCCAAAACTTGCTCCGATAGCCTCCCAAAAACCCAAATCCGCGGCTGATCCTTGCACCATGTTTTGAGGCCTTATGCGGACCCCAAAGTCGCCCAATTTTCCCTCCCAAGTTGCCTAATCCGCAGACACACCCCCTGCCCTTGTTTTGCCTCTTCCGCGGAACCCCAAATATGAAGCCATTGTTACTGAACAGCCAATTCCGCGGGTTTACCACCAGGCACAATTCCAGCCTTCCCCACACCCATAAACAGCCCAACACAAGCCCAGAAAGATGCCCATTCCGCCCCTCCACCAAGAGGATCAACTGTGGGTCTCTCCCTTTGCCCAAAGACCACCCCTCACTCGCCTTAACTCCATCGCGGGAGTCCATGACTCGGTCTCCCTCGCGGAATATTTGCGTGCGCGGAAGATTTCATGTAAACAACAGTCCAACAAGGTCAGTGCACAGGAACCGGATACCACCCGTCTCCCTGCTCAAGCTAACCGCTGGAACAAGCCGCTGTATCCGTGAAGCTGATCACCCAACAGACAGCACCTCTCTGCATCCTCCTGGAACTCACAGAGTCTGCTGTGGCAGAGCACTCTTTGAGCATGGCGTCGTGGCAACGCCCTCATTCTCCTGCACCCACTACCCTCACCATCATCTCCAAGGGACCATGCCAAGGAGAATGAGCTCTCGACAGTGTCCTCTTACAACAACACTCTCATGAAGGCCAACTCAACAACCAACCTTGATGAATCAACGGTTCCTCTTGGCACTCCCTACACTGGAACAGACCATGAGCACCAACTGAATCAATGCTCTCCTTCGTGTCCAACCGTCAGTGAAGCTGATCTACTTCATTGACTGTTCAACACCCAACAGCGCATTTATCGACGTTGTCACTCATCTTCCAGAGTACTTACGGGACTCCCCCCAACTGCACAGGAAAAGAGATGGTTCCACAAACTACCATCAATGGAGAGTTGAACTTCTTCTCAACCTGGGACGACTTCAGTTCCCCAAGTTCAATCTCCGACAGGTACTGCTTGGTCTCCTAGACTCAATATTCCTTCTCGATACGGATTGGGTTGAAGCATTTCTGAAGGAGGCGCTCATCCTCACCACTCATCACTCTCTTCACCCACTTATCCGATCACATGAAGAACTCTCTGAGGTCTGGCAAGCCCTGTATCTGTCCTGCGCATCATCTCCTCTCCAGCGTTGACTTCAAGGGGGGCTGTCGGAATATTGAAGTCAACACTGGCAATCTCTCTCGGATAAAACTGAGTTCTCAATAAATGGTTCATGTTCGGTATCGAGCCCACAGAACCAGCTCGCCAATGGATTGTCGGTCACGGTCAGTGACTTAAAGGCGAGGCGCCTCTAATAACCGAACCACGTCGCAGTCGCGTCCGCCTAGCGAAGAAGAAGTCGTTGCATTATCTTTGTCCTGTTCTGTGATATATTACTGAGGATGTTCATTCCCTCAAGTTAACCAGAACAGTTCTGCCCATCCTGTTCCCCTTTGGTTCCGCGGCTTCGCCGCCGTGTCTTCGCTCTGCTCGCCCCTCGCATTTCCCGTCTTCGCCAACTCCTCTCAACACTTCGCTCCGTCTCTCTCGCTCCTTCGCTCAGCTATCATACTCTGCTAACCATCCCTCCCATCAACTCGTCTACCTCGGCTGCCTCGCGTCTCTGCCCCTATCAGCTCCCGCAACTAACTCCTCGGACCGTTCTCGCCTACGTCACTACGCTGACGTACGGTTGGATGTCCCGATGCTTCTGCTTGCTTCTGCTGCCTCTGTTCTCATGTTTGCATTCTTCTAACAAAAGTGTGACGCTCTAGTGCCAAAGTGTGAATCTCTAGTACCAAAGTGTGACGCTCTAGTGCCAAAGTGTGACGCTCTAGTACCAAAGTGTGACGCTCTAGTGCCAAACTGTGACACTCTAGTTCCAAAGTGCGATACTCTATTGCAAAAGTGTGATGATCTAGTGCCAAGTGTGACACTCCAGTGCCAACGTTCGAAACTCTAGTGCCAAAGTGTGGGGCTCTAGTGCCAAAGTGTGACGCTCTAGTGCCAAAGTGTGATGCTCTAGTACCTAAGTGTGAAGGTCTAGTGCCACAGTGTGGCGCTCTAGTGCAAAAGTGTGAAGCGCTAGTGCCAAAGTGTGACACTCTAGTGCCAAAGTGTGACGCTCTTGTACCAAAGTGTGACGCTCTAATGCCAAAGTGTGACGGTCTAGTGCCAAAGTGTGACGCTCTAGTCCCAAGGTGTGACTCTCTTGTGCCAAAGGATGACGCTCTAGTGCCAAAGTGTGATGCTCTTGTGCCAAAGTGTGATGCTCTAGTGCCAAAGTGTGATGCTCTAGTGCCAAAGTGTGAAGCTCTAGTGCCAATGTATGACGCTCTAGTGCCAATGTATGACGCTCTAGTGCCAAAGTGTGAAGCTATAGTGCCAACGTGTGACGCTCAAGTGCCAGAGTGTGACGCTCTAGTGCCAAAGTATGACGCTCTAGTGCCAAAGTGGGACGCTCTAGTGACCAAAGTGAGACGCTCTAGTACCAAAGTATGAGGCTCTAGTGCCAAAGTGTGACGCTCTAGTGCCAAAGTGTGACGATCTAGTACCAAAGTGTTACGTTCTAGTGCCAAAGTTTGAAGGTCTAGTGCCAAAGTGTGATGCTCTAGTGCCAAACGTGTGACGCTCTAGTGCCAAAGTGTGACGCTCTAAAGCCAAAGTGTGACACTTTAATGCCAACGTTTGGAGCTATAGTGCCAAAGTGTGATGCTCTAGTGCCAAAGTGTGACGCTCTAGTGCCTCTGTGTGATGCTCTAGTGCCAAAGTGTGGAGCTCTAACACTAAAGGGTGATGCTCTAGTGCCAAAGTGTGACGCTCTAGTGCCAAAGTGTGACGCTGTAGTGCCAACGTCTGATACTCTAGTGCCAACGTTTGAAGCTCTAGTGCCAACGTATGATGCTCTAGTGCCAAAGTGTGACACTATAGTGCCAAAGTGTGACGCTCTAGTGCCAAAGTCTAAATCTTTAGTGCCAAAGTGTGATGCTCTAGTGCCAAAGTTTGACGCTCTAGTACCAAAGTGTGATGCTCTAGTGCCAAAGTGTGACGCTCTTGTTCCAAAGTGCAACACTCTATAGACAAAGTGTGACGCTCTAGTGCCACAATGTGACGCTCTAGTGTCAAAGTTTGAAACTCTAGTGCCAAAGTGGGACGATCTAGTGCCAAAGGGTGACACTGTAGTGCCAAAGTGTGACGCTCTAGTTCCAATGAGTGACGCTCTAGTGCCAAAGTGTGGAGCTATATTGCCAAAGTATGACGATCTAGTGCCAAAGGGTGACGCTTTAGTGTCAAAGTGTGACGCTCTAGTGTCAAAGTGTGGAACTCTAGTGCCAAAGTGTGACGCTATAGTGCCAAGGTGTGAAGCTATAGTGCCAAAGTGTGATGCTCTAGTGCCAACGTGTGATGCTCTAGTGCCAAAGTGTGACTCTCAAGTGCCTAAGTGTGAAGCTCTAGTGCAAAGTGTGACGCTCAAGTGCCAACATTTGGAGCTCTAGTTCCAAATTGTGACGCTCTAGTGCCAAAGTGTGACGCTGTAGTGCCAAAGTGTGACGCTGTAGTGCCAAAGTGTGGAGCTCTAGTACGAAAGTGTGATGCTCTATTGCCAAAGTGTGACACTGCAGTGCCAAAGTGTGACACTCTAGTGCCAAAGTGTGAGGCTCTAGTGCTAAAGTGTGACGCTCTAGTACCAAAGTTCAAAACTCTAGCGCCCAACTGTGACGCTCTAGTACGAAAGTGTGGCGCTCTATTGCCAAAGTGTGACTCTCCAGTGCCAAAGTGTGACGCTCTAGTGCCAAAGTGTGAAGCTCTAGTACCCAAGTGTGACGCTCTAATGCCCAAGTGCGAAAGTCTAGTGCCACAGTGTGACGCTCCAGTGCCAAAGTGTGAAGCTATAGTGCCAAAGTGTGATGCTCTAGTGCCAGAGTGTGTCGCTCTAGCGCCAAAGTGTGACGCTCTAGTGCCAAAGTGTGACGCTCTAGTGCCAAAGTTTGATGCTCTAGTGCCAAAGTGTGATGCTCTAGTGGCAAAGTGTGAGGCTCTAGTGCCAAAGTTTGAAACTCTAGTGCCAAAGTGTGATGCTCTAGTGCCAACGTGTGATGCTCTAGTGCCAAAGTGTGACACTGTAGTGCCAAAGTCTGACGCTCTAGTGCCAAAGTTTGAAGCTCTAGTGCCAAAGTGTGACGCTCTAGTGCCAAAGTGTGAATCTCTAGTACCAAAGTGTGACGCTCTAGTGTCAAAGTGTGACGCTCTAGTACCAAAGTGTGACACTCTAGTGCCAAATTTTGACGCTCTAGCTCCAAAGTGCAACACTCTATTGCAATAGTGTGACGCTCTAGTGCCAAAGTGTGACGCTCTAGTGCCAATGTTCAAAACTCTTGTGCCAAAGTGCGAGGCTCTAGTGCCAAAGTGTGACGCTCTAGTGCCAAAGTGTGATTCTCTTGTACCAAAGTGTGAAGGTATAGTGCCACAGTGTGAAGCTCTAGTGCCAAAGTGTGAAGCGCTAGTGCCAAAGTGTGACGCTCTAGTGCCAAAGTGTGACGCTCTAGTGCCAAAGTGTGATGCTCTAGTCCCAAGTTGTGACTCTCTTGTTGGGAATCATCGACTCCAACAAGAGTTATTCCCACTTTCTCAATAATGGTTCAGGTCCGAGACCGAACCACCTTGAACCAACGGCCCTCGGTCAGACTAACCGTTGAGCCCAACATGTCAACGCATCCCCTAATAACGTGACATGTGTCACCCGCGTCTGGCTAGCGGAAAGAAGCCCTTGCTCTGCTCATTTGTCCTGTTCTGTCCTTTTATGACCGAGGATGTTCATTCCCTCGAGTTGACCAGAACAGTTATGCTCATCTTGTTCCCCTTTGGTTCCGCGGCTTCGCCGCCGTGTCTTCGCTCTGCTCGCTCCTCGCATTTCCTGTCTTCGCCAGCCCCTCTCAACTCTTCGCTCCGTCACTCTCGCTCCTTCGCTCAGCTCTCTTACTCCGCCAACCATCACTCATCTCGCCAGCACTCTCTCTCACATCAACCTGTCTACCTTGACTACCTCGCGTCTCAGCCTCTACCAACCTCCGCGACTAACTCCCCGCACCGCTCTCGGCTACGTCACACTGCTGACGTACTCTTGCCTGTCCTAACGCCTTTGCCTGCTTCTGCTACTGCTGTTCTCGTGCCTACATTCTTCTGACAGATGTGTCTCTCTTGTGCCAAAGGGTGACGCTCTAGTGCCAAAGTGTGAGGCTCTTGTGCCAAAGTGTCATGCTCTAGTGCCAAAGTGTGACGCTCTAGTTCCAAAGTGTGAAGCTCTACTGCTAATGTGTGAAGCTCCTGTGTGAAAGTGTGACACTCTAGTGCCAAAGTGTGATGCTCTAATGCCAAAGTTCGAAACTCTAGTGCCAATGTGTGATGCTCTAGTGCCAATGTGTGACGCTCTAGTGCCAACGTGTGACGCTCTAGTTCCAAAGTATGATGCTTTAGTGCCAAAGTGTGAAGCTCTAGTGCCAAAGTGTAACGCTCCGGTGCCAGAGTGTGAAGCTCTAGTGCCAATGTACGACACTCTAGTGCCAACGTGTAAAGCTCGTGCCAACGTGTGACACTCAAGTGCCAGAGTGTGATGCTCTTGTGCCAAAGTATGATACTCTAGTGCCAAAGTTGGACGCTCTAGTGCCAAAGTGAGACACTCTAGTACCAAAGTACGAGGCTCTAGTGCCAAAGTGTGACGCTCTAGTGCCAAAGTGTGACAATCTAGTGCCAAAGTGTGACGTTCTAGTGCCAAAGTGTGAAGGTCTAGTGCCAAAGTGTGATGCTCTAGTGCCAAACTTGTGACGCTCTAGTGCCAAAGTGTGACGCTCTAAAGCCAAAGTGTGACGCTCTAATACCAACGTTTGGAGCTATAGTGTCAAAGTGTGATGCTCTAGTGCCAAAGTGTGACGCTCTAGTGCCAAAGTGTGATACTCTAGTGCCAAAGTGTGGAGCTCTAGTACTAAAGGGTGATGCTCTAGTGCCAAAGTGTGACGCTCTAGTGCCAAAGTTTGACGCTGTAGTGCCAACGTCTGATGCTCTAGTGTCAAAGTTTGAAGCTCTAGTGCCAAAGGATGACGCTCTAGTGCCAAAGTGTGACACTCTAGTGCCAAAGTGTGACGCTCTAGTGCCAAAGTGTAAATCTCTAGTGCCAAAGTGTGATGCTCTAGTGCCAAAGTGTGACGCTCTAGTACCAAAGTGTGACGATCTAGTGCCAAAGTGTGACGCTCTAGTTCCAAAGTGCAACACTCTATTGCCAAAGTGTGACGCTCTAGTGCCACAATGTGACGCTCTAGTGCCAAAGTTTGAAACTCTAGTGCCAAAGTGGGACGCTCTGGTGCCAAAGTGTGGTACTCTAGTGCTAAAGTGTGACGCTCTAGTTCCAATGAGTGACGCTCTAGTGCCAAAGTGTGAAGCTATGTTGCCAAAGTGTGACGCTCTAGTGCCAAAGTGTGACGCTTTAGTGTCAAAGTGTGACGCTCTAGTGCCAAAGTGTGGAACTCTAGTGCCAAAGTGTGATGCTCTAGGGCGAAGGTGTGAAGCTCTAGTGCCAAAGTGTGATGCTCTAGTGCCAATGTGTGATGCTCTAGTGCCAAAGTGTGACACTCGAGTGCCAAAGTGTGAATCTCTAGTGCCAAAGTGTGACGCTCCAGTGCCAAAGTGTGACGCTCTAGTGCAAACGTGTGACGCTCTAGTACCAAAGTGTGACGCTCTAGTGCCAAAGTGTGACGCTCTAGTGCCAAAGTGTGATGCTCTAGTACCAAAGTGTGAGGCTCTAGTGCCAAAGTTTCAAACTCTAGTGCTAAAGTGTGACGCTATAGTACGAAAGTGTGACGCTCTAGTGCCAAAGTGTGACACTCTAGTGCCAAAGTATGACGCTAGAGTACCAAAGTGTGAAGCTCTAGTGCCAAAGTGTGACGCTCTAGTGCCAAAGTGTGACACTCTCGTGCCATAGTGTGACGCTCTAGTGCCAAAGTGTGGATCTCTAGTGCCAAAGTGTGACATGCCAGTGCCAAAGTGTGACGCTCTAGTACCAACGTGTGACGCTCTAGTGCCGAAGTGTGACGCTCTAGTTCCAAAGTATAACACTCTATTGCCAAGGTGTGACGCTCTAGTGCCAAAGTGCGACTCTCTAGTGCCAAAGTGTGACGCTCTAGTGCCAAAGTGTGATGCTCTATTTCCAAAGTGTGACGCCCTAGTGCCAAAGTGTGAAGCTCTAGTGCCAAAGTGTGACACCCAAATGCCAAAGTGTGACGCTCTAGTGCCAAAGTGTGACGCTCTGGTGCCAAAGTGGGACAATCTACTACGAATGTGTGACGCTCTAGTACCAAAGTGTGAAGCTCTAGTGCCAAAGGGTGACACTCTAGTGCCAAAGTGTGACGCTCTAGTGCCAAAGTGTACCGATCTAGTGCCAAAGTGTGAAGGTCTTGTGCCAAAGTGTGACGCTCGAGTGCCAAACGTGTGACCCCTCTAGTGCCAAAGTGTGACGCTCTAGTGCCAAAGTGTGACTCTCTAGTGCCAACGTTTGGAGCTCTAGTTCCAACGTGAAACGCTCTAGTGCCAAAGTGTGATGCTGTATTGCCAAAGTGTGACGATATAGTGCCAAAGTGTGGAGCTCTAGTCCCAAAGTGTGATTCTCTAGTGCCAAAGTATGACGCTGTTTTGCCAAAATCGGATGCTCTAGTGTCAAAGTTTGAAGCTCTAGTGCCAAAGTGTGACGCTCTAGTGCCAAATCGTGACACACCAGTGCCAAAGTGTGACGCTCTAGTGCCAAAGTGTGAATATGTAGTGCCAAAGTGTGACGCTCTAGTGCCAAAGTGTGACGCTCTAGTACCAAAGTGTGACGCTCAAGTACCAAAGTGTGACGTTCTAGTTCTAAAGTGTGACGCTCTAGTGCCAAAGTGTGAAGCTCTAGTGGCAAAGTGGGACGCTCTAGTTTCGAAATGTAAAGCTCTAGTGCCAAAGTGTGACGCTCTAGTGCCAAAGTGTGAAGCTCTAGTGCCAAAGTGTGACGCTCAAGTACCAAAGTGTGACGCTCTAGTGCTAAAGTGTGACGCTCTAGTGCCAAAGTGGGATGCTCTAGTGCCAAGGTGTGACGCTCTAGTACCAAATTGTGAAGCTATAGTGCCAAAGTGTGACATTCTAGTGCCAAAGTGTGACACTCTAGTGCCAAATTGTGACGCTCTTGTGCCAACGTGTGATGCTCTAGTACCAACGTTCGAAACTCTAGTGCCCGAGTGTGACGCTCTAGTGCCAAAGTGTGACGCTCTAGTGCCAAAGTGTGACTCTCTAGTGCCAAACTGTGACACTCTAGTGCTTAAGTGTGAAACACTAGTGCCAAAGTGTGATGCTTTAGTGCCAAAGCGTGACGCTCTAGTGCCAAAGTTGGAAACTCTAGTACCAAAGTATGACACTCTAGTGACAAGGTGCAAGGCTCTAGTACCAAAGTGTGACACTCTAGTGCCAAAGTGTGAAGATCTAGTGCCACAGTGTGACGCTCTAGTGCCAAAGTGTGAAGCTCTAGTGCCAAAGTGTGGAGCTGTAGTGCCAAAGTGTGACGCTCTAGTGCCAACAAATGACGCTGTAGTGCCAAAGTGTGAAGCTCTAGTGCCAAAGTGTGATGCTCTACTGCCTAAGTTCCAAAACTCTAGTGCCAAAGAGTGAAGGTGTAGTACCAAAGTGTGACACTTTAGTGCCAAAGTGTGACGCTCTAGTGCCAACGTGTGACGCTCTAGTGCCAAAGTGGGAAGATGTAGTGCCAAAGTGTAATGCTCTAGTGCCAAAGTGTGATGCTCTAGTTCCAAAGTGTGACGCTCTAGTGCCAAAGTGTGACGCTGTAGTTCCAAAGAGTAAAGCTCTAGTGCCAAAGTGTGATGTTCTAGAGCCAAAGTGTGACGATCTAGTGCTTAAGTATGACGCTCTAGTGCTGAAACATGGCGCTCTAGTGCCAAAGTGTGACGCTCTAGTGCCAAAGTGTGAAGCTCTAGTGCCAAAGTGTGAAGCTCTAGTGCCAAAGTGTGACGCTCTAGTGCTCAAGTGTGACGTTATAGTGTCAAAGGGTGACATTTTATGTCAGAATCAAGCGACTCCGTCAAGGTGACTCCTCACTTCCTAGGAAGGAGAACAACCTCTGACCCGGATACAGGTCAGAAAACTTCTGCCGTGGTTGAAGTCCCTCGAATACTCCAAGTTCTCAATAACGGTTCAGGTCCGAGACCGAACCACCTTGACCCAACGGCCTTCGGTCGAACTAACCGTTGAGCCCAACATGTCAAGTTATCCCCTAATAATGTGACATGTGTCACCCGCGTCCTGCTAGCGGAAAGAAGCCGTTGCTCTGCCCATTTGTCCTGCTCTGTCCTTTTATGACCAAGGATGTTCATTCCCTCGAGTTAACCAGAACAGTTCTGCTCATCCTGTTCCCCTTTGGTTCCGCGGCTTCGCTGCCGTGTCTTCGCTCTGCTCGCTCCTCTCACTTCCTGTCTTTGCCAGCCACTCTCAACGCCTCGCTGGGTCACTCTTACTCCTTCGCTCAGCTCTCACACTCAGCCAAAGTATCTCCCATCTCACCAGCACTCTCTCTCTTGCATCAACCTGTCTACCTCACCAACCTTGCGTCTCAGCTTCCATCAGCCTCTGCGACTAACTTCTCGGATCGTTCTAGCTTACGTCAGACTGCTGATGTATGCCTACATGTCCTGCCGCTTCTACTTGCTTCTGCTGACCGCTGCCCTCATGCGTGCATTCTTCTGACATGGTATCAGAGCATCAGGCAACATCACCTGGTGCCCCGTGACTACGTCATTGCTCTGCCGCCATCTTCCCTCCATCGCTTCCACCTGCAATCCTCTGACGCCGCTGCCGTCACCTCGCGCCTCTGCCGTCACCTCGCGCCTCTCCGCTTCATCCGCAGCTGACATAAGCAGCTGTGCCTGACAAGTTCGCTACGCTGAAGAAACGTCTCGTCATCTTAAGAAGGCCCTGCGCCCATTTCCGCGCCTGTGGCTAACAGCTGGTGACGCATCGCCCACATCAGCTGCAAGCAACTTTCGAGCCAACGCCTGCCGTCAACTACAAGAAGCTTCCTGCCAACTGCCTTTTGCTATCCCTCATCGCATCTGCCGTCGCCTCCTCCTTCATCTCGTCTCATCAGCTCTATCTGCTCCTTCCTCGCTGTCATCATCCGTCCGCCTGCACCTATCATCTCGAGTTGCCCTCTCGCATTGCCTTCTTGCCTTGTCAGCAGCTGCAGCCAGAACTGCCGGTATCAGGATATCGGACACCACCAGTCTTCCTGCTCCCATTTTCGAGCCAACTGGGGAACAATCCGTCACTCTCCTGACGTCAGCAGCCTAGTGCCTCTGTCCGCTGCCTGACTGCCTCTGCCACAGCCAACCTCTTCTTGCTGACAGGACATCGGATACCACCATTCTTCCTGCTCCCATTCCGAACCAACTGGGGAACAAGCCGTCACTCTCCTGAACGCAAGAAGAAGTGGTTGTGTTGCTCCATCTTCCGCGCCGCCTCTCATCTCGGCCCTCTCAGCTCGCGTCGCTCCTTGCCTCTCCCCTTCTCCATCATCATCGACCTTCAGTCTTTTGCCTCCATCATCCGCTTTCATCATTCCTCCTCCTCGCTCCAGTCTCATCCGCTTCGTCAGCCGCCCGCTCCTGCCTCACATCCGCATCTCTTCGTCATCAGCATCCTCCGCGCCGTCCTCATATCCAGCATCTTCATCAGTAGCATCTCTTCGCACACGTGATTCCGCCCCTGCGCCCACTTATCAATTGATCGCCTCGCCTCCTCCGCATTGCTTCCAGCTTGGCACAAGGATC
This sequence comes from Penium margaritaceum, assembly GCA_023375785.1. Taxonomy (NCBI): domain Eukaryota; kingdom Viridiplantae; phylum Streptophyta; class Zygnematophyceae; order Desmidiales; family Peniaceae; genus Penium; species Penium margaritaceum. The sequence continues at coordinate 88,325 of SZWC01000098.1, forward strand.
CGCTCGGTCGCATCCCCTCTTTTTCGCGATGACCCGCGCCCACGCCGAATTTTCCTGCAGCGCACGCGGTTCGCCCCTGCGTCCACTCCGTCATCAACTTCAGCTTCCGCTTCATCAGCAATCATCAGCATCTGTGGATGGCACCAGGATCTGCATGAGCTAGCTGCCCGCTTCGCAGCAGCCTACACCCATGCCGGAAGCAGATTTCTCGCGGCGTGTTTGTTGGAAACCAGAATCTGACAAGAACAATCTCTCGGGGAATATCCGAGCTCTCAATAAACGGTTCAGGTCCTCCGTCGAACCAACTTGACCCACAGCTCCCGGAACTACCCGTTGAGCCTCAACGGCCAAGAGATCCCCTAATAAAGTGATGCGTGTCACATGCGTCCGGCTAGCAGAAAGAAGCCGTTGCTTTGCTTTTGTCCTCTTCTGTGCATACATATACCGAGGATGTTCATTCCCTCGAGTTTAACCAGAACAGTTCTACACATCCTGTTCCCCCTTGCTTCTGCGGCTTCGACGCCGTGTCTTCGCTCTGCTCGCTCCTCGCATTTCCTGTCTTCGCCACCTCTCAACACTTCGCTCCGTCACTCTCGCTCCTTCGCTCAGCTCTTTCACTCCGCCAACCATCACTCACCTCGTCGGCTCTCTCTCTCACATCAACCCGTCTACCGCCGCTACCTCGCGCCCCAGCCTTTATCAGCCCCCGCAACTAACTCCCCGAACCGCTCCTGCTTACGTCACTCTGCTGACGTACACCTGAATGTTCCACTGCTTCTGTCTGCTTCTGCTGCCACTGTTCTCGTATCTGCTTTCTTCTGACATGGTATCAGAGCTTCAGGCAACATCACCTGGAGATCCGTGACTGCGTCATCGCTCTGCCGCCGCCCTCGTTCCATCGCTTCCACTCTATCGCCGCTGCCGTCATTTCGCGCCTCCTCGCTTCATTCACAGCTGACATCAGCACCTCTGCCTGACGAGTTCCTCACGTTGAAGAAACGCCTCACCGACCTAAGAAGGCCCTGCGCCCACTTCCGCGCCCGTGGCTAACAACTGGTGACGAGTCGCCCACATCAGATGCAATCACCTCTCGAGCCGCCGTCTGCCGTCAACTACCAAGAAGCTCCCTACTCTCTACCATTCGCCATCCCTCATCAAAGACTGCCTCCGCCAGCATCTCCCTCCTTTTCCTCTTACCTCATCAGCTTCATCCACTCCTTCCTCGCTGTCACCCTCATTTTTCCCGCATCTGTGGTCTTGAGCCGCCCTCCCACATCGCCTCCTCGCCTCATCAAGCAGCTGCAACCAAAGCTGCCGGTGCCAGGATATCGGACACCACCAGTCTTCCTGCTCCCATTTCCGAGCCAACTGGGGAACAAGCCGTCACTCTCCTGGCATCAGCAGTCTAGTCCTTGCCCGCTGCCTGGTCTCCTCTGCCGCAGCCAACTTCTTCCAGCCAACAGGATATCGGACACCACCAGTCTTCCTGCTCCCACTTCCGAGCCAACTGGGGAACAAGCCGTCACTCTGTTGAACGCAAGAAGAAGAGGTTGTGTCGCCTCCACCTGCCACACCGCGTCTCGCCTCCTCTCACTCCGCTCGCATTGCTCTCCATCTCTCACCGCGCTCATCAGCCTCCGGTCCTCTTCTCCACTCGCCCTCATCACTCCTCCTCCTCCTCATTCCCGGTTCCTCTGCCTCATCAGTTGCCCGCCTCTGCCCCTCCATCACCAGCATCATCTGCGCCGCCTCCGCACCTGTCTCCTCGTCATCTTCAGCCTCCTCCGCGTCACCCTCCCATCCTTCATCAGCATCAGCATCATCAACATCGTCTTATCGCGCACGTGGTTCCGCCCCTGCGCCCACTCATCAAATCAATCGTTTTCCTTCGCCTCCGCATCGCCTTCAGCTCGCGCACGTGGTTCCGCCCCTGCACCCACTCATCAATCAATCCTCCACTTTCGCATCGCTTCCAGCTCGGCACAGGATCCGCCCGGTCGCATCGCCCTCTCCGCGACGACCTACGCCCACGCCGACACTTCCTTCAGCACACGTGGTTCCGCCACTGCGCCCACTCCATCATCAATCGTTTTCCGCCATCATCTGCTTCAGCTTCCAGCTCGGCACAAGGATCCGCCCGACCGCATCGCCTTTCCTGCGACGGTCTGTGCCCACGCCGAAAACTTCCGCAGCGCACGCGGTTCGCCCCTGCGCCCACTCCGCTATCATTATCATCAGCCTCTGTTTCAGCATCGATCATCATTATCTGTGAACGGCACTAGGATCTGCACAAGCTAGCTGCCCGCCTCCGCAGTAGCCTGCACCCACGCCAGAAGCAGATTTCTCGCGGTGCGTCGGCATCTGCCGCATCCTATTGCCCCATTGCAAATTGCGCACGAGGTCCCGCCCTGCACCCACTCCATCATCCATCGATCCTCCGTCATCCTCTGCCTTCGTCATCCACCCGGCACAAGGATCCGCCCGGTCGCATCGCCTTTTCGCGACTGCCTGCGTCCAAACCGAATACATCCACAGCGCACGCGGTTCACCCCGGCGCCCACTCCATCATCCATTGTTTTCTCCGCCATCACCTCCTGGTGCCTCGTCACCCTACGTAAACTCCATCCTCACGCACAGCTATCACTTTCCCTCTTTCCGCAAACAGTCACCCTTCTGCACCTTTCTCAGCACCCTCTCATTGCCTGTCTCCCTCCTCTACATGGCCCTCACCTGGGCAGCATGTACCATGCTCGAGGAAAATGGAAGCAACATCGTTGAATGGGAGAACCAAGTGCTCACGCTGGCACGAAGAACCTCCATCAACCAGTACAATATGGCGCAGCTTCTCACCGGTCAATATGAACATCTCCGCTCGCCATATCACCCCATTCCAGACTACGAAGACGCCTTCTTCACCGTCTACAGTCTGCTACGGGAGCGACTCCACTCCTCATATCTTCATCACCAACTGAAGACCAACTCTCTCCCCGAACTATGGCATCGTATCATGCAACAAGCCTGGAGGAAACAGTGGATTGCCACCACGTGTCAAAACAACAACAGTTTTCCAGACATCACTGGGAAAGTGCGTGTTCTGCGACACACCTCTCGCCCATCCACAGCTCAGGCGTGGGCGATTCGAGTGTACAAGGCCCTGTACCCTGAACTCCTACATGGCTATGGAATCACTGATGCCCTACTTGGCAATCTGACCTACTTGGGGCCAACGGTTTCCAATGAAACCCTCCGCCGCTACCAAGATCAGATTAACCAGGAAATCAGGGAAGGACTCAAGCGAGTTCTCGGACGAAGACTTCATCAGTTGGTAGATGAATTCCCCTCTGACCTCGGGGAAATGTGGAACAACCTCCTGCTACACTATGGAGTAGAACGTTCACCCATGTGGGAGGACGTATACTACCACTAACACAAAAAGGGGTCACTCTCCTCCAACCTTGTCAGATTCACAGGGGGTGTTGGAAACCAGAATCTGACAAGAACAATCTCTCGTGGAATATCCGAGATCTCAATAAACGGTTCATGTCCTCCGTCGAACTAACTTGACCCACGGCTCCCGGAACTACCCGTTGAGCCTCAACGGCCAAGAGATCCCCTAATAAAGTGACGCGTGTCACCTGCGTCCGGCTAGCAGAAAGAAGCCGTTGCTTTTCTTTTGTCCTGTTCTGTGCATACATATACCAAGGATGTTCATTCCCTCGAGTTTAACCAGAACAGTTCTGCACATCCTGTTCCCCCTTGGTTCCGCGGCTTCGCCGCCGTGTCTTCTCTCTGCTCGTTCCTCGCATTTCCTGTCTTCGCCACCTCTCAACGCTTCGCTCCGTCACTCTCGCTCCTTCGCTCAGCTCTTTCACTCCGCCAACCATCACTCACCTCGTCGGCTCTCTCTCTCACATCAACCCGTCTACCGCCGCTATCTCGCGCCCCAGCCTTTATCAGCCCCCGTAACTAACTCCCCGGACCGCTCCTGCTTACGTCACTCTGCTGACGTAAACCTGAATGTTCCACTGCTTCTGCCTACTTCTGCTGCCACTGTTATCGTATCTGCATTCTTCTGACAGCGTTAGCACCTGCCTTTCCCTTGCCGCATCCTACTCCCCTATTTCAATCGCGCACGTGGTCTCGCCCCTGCGCCCACTCCATCATCCATCGTTCCTCCGCCATCATTTGTTCCCGCTCCGCTCGGCACAAGGATTCGCGCGGTCGCATCGCCCGCTCTGCGACGACCTGCGCCCAAGCCGAAACCATCGGTCGCGCACGAGGTTCCATCCCTACGCCATCTCTCAACCATCAACTGTCTCCTCACTCCTCTCTACAGCTTCCTCAGCATCACCTAATTAGCACTGTCACATCACCCATTTCCCAGCAACCTGTCTCTTTCTCACCCGTCCACTCAGCCACTCCAGTCTGACTTCACTCAACATCACTGACTACACAGAACCGTGCTCCATCACCTACATGTCACGAATCCTTCCTCGTCATGACTGATTGGGAGATGTGCATTGTGAAATTCCCACCAAGACAAGAGCGAACCATCTTCTTCAACTCTCTCGCTCAAAACTATGGACCTCTCAACTTCGACATCTTCCCAGAAAACTTCCTCATCTCACTACCCACTCTCCACTTATACACGACCAGCAAGGCACGCACCAACATCTTCCAGTGTTCAAGAGACTTCCTCACCATGTACTATCCGATCTACGTCTAAGGAGAATCCATCATTGCTGCCCTTCAACCTGTCAGAAGAATGCAGTCACGAGAACGGCACCAGCAGAAGCAGGCAGAAGCAATGGACAAGTACGTGTACGTCAGCAGAGTGACGTGAGTAAGAGCGGTCCGAGGAGTTAGTCACAGGAGCAGGTAAAGGTCGAGAAGCGAGGTAGCCGAGGTAGACGGGTTGAAGTGAGAGAGAGAGAGCTTGCGAGAAGAGTGACGGTTGGCGGAGTGTGAGAGCTGAGCGAAGGAGCGAGAGTGACGGAGCGAAGTGTTGAGAGGTGGCGAAGACAGGAGAAGCGAGGTAACGAGCAGAGCGAAGACACGGCGGCAAAGCCGCGGAACCAGAGGGGAACAGGATGGGCAGAACTGTTCTGGTTAACTCGAGGGAATGAACATCCCCGGTCATAAAAGGACAGGACAGGACAAAAGAGCAGGCCAACGGATTCTTTCCGCTAGCCGGACGCGAGTGACACATATCACGTTATTAGGGGATGCCTTGACATGTTGGGCTCAACGGTTAGTCTGACCGAGGGCCGTTGAATCAAGGTGGTTCGGTCTCGGACCTGAACCTTTATTGAGAAGGTGGGAATAACTCTTGTCGGTGTCGATGATTTCCAACAGACCCTTGAATCTGACAAGAGTTAATGACAGTAATTTTCCCAATCTCCTGGGAGATGACCATTGTAGCGTTCAAGAAGACCTTTCCACATGGCATGCAGATCATCTGAATGATCTTCCACCAGGTAGTGTAGGTCTCTGGTCATGAAGCGTCGTAGCCAGGCACGGAGACCGTAATCAAGGCTATCCTGCTTTCTGGTCATCTCAGCTGGAGAGCAGCGCTTGCCGAGATACTTGGGTCTTCCAAGGAGGGCATTGGTAGTTGCAAACCCACCAACGAGCTCTGGGTAGAGGAGGTTGTAGATTTGAATTTGCCACTCCTGGATATTGCTTACTTCCTTGTAGATGATCTCGGCAGCTTGTCCATGTCNGGAGACCGTAATCGAGGCTATCCTGCTTTCTGGTCATCTCAGCTGGAGAGCAGCGCTTGCCGAGATACTTGGGTCTTCCAAGGAGGGCATTGGTAGTTGCAAACCCACCAACGAGCTCTGGGTAGAGGAGGTTGTAGATTTGAATTGGCCACTCCTGGATATTGCTTACTTCCTTGTAGATGATCTCGGCAGCTTGTCCATGTCTTACTACTGCAGGAGTAGGGGCAGGTACTGAAGATCCTTCTTCCACTGGTTCCTCTTCCTCTTCCTCTTCCTCCTCTGCCAGCACTTGATCAATTTTGAGGTAGGGTCTGGAGTTGGGATTTTTGGGCAGAGGTGGAATGATGGGATTGTCTCGGCAGGAGAGAGTGATCCATCGCCGTTTCCATGCTTCCAGTTGTAGGCTGAACCAGAGTTCTGGTCCATTCCTTGCATTGGTGCGTAGATGATGGAACGACACATCCACGAGGTTGAAGAGATGACCCCAGATTAGAAGGAAGGTTGCGTGGTAAAGATGCAGGGAGTGTTGAGGTGTACGCTGGTGCTCGTAGGCACCAAGGAGAAAATCCGAGACACGATACTCGTTGATGAAGATGGTGCTGGTCAAGGTCAGTACAGTGTGTGACCAGCTGTGGATATTGCTTCCATCTTCCTCAAGGACGGGACAGCCGTGCCAAGGGTTAGCCATGCTGGATGGAGTAGAGGTGTAGTGGAAGTTGATGGGTGCAGGGATGGGGTCTTGTGCTCTTGGGATGTCCTCGGCATTGCGACAAGGTGAATCCTTGTGTTGAGCGGATGAGGAAGTTGAATGATGGCGGGGGAGTGATGAATGATGGAGTGGGCGCAGGGGCGAGCCGCGTGCGCGAGAGAGAATTTTCCGGTGTGGGCGCAGGTCGTCGCGGAAATGCGATGCGACCGAGCGGATCCTTGTACCGAGCTGAGAGAGATGCGGAAGCGGAGGAGGAGGTTGATGGATGAGTGGGCGCAGGGGTGGAACCTCGTGCGCTGAGGAAGTTTTCGGCGTGGGCGCAGGTCGTCGCGGAAAAGGCGATGCAACCGGGTGGATCCTAGTGCCGAGGTAAAAGCGATCCGCGGAAGCGAAGGAAGCGATTGATGGATGCGTGGGCGTAGGGGCGAAACCACGTGCGCTGCAGAAGTTTTTGGCGTGGACGCAGGTCGTCGCGGAACGGGCGATGCGACCGGGCGGATCCTTGTGCCGAGCGGAGTGGAAGCTGATGATGGAGGAGGAATGCTGGATAATGGAGTGGGCGCAGGGGCGAACCACGTGTGCTGCGAAGTTACAGCGTGGGCGCAGGTCGTCGCGGAAAAGGCGATGCGGCTGGGCGGATCCTTGTGCCGAGATGGAGGCGATGCAGAAGCGGGGGAGGTAATTGATTGATGAGTGGGCGCAGGGACGAAACCACGTGCGCGAGGAGATGATGTTGATGCGGATGACGGATGGAGGGCGGCGCGAAGGATGCTGATGATGATGAGAAGGTGACGCGGTGACGGTGAGGATGATGATGACGGAGGAGGCAGAGCTAAGGCAGAAACGGGCAGCTGATGATGCTGAGGAGACTGAAGCGAGGAAGAGGAGGAGGGGGAATGATGGAGGTCAATGCGAGGAGTGAAGGCTGGAGGCAGATGATGATGGTGGAGGCGGGAGGCAGAGAGCGACTCGAGCGGAGAGGGAGAGGACGAGGCGCGGCGCGGCAGGCGGAGACGACACAACCACTTCCTTTCGCTTTCAAGAGAGTGACGGCTTGTTCCCCAGTTGGCTCGGAAGTGGGAGCAGGAAGACTGGTGGTGTCCGATGTCCTGTCGACTAGAGGAAGTTGGCTGTGGCAGAGGAAGCCAGGCAGCGGGCAAGGACTTAGACTGTTGATGCCAGGAGAGTGACGGCTTGTTCCCCAGTTGGCTAAAAAATGGGAGCAGGAAGACCGGTGGTGTCCGATATACTGGCAACGACAGCTTTGGCTGCAGCTGCTGACGAGGCAAGGAGGTGATGCGAGAAGGCGGCTCGAGATGATGGACGCGGGCAAGATGAGGAGATCAGTGAGGAAGGGGTAGATGAGGCCGGTGAGGCGAGAAGAAAGGAGGGAGATGCTGGCGAAGGCAGACTTTGATGAGGGACGGCGGATGGCAGAGAGCAGGAAGCTTCTTGGTAGTTGACGGCAGACGGCGGCTCGAGAGTTGCTTGCGGCTGATGTGGGTGCTCGTCGCCAGTTCTTAGCCACGGGCGCGGAAATGGGCGCAGGGCCTTCTTAGGTCAGCGAGGCGTTTCTTCAGCGTGAGGAAGTCATCAGGCAGAGCTGCTGATGTCAGTTGCAAATGAAGCAAGGAGGCGCGAAGTGACGGCAGCGGCAATAGAGCGGAAGCAATGGAGCAGGGGCGGCGGCAGAGCGATGATGTGGTCACGGATCTCCAGGTGATGTTGCCTGAAGCTCTGAAACCATGTCAGAAGAATGCAGTCACGAGAACGGCACCAGCAGAAGCAGGCAGAAGCAATGGACAAGTACGTGTACATCAGCACAGTGACGTGAGCAAGAGCGGTCCGAGGAGTTAGTCGCAGGAGCAGGTAGAGGTCGAGAAGCGAGGTAGCCAAGGTAGACGGGTTCAAGTGAGAGAGAGAGAGAGCTTGCGAGAAGAGTGACGGTTGGCGGAGTGTGAGAGCTAAGCAAAGGAGCGAGAGTGACGGAGTGAAGCGTTGAGAGGTGGCGAAGACAGGAGAAGCGAGGTAACGAGCAGAGCAAAGACACGGCGGCGAAGCCGCGGAACCAAAGGGGAACAGGATGGGCAGAACTGTTCTGGTTAACTCGAGGGAATGAACATCCTTGGTCATAAAAGGACAGAACAGGACAAAAGAGCAGGCCAACGGCTTCTTTCCGCTAGCCGGACGCGAGTGACACATGTCACGTTATTAGGGGATGCCTTGACATGTTGGGCTCAACGGTTAGTCTGACCGAGGGCCATTGAATCAAGGTGGTTCGGTCTCGGACCTGAACCTTTATTTAGAAGGTGGGAATAACTCTTGTCGGAGTCGATGATTTCCAACATGGAGCAGTCGATCAGAAGGTCTCGGTGCCGCATTGCAGACACAGAATTTCATCCCCATATCAATGCCCATCCTGGCAACATACGGCAGATGTGGATTGACCTTCTCAAGGCATGCCTCTGCCCACTGCCAGACCCAATCATACCACCTCCTCTGCTACCAAGTAGCCTCTATCTCAAAGGGTTTGCGCTCCATCGACAGTGTTCAAGGGCATGCTGCACTGGCCAACCTCCGCACACACAAATCTCTCGTTCCTTATCACCTTGACGAAGTCACGGGGGGTGTCAGAATCAAGCGACTCCGTCAAGGTGACTCCTCACTTCCTAGGAAGGAGAACAACCTCTGACCTGGGTACAGGTCAGAAAACCTCTCCCGTGGTTGAAGTCCCTCGAATACCCCAAGTTCTCAATAACGGTTCAGGTCCAAGACCGAACCACCTTGACCCAACGGCCTTCGGTCGAACTGACCGTTGAGCCCAACATGTCAAGTTATCCCCTAATAACGTGACATCTGTCACCCGCGTCCGGCTAGCGGAAAGAAGCCGTTGCTCTGCCCATTTTTCCTGTTGTGTCCTTTTATGACCGAGGATGTTCATTCCCTCGAGCTAACCAGAACAGTTCTGCTCATCCTATTCTCCTTTGGTTCCGCGGCTTCGCCGCCGTGTCTTCGCTCTGCTCGCTCCTCTCACTTCCTGTCTTCGCCAGCCACTCTCAACGCCTCGCTCGGTCACTCTTACTCCTTCTCTCAGCTCTCACACTCAGCCAAAGTATCACTCATCTCATCAGCACTCTCTCTCTCGCATCAACCTGTCTACCTCGTCAACCTCGCGTCTCAGCTCCCATCAGCCTCCGCGACTAACTCCTCGGATCGCTCTAGCTTACGTCAGACTGCTGACGTACGCCTACATGTCCTGCCGCTTCTACTTGCTTCTGCTGACCGCTGCCCTCATGCCTGCATTCTTCTGAAATTATAGTGCCAAAGTGTGAAGTTCTAGTGCCAAAGGGTGAAGCTCTAGTGCCAAAGTGTGACGCTCTAGTGACAAAGTGTGAAGCTCTAGTGCCAAAGTGTGACACTATAGTGCCAAAGTGTGACATTCTAGTACCAAATTGTAGAGCTCTAGTGCCAAAGTCTGAGGCTCTAGTGCCGAAGTGTGGAGCTCTAGTGCCAAAGTGTGATCCTCTAGTGCCAAAGTGTGACACTCCAGTAACAAAGTGTGACGCTCTAGTGCCAAAGTGTGACGCTTTTGTGGAAACGTGTGACGCTCTAGTGCCCAAGTGGGATGCTCTAGTGCCAAAGTGTGATGCTCCAGTGTCAAAGTATGAAGCTCTAGTGTCAAAGTGTGACGCTCCAGCTGTATAGGCCATAGGGTACCTGGGCTTGTGCCTGGGGTGCCTGCACCTGTGCATAGGGTACCTGCGCCTGTGCCTTGGGTACCTGTGCCTGTGCCTAGGGTACCTGCGCCTGTGCCTATGGTACCTGCGCCTGTGCCTAAGGTACCTGTGCCTGTGCCTAGGGTACCTGCGACTGTGCCTAGGGTACCTGCGACTGTGCCTAGGGAACCTGAGCCTGTGGATAGGGTACCTGCGCCTGTGCCTAGGGTACCTGCGCCTGTGCCTAGGGTACCTGCGGCAGTGTCTAGGGTACCTGCGCCTGTGCCTAGGGTATCTGCGCCTGTGCCTAGGGTGCCTGCGCCTGTGCCTAGGGTCCCTGCGCCTGTGCCTAGGGTACCTGCGCCTGTGCCTAAGGTACCTGCGCCTGTGCCTAGGGTACCTGCGCCTCCGCCTAGGGTACCTACGCCTGTGCCTAGGGTACCTGCGCCCGTGTCTAGGGTACCTGCGCCTGTGCCTAGGGTATCTGCGCCTGTGCCTAGGGTGCCTGCGCCTGTGCCTAGGGTCCCTGCGCCTGTGCCTAGGGTACCTGCGCCTGTCCCTAGGGTGCCTGCGCCAGTGCCTAGGGTCCCTGTGCCTGTGCCTAGGGTACCTGTGCCTGCGCCTAGGGTACTTTCGACTCTGCCTAGGGTAGATGCGCCGCTGCCTAGGGTACCTGCACCTGTGCCCACATTACCTGCACCTGTGCCTAGGGTACCTGCGCCTGTGCCTAGGGTACCTGCGCCTCTGCCTAGGGTACCTACGCCTGTGCCTAGGGTACCTGCGCCCGTCCCTAGGGTACCTGCGCCTGTGCCTAGGGTACCTGTGCCTGTGCCTAGGGTACGTGCGCCTTTGCTTAGGGCACCTGCGCCAGTGCCTAGGGTACCTGCGCCTGTGCCTAGGGTACCTGCGCCTGTGCCTAGGTTACCTGCGCCTGTGCTTAGGGTACCTGCGCCTGTGCCTAGGGTCCTTGCGCCTGTGCCCAGGGTACCTGTGCCTGTGCCTAGGGTACCTGCGCCTGTCCCTAGGGTACCAGCGCCTTTGCTTGGGGTACCTGCGCCTGTACCTCGGGTACCTGCGCCTGTGCCTAGGGTACCTGCGCCTTTGCCTAGGGTACCTGCGCCTGTGCCTAGGGTACCTGCGCCTGTGCTGAGGGTACCTGCGCCTTTCCCTAGGGTACCTGCACCTGTGCCTAGGGTACCTGCGCCTGTGCCTAGGCTACCTGCGCCTGTGCCTAGGGTACCTGCGCCTGTGCTGAGGGTACCTGCGCCTTTCCCTAGGGTACCTGCACCTGTGCCTAGGGTACCTGCGCCTGTGCCTAGGCTACCTGCGCCTGTGCCTAGGGTACCTGCGCCTGTGCTGAGGGTACCTGCGCCTTTCCCTAGGGTACCTGCACCTGTGCCTAGGGTACCTGCGCCTGTGCCTAGGCTACCTGCGCCTGTGCCTAGGGTACCTGCGCCTGTGCTGAGGGTACCTGCGCCTTTCCCTAGGGTACCTGCACCTGTGCCTAGGGTACCTGCGCCTGTGCCTAGGCTACCTGCGCCTGTGCCTAGGGTACCTGCGCCTGTGCTGAGGGTACCTGCGCCTTTCCCTAGGGTACCTGCACCTGTGCCTAGGGTACCTGCGCCTGTGCCTAGGCTACCTGCGCCTGTGCCTAGGGTACCTGCGCCTGTGCTGAGGGTACCTGCGCCTTTCCCTAGGGTACCTGCACCTGTGCCTAGGGTACCTGCGCCTGTGCCTAGGCTACCTGCGCCTGTGCCTAGGGTACCTGCGCCTGTGCTGAGGGTACCTGCGCCTTTCCCTAGGGTACCTGCACCTGTGCCTAGGGTACCTGCGCCTGTGCCTAGGCTACCTGCGCCTGTGCCTAGGGTACCTGCGCCTGTGCTGAGGGTACCTGCGCCTTTCCCTAGGGTACCTGCACCTGTGCCTAGGGTACCTGCGCCTGTGCCTAGGCTACCTGCGCCTGTGCCTAGGGTACCTGCGCCTGTGCTGAGGGTACCTGCGCCTTTCCCTAGGGTACCTGCACCTGTGCCTAGGGTACCTGCGCCTGTGCCTAGGCTACCTGCGCCTGTGCCTAGGGTACCTGCGCCTGTGCTGAGGGTACCTGCGCCTTTCCCTAGGGTACCTGCACCTGTGCCTAGGGTACCTGCGCCTGTGCCTAGGCTACCTGCGCCTGTGCCTAGGGTACCTGCGCCTGTGCTGAGGGTACCTGCGCCTTTCCCTAGGGTACCTGCACCTGTGCCTAGGGTACCTGCGCCTGTGCCTAGGCTACCTGCGCCTGTGCCTAGGGTACCTGCGCCTGTGCTGAGGGTACCTGCGCCTTTCCCTAGGGTACCTGCACCTGTGCCTAGGGTACCTGCGCCTGTGCCTAGGCTACCTGCGCCTGTGCCTAGGGTACCTGCGCCTGTGCTGAGGGTACCTGCGCCTTTCCCTAGGGTACCTGCACCTGTGCCTAGGGTACCTGCGCCTGTGCCTAGGCTACCTGCGCCTGTGCCTAGGGTACCTGCGCCTGTGCTGAGGGTACCTGCGCCTTTCCCTAGGGTACCTGCACCTGTGCCTAGGGTACCTGCGCCTGTGCCTAGGCTACCTGCGCCTGTGCCTAGGGTACCTGCGCCTGTGCTGAGGGTACCTGCGCCTTTCCCTAGGGTACCTGCACCTGTGCCTAGGGTACCTGCGCCTGTGCCTAGGCTACCTGCGCCTGTGCCTAGGGTACCTGCGCCTGTGCTGAGGGTACCTGCGCCTTTCCCTAGGGTACCTGCACCTGTGCCTAGGGTACCTGCGCCTGTGCCTAGGCTACCTGCGCCTGTGCCTAGGGTACCTGCGCCTGTGCTGAGGGTACCTGCGCCTTTCCCTAGGGTACCTGCACCTGTGCCTAGGGTACCTGCGCCTGTGCCTAGGCTACCTGCGCCTGTGCCTAGGGTACCTGCGCCTGTCCCTAAGGTGCCTGCGCCTGTGCCTGGGGTACCTGCGCCTGTGCATAGAGTACCTGCGCCTGTGCCTAGGGTACCTGCGCCTATGCCTAGGGTACCTGCACCTGTGCCTAGGTTACCTGTGCCCATGCCTCCGGTACCTGCGCCTGTCCTTAGGGTACCTGTGCCCGTGCCTGGGGTGCCTGCGACTGTGCATAGGGTACCTGCGCCAGTGCCTAGGGTACATGCGCCTGTGCTTAGGGTACCTGCGCCTGTGCCTAGGTTACCTGCGCCTGTGCTTAGGGTACCTGCGCCTGTGCCTAGGGTACCTGCGCCTGTGCCCAGGGTACATGCGACTGTCCCTAGGGTACCTGCGCCTGTCCCTAGGGTACCTGCGCCTGTGCCTGGGGTACCTGCGCCTGTGCCTAGGGTACCTGCGCCTGTGCCTAGGGTACCTGCGCCTGTGCTGAGGGTACCTGCGCCTTTCCCTAGGGTAACTGCACCTGTGCCTAGGGTACCTGCGCTTGTGCCTAGGGTACCTGCACCTGTGCCTAGGATACCTGCGCCTGTGCCCAGGTTACCTGCGCCAGTGCCTAGGCTACCTGTGTCTGTGCCTAGGGTACCTGCGCCTGTGCCTAGGGTACCTGCGCTTGTGCCCAGGTTACCTGCGCCTGTGCCTAGGGTACCTGCGCATGTCCCTAGGGTACCTGCGCCTGTGCCTAGGGTATCTGCGCCTGTGCCCAGGTTACCTGCGCCTGTGCCTATGGTAAATGCGCCTGTGCCTAGGGTACCTGCGGCTGTGCCTAGGGTACCTATTCCTGTGCTTTAGGTACCTGCGCCTTTCCCTAGAGTACCTGCACCTGTGCCTAGGGTACCTGCGCCTGTGCCTAGGGTACCTGCGCCGGTGCCCAGGTTACCTGCGCGTGTGCCTAGGGTACCTGCGCCTGTGCCCAGGGTACCTGCGCCTGTGACTGAGGTACCTGCGCCTATGCGTAGGGTACCTGCGCTTGTCCCTAGGGTACCTGCGCCTGTGCCTGGTGTAGCTGCGCCTGTGCCTAGGGTACGTACGCCTTTGCTTAGGGTACCTGCGCCCGTGCCTAGGGTACCTGCGCCTGTGCCTAGGGTACCTGCGCCTTTGCCTAGGGTACCTGCGCCTGTCCCTAGGGTACCTGCGCCTGTGTCTAGGGTACCTGCGCATGTGCTTAGGGTACCAGCGCCAGTGCTTAGGGTACCTGCGCGTGTGCCTAGGGTACCTGCGCCTGTGCGTACGATACCTGCGCCTGTGCTTAGGGTACCTGCGCCTGTGCCTAGGGTACCCG
>SZWC01000098.1:110225-120252 GCA_023375785.1 Penium margaritaceum
TGAGAGACTCAAGACGGATCTAATGCAACTGATCTCACTTCAAATGGTCAAGTGTAGAGGGAGCTTAGGTCAGTTTAGTGTCAGCCATGGATCCGCACGTGCACACTAAGTGTTGGGCTCGAGCATCTAAGAGCTCGAGTGGGTGAGTCTCGATAAGCGAGACTCACCCGTCGGCCGGCGAGCAAGGCTCGCCGGCAGAACATGCTCGAGCGAGGGCAAAGCCCTCGAGTGTCACCAAATCGGGGCACATGCCCCCGGTCCACAGTTTCCACCAAAAACCCAAACAAGTCACGTACTAAACTAGGACTAATCTAGGTTCTCACGGAGTGTACCATACCACAGGTTTGAGGAAATTCAGAGGTTTCACAAGGAACCTATCAGGGCAATGCTGTGAGAGAGAGGCAAGCACATGAGGGACGTCTGATGGTTTGCGGTAGTCCAGTGTGACTCAGAGGTCACTGTGCGTCGCCTCCGCTCTCTTGGTCAGCATGCCCTGCGCACTCATGTCCACACCGGAGGGAAAAATATACACAGAGAGGATTAACACGCCCCCTTGGACGTGAGTGCGTTGGGAATGCAACCAAGGTGCGCAAGCTGATGGTGAAGCGCGGGAGATGGGAGTGCCTTGGTGAGAAAGTCAGCCAGCTGAGCATCGCCGCTGATGGGACACACTTGGACGACACCTGCCTCGACTGCTTCTCGAACAAAGTGGTGCTCTACACTAATGTGCTTTGTGCGAGGATGCAACACGCCATCGTTTGCTGCAATGCGGCGTGCGGCAGAGCTGTCGCTATGCAGAGCTATGGCATGAGTGTGCAGGCCCAACTCCTCAAGCAGTCGTGCCAACCAAATGCATTCACATGCGGCCTCACCCAACGCCATGTACTCCGCTTCCGCCACACTCCGTGCCACACACGACTGCTTTGCACTACGCCACGACACTGCCGTTCCCCACACTCGAAACACATAACCACCACGACTACGAGCCCCACGATCACGTGCATAGTCACTGTCACAAAACCCATCCAACATGGGACTCACAGAGGGGGCAAAGACCAAACCAAGCTCAGCTGTGTCCATCACATAGCGCAGCAGCTTCAACAATGCTTTAAGATGTGTGCCTCTTGGTTGTTGACTGAACTGTGCCAGCACGTTGACTGCGCATGAGATGTCTGGACGTGTGGTGGAGGCAAGATATGACAAACTGCCGGTGATTTGTCTGTAGAGTGTGGGGTCACTGTCCGGTCCGTAGTCAGTGGTGTTTGCATCCAGGAGGTGTGCATACACATCAGGGCTCATTGGTGAATGCTGTCGTGGGAGATGTTGTACCAAGTGTTGGAAGCGTGTCGTGAGGTGTGCAATGAACCGTCCCTGATGCAAACCTAGTGTGCGAGCAGCCCTGTCCCTAGTGATGGTCATACCCAAACAATTTGTTGCATCACCCAGGTCGGTCATGCTGTAGTGCGTGGTCAGCAATTTTTTTATTTCTGTGATGAGGAAAAGAGAGGGTGACAAGGTAATCAAGTCACCCACATACACAAGTAGGGCAACTGGGAGGCCATGACCCCAACGCAAGAAGAGAGAGGGATCACTCACACTTTGGATGAACCCTCCCGAGACAAGGGTGCGTCGAATTTCCTTGTTCCAACAGCGTGGGGCCTGTTTGAGTCCATATAGGGCTTTGATGAGCAGCCACACGCGATCTGTACCATCATCAAACCCCTCTGGCTGCTTGACATACAGCTCTTCCTCGAGTGGGCCACTGAGAAAGGCGTTCTTTACATCCATCTGATGTATCTCCCAATCCTCATGAGCCGCGACACCTAGCAGTGCTCGACTCGTTCCATACTTCCCAACAGGTGCATAAGTCTCTGTGAAGTATTGACCTGGTACTTGGTGAAAGCCCTTTGCAACCAGCCTTGCTTTGTATTTTTCAGTGAGTCCAGCCAAGTTCCTTTTGAGTTTGTACACCCACTTGACATCGATGGCTTTCCGCCCGGGTGGCAGCTGGACGAGCTCAAACACCCCATGCTCTAAAAGGGCGTTCAGCTCAGCTACCATAGCCTTCTCCCACTCAAGCGCATCCACGCGCCCCCTGGCCTCAGCAAGGGTTTGAGGTTCCACAATGGTGTGATCCACGCTCACAGCTCCGGCTGTGTGGTAAAACTGTCGATAGTTCACACGTGCCACGTTACGCGAGGAGCGACGCACCGGCTGTGGAGATGGTGTTTTACTGCTCTCTGTGTTTTTCTGTGACACTTGGGACTGCAGCCCGGGAGGTGTGTGAGGGGCACTGGATTCTGTACTGCGTAGGTCAGTGGGTGTCAAAAGATCTGTGGGGACCGGTGATGTTCCGCTTGTGTTCTCTTGTTGCCGTGACGGCTCTGTGTGCACGGTGGGTATGTGAGGCATGAATACAGGCACGCTCACATAGTCTGGATACTGCTCTGGAAGGGTGATGTGCAGGACATGACGCAATGTGCGGAACTGTCGGTATGGCATGTGTTCCAAGAACGAGGCATCCCTACTTTCTAGGAAGTGATGATGTATCGGGTCCCAGAAACGCCATGCTTTGGATGCATGTGACACTCCTACAAAGACACACCATCGACCTCGTGGACTGAGCTTATGTTCTCTTTGGGGCTGTGCAAGCCACACACATGCCATGGTGCCCCACACTCGCGCAGGCCTCAGGTCGGCTTTTCCTTAAAACACCGCTCCCATGGTGTGATTGACTTGGGTAGGGGCCCCTGTGGCACCTGGTTCCATACCCACGTCACGTATTTCACGGCTTCTTCCCAGAAACCAAAGGACAGGCCGGACTCGTTCAGCAGAGTGTGCAACGCATCGCCAAGAGTGCTGTGCTACCTTTCGGCCACACCATTTTGTTGTGGTGTGTAGGGAGCAGTGGTCTGATGCTCTATACCTTTAGCTTTCAGTTCAGCTGTTAAAATGCCCATGAACTCTCCTCTTCTGTCTGTGCGCAGTGTCAGCAATGTACAGCCCGTCTGCCGCTCAGCAAGAGGTATCCACTCAGCTATGACACATTGGGCATCTGCTTTCATCTTCAGCAGGAATTCCCAACGAAAGCGACTATAGTCGTCTGTCAGTGTGAGAATGTATTGGGACCCATACTGGACAGAGGACATCGGCATGGGTCCTGTCAGGTCTGCATGAATGAGTTCAAGAGGGGCCTTGCATACCTTCTCTGACCTGGGAAACGTCTGTCTGTGAGCCTTACCTTCCTGACAGCCAAGGCAGGTGTCTGTGCTGAGACCATGTGGGCAGTCTGTGGGCAAGAACCCACGTGCTGTCGTGTGCTTGAGCATGTCTGTGACAAGGTCAGTGTTGATGTGTGCAAGGCGGCGGTGTAGCAAATTTGTGTGCTTGTCATCCGTTGCTATGGTGACATGTGTCTGTGGTCTGTGTGAGTCGGTGTGGATCAGTGGGAACAGAGTGAGGCGGTAGAGCATGTCCACATGCAATGGCCCATCAGCCAACAGGATCCCAGCAGCATCCAAAATCATGCATCGTTGATTATGTGTTAGAGTGGACATGTTTGCTTGGCGGTCTAGCTGTCCCCCAGACAAAAGGTTCACTTTCAACTTGAGCACATACAACACACAAGTCAGCCACAGGACGCCCCCAGGTGCTTGCAAGGCTACTGTACCCACGCCCTCCACCTCCAACACTTCCCCAGACCCTGTCTCCACACCCTCCACATCATGTGCAGCATACAATGACGCAAACAGCTGGCGGTGTGGCGACATGTGATGCAAGGCAGCAGTGTCAAACAACCATTCGTGCATGGGAAGTGAGTGTGACGTGGTGACATGCGTATGTGCCAATCTCTGACCTGGCGACTGTGGCATCGCCGTTGGTTCTAGCGGCTGAAGCTCCATGGGCGCTGTCCACCCAGCAGCAGGGGCTCCGACCGTGGGCTGCTACAATCCGGCCATGTCCGTGTATATGCGCTGCGCCCACTCTGGTGCGGGAACTGGGGCGGCCGAGTTGGGTGGCATGTAGACGGAACCCTGGTAGAGAGGGAGTGGCCCCTGATAGGGCAGATGGCCGGCCAGCGACTGCGTAGGGGATGGCATGTGGGTGACTCCGCCAAAGGGCATCGGCGCCCGAGGTCCCGCGATCATGGGTGTGGGCCATGCTGGTGGCTGTGACTGCTGTCCAAGCTGTGGACGAAAAGGTGGGGCTGTGAAGCGCTGCTGCGACTGCTGCTGCTGTGACGGTGTCATGATGCGCTGGAGGTCTAGACACGCACGCCAGAAGTGACCGGGTTTTCCGCAGTAGTTACAGGTGCGCTGTCCACCCCCACCCCGACCGCGCCCTCGACCCCCGCCAGGCTGGGTGCCTGTACCTCCCTGTCCCCAACCTCCTCCACCTCTACCTCCTCCCTGAGCAGAGTTGGTGGGAACACCCGGTGAGGACTGATGCACAAAAGCGCTGGGTGATGGGGTGTTGGCCTCTCGGGTCTCGCCACGGAGGATGTCCTCGTAGTGGCGCAACTCCTCAAAGACCTCCGCAAGGTCGGTGTTCTCGATGTCGGTCACCCGTAGACGCTGAAGAAGCCCTCGCCGGAACTCCCTATAGGGTTCTCCAAGGTGCAGCAGGACGGGGTCCAGCCATTCGAGTACAGAGCAGGAAGCTCCAAGCCCGAGAATACGGCGGCGGAGATCCATTGCCGCATCCTAATACTCTGCTATCGGTGCCCCTGGCTTTGGGTACAGATTTCTGAGTCGGTCGCGGAGGGAGATGACGAGCGTCATGCCCCGTTCCTTGTGACGCGTGGCTAGGTGCTGCCATGCCTCATGAGGACGCGGGGCCCCGCTGCGAGGGTCCGCTAGGTCCTCCTCTTTGCCTCCAAAACGAAAGTGGCGGATGGCATAAGACTGGTCGTCGGGCAGCGCCCGGACTAGGGCGTTGAAGGCCCGCAGTAGAATGCGGTCCTCAGTTGTATCGCTCGAGGGGAAGAGGTATAGCTCCTCTAACCCGTGCTCTGCCACCCACGCAAGGAAGACGTCCTTCCACGCTAGGAAGTCACGCGATCCTAAGGCGGGCGGCGTAAGGTCCCTTTGAGTCATCACCCTACTGAGGTCCTCCCACGTCACTGTCACTGCGCCGGCTCCTCCACTAGTCCCGACGCCGCTGCCTTGCCCGCCCGGCACTGAACCCGCTTGGCTCATGGTTCCTGGGGCGCTCACACGTCCTAGGACGGCGCCGTGAGCCCTGGCACTCCTTGTTGCCGACCGACAAAATTTTGGCAGCAGTTCGCCGGGCCCACTTTGGGCCCAGTTTTCAGTCGCGAGTCGTACGCTCGTGGGATCCGCCTGTTCTTGGTCTAGGGAGCCCTCTCAGGCCACCTGCAACCTGAGCTGGCCGATCTGTGGGCCAAGGGACCCCGCCTCCGCCTCTAGGTGGCGGAATGGCGCTTGGGCGCTCCCTCTTACCCCTTTCTCGCCCTTGCGAACTTCCCCGTGCCTTCTGCCGCCTATGCTGTGCGCGCGCGGCCTAGGGGAGGGCCTTCGACGGCCCTCAGCAACTTGCGCGGCCCGGTTTTGCGGCGGCCGCGCAGATCTGGATCCACGCGCGGCCCGGCCGCCTCCTTTTTCCCTCGGCGCCGCCTCTATTCGTCGCTATCACGCCTAGGAAGCAGCTCTGATACCATGAGAGACTCAAGACGGGTCTAATGCAACTGATCTCACTTAAAATGGTCAAGTGTAGAAGGAGCGTAGGTCAGTTTTGTTTCAGCCATGGATCCGCACGTCTACTCTAAGTGTCGAGCTCGAGAATCTAAGAGCTCGAGTGGGTGAGCCTCGATAAGCGAGACTCACCCGTCGGTCGGCGAGCAAGGCTCGCCGGCACAACATGCTCGAGCGAGGGCAAAGCCCTCGAGAGTCACCAAATCGGGGCACATGCCCCCGGTCCACAGTTTCCACCGAAAACCCAAACAAGTCACGTACTAAACTAGGACTAATCTAGGTTCTCATGGAGTGTACCATACCACAGGTTTGAGGACAGTCAGAGGTTTCACAAGGAACCTATCAGGGCAATGCTGTGAGAGGGAGGCAAGTACATGAGGGACGTCTGATGGTTTGCGGTAGTCCAGTGTGACTTAGAGGTTCACTGTGCGTCGCCTCCGCTCTCTTGGTCAGCATGCCCTGCGCACTCATGTCCACACCGGAGGGAAAAATATATACAAAGAGGATTAACAAAGCCAAGTCACATAAACCAAAGCCGGGTCCCAGAAACCAAAGCCAGGTTACAGAAACCAAAGTCTGCCCACAAAAACCAAAGCCGGGTCACAGAAACCAAAGCCGGGTCATCATACCGAAGCCGGATCACAGTTACCAAAGCTGGGTCACAATAACCAAAGCCGGGTCACAGGAACTAAAGCCGGGTCACAAAAACCAAAGCCGGGTCACAGAAACCAAAGCCGGGTCACAAAAACCAAAGCCGGGTCATTGAAACCAAAGCCAGGTCACAGAAACCAAAGCCGGGTCACAGAAACCAAATTCGGGTCACAGAAACCAAAGCCTGGTCACAGAAACCTAAGCCGGTCACAGAAACCAAAGCCGGGTCACAGAAACTAAGGTAGGGCACAGAAACCAAAGCCGGGTCACAGAAACCAACGCCGGGTCACAGAAACCAAAGCCGGGTCACAGGAACCAAAGCCGGGTCACGGAAACGAAAGCCGGGTCACAGAAACCAAAGCCGGGTCCCAGAAACCAAAGCCGGGTCACAGAAACCAAATTCGGGTCACAGAAACCAAAGCCTGGTCACAGAAACCTAAGCCGGTCACAGAAACCAAAGCCGGGTCACAGAAACTAAGGTAGGGCACAGAAACCAAAGCCGGGTCACAGAAACCAACGCCGGGTCACAGAAACCAAAGCCGGGTCACAGGAACCAAAGCCGGGTCACGGAAACGAAAGCCGGGTCACAGAAACCAAAGCCGGGTCCCAGAAACCAAAGCCGGGTCACAGAAACCAAATTCGGGTCACAGAAACCAAAGCCTGGTCACAGAAACCTAAGCCGGTCACAGAAACCAAAGCCGGGTCACAGAAACTAAGGTAGGGCACAGAAACCAAAGCCGGGTCACAGAAACCAACGCCGGGTCACAGAAACCAAAGCCGGGTCACAGGAACCAAAGCCGGGTCACGGAAACGAAAGCCGGGTCACAGAAACCAAAGCCGGGTCCCAGAAACCAAAGCCGGGTCACAGAAACCAAATTCGGGTCACAGAAACCAAAGCCTGGTCACAGAAACCTAAGCCGGTCACAGAAACCAAAGCCGGGTCACAGAAACTAAGGTAGGGCACAGAAACCAAAGCCGGGTCACAGAAACCAACGCCGGGTCACAGAAACCAAAGCCGGGTCACAGGAACCAAAGCCGGGTCACGGAAACGAAAGCCGGGTCACAGAAACCAAAGCCGGGTCCCAGAAACCAAAGCCGGGTCACAGAAACCAAATTCGGGTCACAGAAACCAAAGCCTGGTCACAGAAACCTAAGCCGGTCACAGAAACCAAAGCCGGGTCACAGAAACTAAGGTAGGGCACAGAAACCAAAGCCGGGTCACAGAAACCAACGCCGGGTCACAGAAACCAAAGCCGGGTCACAGGAACCAAAGCCGGGTCACGGAAACGAAAGCCGGGTCACAGAAACCAAAGCCGGGTCCCAGAAACCAAAGCCGGGTCACAGAAACCAAATTCGGGTCACAGAAACCAAAGCCTGGTCACAGAAACCTAAGCCGGTCACAGAAACCAAAGCCGGGTCACAGAAACTAAGGTAGGGCACAGAAACCAAAGCCGGGTCACAGAAACCAACGCCGGGTCACAGAAACCAAAGCCGGGTCACAGGAACCAAAGCCGGGTCACGGAAACGAAAGCCGGGTCACAGAAACCAAAGCCGGGTCCCAGAAACCAAAGCCGGGTCACAGAAACCAAATTCGGGTCACAGAAACCAAAGCCTGGTCACAGAAACCTAAGCCGGTCACAGAAACCAAAGCCGGGTCACAGAAACTAAGGTAGGGCACAGAAACCAAAGCCGGGTCACAGAAACCAACGCCGGGTCACAGAAACCAAAGCCGGGTCACAGGAACCAAAGCCGGGTCACGGAAACGAAAGCCGGGTCACAGAAACCAAAGCCGGGTCCCAGAAACCAAAGCCGGGTCACAGAAACCAAATTCGGGTCACAGAAACCAAAGCCTGGTCACAGAAACCTAAGCCGGTCACAGAAACCAAAGCCGGGTCACAGAAACTAAGGTAGGGCACAGAAACCAAAGCCGGGTCACAGAAACCAACGCCGGGTCACAGAAACCAAAGCCGGGTCACAGGAACCAAAGCCGGGTCACGGAAACGAAAGCCGGGTCACAGAAACCAAAGCCGGGTCCCAGAAACCAAAGCCGGGTCACAGAAACCAAATTCGGGTCACAGAAACCAAAGCCTGGTCACAGAAACCTAAGCCGGTCACAGAAACCAAAGCCGGGTCACAGAAACTAAGGTAGGGCACAGAAACCAAAGCCGGGTCACAGAAACCAACGCCGGGTCACAGAAACCAAAGCCGGGTCACAGGAACCAAAGCCGGGTCACGGAAACGAAAGCCGGGTCACAGAAACCAAAGCCGGGTCCCAGAAACCAAAGCCGGGTCACAGAAACCAAATTCGGGTCACAGAAACCAAAGCCTGGTCACAGAAACCTAAGCCGGTCACAGAAACCAAAGCCGGGTCACAGAAACTAAGGTAGGGCACAGAAACCAAAGCCGGGTCACAGAAACCAACGCCGGGTCACAGAAACCAAAGCCGGGTCACAGGAACCAAAGCCGGGTCACGGAAACGAAAGCCGGGTCACAGAAACCAAAGCCGGGTCCCAGAAACCAAAGCCGGGTCACAGAAACCAAATTCGGGTCACAGAAACCAAAGCCTGGTCACAGAAACCTAAGCCGGTCACAGAAACCAAAGCCGGGTCACAGAAACTAAGGTAGGGCACAGAAACCAAAGCCGGGTCACAGAAACCAACGCCGGGTCACAGAAACCAAAGCCGGGTCACAGGAACCAAAGCCGGGTCACGGAAACGAAAGCCGGGTCACAGAAACCAAAGCCGGGTCCCAGAAACCAAAGCCGGGTCACAGAAACCAAATTCGGGTCACAGAAACCAAAGCCTGGTCACAGAAACCTAAGCCGGTCACAGAAACCAAAGCCGGGTCACAGAAACTAAGGTAGGGCACAGAAACCAAAGCCGGGTCACAGAAACCAACGCCGGGTCACAGAAACCAAAGCCGGGTCACAGGAACCAAAGCCGGGTCACGGAAACGAAAGCCGGGTCACAGAAACCAAAGCCGGGTCATCATACCGAAGCCGGATCACAGTTACCAAAGCTGGGTCACAATAACCAAAGCCGGGTCACAGGAACTAAAGCCGGGTCACAAAAACCAAAGCCGGGTCATTGAAACCAAAGCCGGGTCATAGAAACCAAAGCCGGGTCACAGAAACCAGAGCCGGGTCATAGAAACCAAAGCCGGGTCAGAGAAACCAAAGCCGGGTCACAGAAACCAAAGTCGGGTCACAGAAACCAAAGCCAGGTCACAGAAATCAAAGCCAGGTCACAGAAACCAAAACCGGGTCACAGAAACCAAAGTCGGGTCACAGAAACCAAAGCTGGGTCACAGGAACCAAAGCCGGGTCACGGAAACGAAAGCCGGGTCACAGAAACCAAAGCCGGATCACAAAAACCAAAGTCGGGTCATGGAAACCAAAATTCGGGTCACAGAAACCAAAGCTGGGTCACAGAAACCAAGGCCGGGTCAAACAAAGCCGGGTCACAGAAGCCAAAGCCGGGTCACAAAAATGAAAGCCGGGTCACAAAAACCAAAGCCGGGTCAAAGAAACCAAAGACGGGTCCCAGAAACCAAAGCCGGGTCACAGAAACCAAAGCTGGGTCACAGAAACCAAAGCCGGGTCACAGAAACCAAAGCCGGGTCACAGACACCAAAGCCGGGTCACAGAAACCAAAGCCGAGTCA
>SZWC01000098.1:126750-137255 GCA_023375785.1 Penium margaritaceum
CCAGTTGCGCCCTAGTTGCGCCCTAGTTGCGCCCTAGTTGCGCCCTAGTTGCGCTCTAGTTGCAACGTAGTTGCGCCCTAGTTGCGCCCTAGTTGCGCCCTAATTCTGCCCTAGTTGCGCCCTCGTTGCGCCCTAGTTGCGCCCTAGTTGCGCACTAGTTGCATCATACTTGCGCCCTACTTGCACCCTACTTGCACCCTAGTTGCGCCTCAGTTGGGCACTACCTACGCCCTAGTTGTACCCTAGTTACGCCCTAGTTGCGTCCTACTTGTGCCCTACTTGCGCCCTAGTTGCGCCTTAGTTGCGCCCTGATTGCACCCTAGTTGCGCCTTAGTTGCGCCCTAGTTGCGCCCTAGTTGCGCCCTAGTCGCGCCTTAGTTGTGCCCTACTTACGCCCTAGTTGCACCCTAGTTGCGCCCTAGTTGCGCCCTAGTTGCGCCCTAGTTGCGTCCTAGTTGCGCCCTAGTTGCGCCCTAGTTGGGCCCTAGTTGCACCCTAGTTGCACCCTATTTGCGCCCTTGTTGCACCCTACTTGCGCCCTACTGGCACCCTACTTGCGCCCTAGTTGTGCCCTAGTTGTGCGCTAGATGCGTCCTACTTGTGCCCTACTTGCGCGCTAGTTGCCCCTGAATAGCGCCTTAGTTGCGCCCAACTTGCGCACTAGTTGCACCCTAGTTGCGCCCTAGTTGCACCCTACTTGCGCCCTAGTTGCGCCCTAGTTGTGCCCTAGTTGCGCTCTAGTTACGCCCTACTTGCGCCCTAGTTGCGCTTTAGTTGCACCCTAGTTGCGCCCAACTTGCACACTAGTTACACCCTAGTTGCGCCCTAGTTGCACCCTCGTTACGCCCTAGTTGCGCACTAGTTGCACCCTACTTGCGCCCAACTTGCGCCCTACTTGCACCCTAGTTGCGCCCTACTTGCGCCCTACATGCGCCCTAGTTGCGTCTTAGTTGCGCCCTAGTTGCGCCCTAGTTGCGCCCTAGTTGCGCCCTTATTGCACCCTACTTACACCCTATTGGCGCCCTACTTGCGCCCTAGTTACGCCTCAGTTGGACAATAGCTACGCCCTAATTGTGCCCTAGTTGCGCCCTAGTTGCGTCTTACTTGCGCCCTACTTGCGCCCTAGTTGCACCCTAGTTGCGCCCTACTTGCACCCTAGTTGCGCCCAGTTGCACCCTAGTTGCACCCTAGTTGTGCCCTAGTTGCGTCCTGGTTGCGCACAAGTTGCAACCTACTTGCGCCCTACTTGCACCCTACTTGTGCCCTAGTTGTGCCTCAGTTGGGGACTAGCTACGCCCTAGTTGTACTTTAGTTGCGCCCTAGTTGCGTCCTACTTGTACCCTATTTGTGCCCAAGTTGCGCCTTAGTTGCACCCTAGTTGCGCCCTAGCTGCGTCCTAGTTGCGCCCGAGTTGCGCCATATTTGCGCCCTAGTTGCGCCCTAGTTACGCCCTAGTTGCGCCCTAGTTGCGTCCTAGTTGCGCCCAAGTCGCGCCCTAGTCGCGCCCTAGTTGTGCCCTAGTTGCGCCCTAGTTGTGCCCTTGTTGCGCCCTAGTTGCACCCTAGTTGCGCCCTAGTTGCGCCCTAGTTGCGCCCTAGTTGCGCCCTAGTTGCGCCCTAGTTGCGCCCTAGTTGCGCCCTAGTTGCGCCCTAGTTGTGCCCTTGTTGCGCCCTAGTTGCACCCTAGTTGCCCCCAGTTGCGCCCTAATTGTAACCTAGTTGCGCCCTAGTTGCGCCCTAGTTGCGCCCTAGTTGCACCCTAGTTGCGCCCATGTCGCGCCCTAGTCGCGCCCTAGTCGCGCCCTAGTTGTGCCCTAGTTGCGCACTAGTTACACCCTAGTTGCGCCCTAGTTGCGTCCTAGTTCCGCCCTAGTTGTGCCCTAGTTGCGTCCTAGTTGCACCCTAGTTGCGCCCAAGTCGCGCCCTAGTCGCGCCCTAGTCGCACCCTAGTCGCGCCCTAGTTGCACCCCAGTTGCGTCTTAGTTGCGTCCTAGTTACACCCTAGTTGCGCCCTAGTTGCGCCCTAGTTGTGCCCGAGTTGTGCTCTAGTTGCGTCCTAGTTGCGCCCTAGTTGCGCCCTAGTTTCCCCCTAGTTACGCCCTAGTTGCGCCCGGGCGCCCTAGTTGCGCCCTAGTTGCGCCCTACTTGCACCGTAGTTGCACCCTAGTTATGCACTCGTTGCGTCCTAGTTGCGTCCTAGTTGCCCCCTAGTTGCGCCATAGTTCCGCCCTACTTGCGCCCTACTGGCGCCTCATTCCGTCCTAGTTGCGCCTCAGTTGGGCACTAGCTACGCCCTAGTTGTCCCCTAGCTGCGCCCTGAGTTGCGTCAAACTTACGCCCTAGTTGCGCCTTAGTTGCGCCCTAGTTGCACCCAACTTGTAGACTAGTTGCACCCTAGTTGCGCCCTAGTTGCGCCCTAGTTGTGCCATAGTTGCACCCTAGTTGCACCCTAGTTGCGCCCTAGTTGCGCCCTTGTTGCGCCCTCGTTGCGCCCTAGTTGCACCCTAGTTGCGCCCTAGTTGCACCCTAGTTGCGCCCTAGTTGCCCCCAGTTGCGCCCTAATTGCGCCCTAGTTACGCCCTAGTTGCACCCTAGTTGCGCTCTAGTTGCACCCTAGTTGCGCTCTAGTTGTACCCTAGTTGCACCCTAGTTGCGCCATAGTTGCACCCTAGTTGCGCCCTAGTTGCGCCCTAGTAGCGCCTAGTTGCACCCTAGTTGCACCCTTATTGCGCCTTAGTTGTGCCATAGTTGCGCCCTACTTGCGCCCTACTTGCGCCCTAGTTGCGTTCTACTTGCACCCTAGTTGCGTCTTAGTTGTGCCCTAGTTGCGCCCTAGTTGCGCCCTTCTTGCGCCCTTATTGCACCCTACTTACATCCTATTGGCGCCCTACTTGCACCCTAGTTGCGCCTCAGTTGGACACTAGCTACGCCCTAATTGTGGCCTACTTGTGCCCTAGTTGCGTCTTACTTGCGCCATACTTGCGCCCTAGTTGCACCATAGTTGCGCCCTACTTGCACCCTAGTTGCGCCCAGTTGCGCCCTAGTTGCGTCCTAGTTGTGCCCTAGTTGCGTCCTGGTTGCGCACAAGTTGCAACCTACTTGCGCACTACTTGCACCCTACTTGCGCCCTAGTTGCGCTCAGCTGGGGACTAGCTACGCCCTAGTTGTACTCTAGTTGCGCCCTAGTTGCGTCCTACTTGTACCCTATTTGTGCCCTAGTTGCCCCTTAGTTCCACCCTAGTTGCGCCCTAGTTGCGCCCTAGTTGCGCCCTAGTTGCGCCCTAGTTGCGCCATAGTTGCGCCCTAGTTGCGCCCTAGTTGCGCCCTAGTTGCGCCCTAGTTGTACCCAAGTCGCGCCCTAGTCGCGCCCTAGTTGCACCCTAGTTGCGCCCTAGTTGTGCCCTAGTTGCGCCCTAGTTGCGCCCTAGTTTCACCCTAGTTGCCCCCAGTTGCGCCCTAATTTCAACCTAGTTACACCCTAGTTGTGCCCTAGTTGCGCCCTAGTTGCACCCTAGTTGCGCCCAAGTCGCGCCCTAGTCGTGCCCTAGTCGCGCCCTAATTGCGCCCTAGTTGCGCACTAGTTGCACCCTAGTTGCGCCCTAGTTGCGCCCTAGTTCCGCCCTAGTTGTGCCCTAGTTGCGTCCTAGTTGTGCCCTAGTTGCGCCCTAGTTGCCCCCTAGTTGCGCCCTTGTTGCGCCCGGGCACCCTAGTTGCGCCCTAGTTGTGCCCTACTTGCACCCTAGTTGCACCCTAGTTACGCACTAGTTACGCGCTAGTTGCGTCCTACTTGCGCCCTAGTTGCGTCCTAGTTGCGCCCTACTTGCGCCTTTCTGGCGCATACTTGCGCCCTAGTTGCGCCTCAACTGGGCACAAGCTACGCCCTAGTTGTCCCCTAGTTGCGCCCTAGTTGTGTCCTACTTGCGCCCTAGTTGTGCCTTAGTTGCGTCCTAGTTGCACCCAACTTGCACACTAGTTGCACCCTAGTTGCGCCCTAGTTGCGCCCTAGTTGCGCCCTAGTTGCACCCTAGTTGCGCCCTAGTTGCACCCTAGTTGCGCCCTAGTTGTGCCCTAGTTGCGCCCTAGTTGCGCCCTAGTTGTGCCTTAGTTGCGTCCTAGTTGCACCCAACTTGCACACTAGTTGCACCCTAGTTGCGCCCTAGTTGCGCCCTAGTTGCACCCTAGTTGCGTCCTAGTTGCTCCCTACTTGCGCCCTAGTTGCCCCCTAGTTGCGCCCTAGTTGCGCCCTAGTTGCACCCGAGTTGCGCCCTAGTTGCGCCTTAGTTGTTCCCTAGTTGCGCCCTACCTGCGCCCTACTTGCACCCTAGATGCGTCCTAGTTGCGTCCTAGTTGCACCCTTCTTGCGCCCTTATTGCACCCTACTTACGCCCTATTGGCACCCTACTTGCGCCCTATTTGTGCCTCAGTTGGGCACTAGCTACGCCCTAGTTGTACCCTAGTTGCGTCCTATTTACGTCCTACTTGTGCCCTACTTACGTCCTAGTTGCGCCTTTGTTGCGCCCTAGTTGCGCCTTAGTTGCGCCCTAGCTTCGCCCTAGCTGCACCTTAGTTGCGCCCTAATTACGCCCTAGTTGCGCCCTAGTTGCGCCCTAGTTGCGCCCTAGTCGCGCCCTAGTTGCGCCCTTGTTGCACCCTCGTTGCGCCCTCGTTGCGCCATAGTTGCGCCCTAGTTGCGCCCTAGTTGTACCCCACTTGCACCATAGTTGCGCCCTACTTGTGCCCTACTTGCGTCCT
This sequence comes from Penium margaritaceum, assembly GCA_023375785.1. Classification (NCBI taxonomy): domain Eukaryota; kingdom Viridiplantae; phylum Streptophyta; class Zygnematophyceae; order Desmidiales; family Peniaceae; genus Penium; species Penium margaritaceum. The sequence goes on from SZWC01000098.1 coordinate 131,502, forward strand.
ACTTGCGCCCTAGTTACACCATAGTTACGCCCTAGTTGCGCCCTAGTTGCGCCCTAGTTGTGCCCTAGTTGCACCCTAGTTGCGCCCTAGTTGCGCCCTAGTTGCACCCTTGTTGCGCCCTAGTTGCGCCCTAGTTACGCCCTACTTGCGCCCTAGTTGCGCCCTAGTTGCGTCCTAGTTGCACCATAGTTGCGCCCTAGTTGCGCCCTAGTCGCGCCCTAGTTGCACCCTACTTGCGCCCTAGTTGCGCCCTAGTTGTACCCTACTTGCGCCCTTATTGCACCCTACTTGCGCCCTACTGGCACCCTATTTGCACCCTAGTTGTGCCTTAGTTGGGCACTAGCTACGCCCTAGTTGTGCCCTAGTTGTGCCATATTTGCGTCCTACTTGCGCCCTACTTGGGCGCTAGTTGCGCCTTAGTTGCGCCCTAGTTGCTCCCTAGTTGCGCCCTAGTTGCGCTCTAGTTGCACCCTGGTTGCACCCTACTTGCGCCCTAGTTGCGCCGTAGTTGCGCTCTAGTTGCACCCTACTTGCGCCCAAGTTGCGCCTAAGTTGCACCCTAGTTGCGCCCAACTTGCAAACTAGTTGCACCCTAGTTGATCCCTAGTTACACCCTAGTTGCGCCCTTCTCGCAACCTTATTGCACCAAACGTACACCCTACTGGCGCCCTACTTGCGCCCTAGTTGCGCCTCAGTTGGGCACTAGCTACGCCCTAGTTTTGCCCTAGTTGCGTCCTACTTGCGCCCTAGTTGCACCCTATTTGCACCATACTTGCACCCTAGTTGCGGCCTAGTTGCGCCCTAGTTGCGTCCTGAGTGCGCGCCCTAGTTGCACACAAGTTGCACACTACTTGCGCCCTAGGTGCACCCTTCTTGCGCCCTAGTTGCGCCTCAGTTGGGAACTAGCTACGTCCTAGTTGTACCCTAGTTGCTCCCTAGTTGCGCCTTAGTTTCACCCTAGTTGCACTCTTGTTGCGCCCTAGGTACGCCCTATTTGCGCCCTAGTTGCGCCCTGGTTGTCCCCTAGTTGCGCCCTAGTTGCGCCCAAGTTGCGCCCCAGTTGCACCCTAGTTGCCCCCAGTTGCGCCCTAATTGTGCCCTAGTTGCGCCTTAGTTGCGCCATAGTTGCGCCCTAGTTGCGCCCAAGTCACGCCCTAGTCGCGCCCTAGTCGCGTCCTAGGCGCGCCCTAGTCGCACCCTAGTCGCGCCCTAGTTGCACCTTAGTTGCGCCCTAGTTGCACCCTAGTTGCGCCCTAGTTGTGCCCTAGTTGCGCCCTAGTTGCACCCTAGTTGCACCCTAGTTACGCCCTCGTTGCGCCTCGTTGTGCCCTAGTTGCACCCTAGTTGCGCCCTAGTTGCGCCATAGTTGCGCCCTAGTTGCTCCCTAGTTGCACCCTAGTTGCGCCCTAGTTACGCCCTAGTTGCGCCCTAGTTGCGCCCTCGTTGCACCCGAGTTGTGCCCTAGTTGCGCCTTAGTTTTGCCCTAGTTGCGCCCTACCTGCGCCCTACTTGCGCCCTCGTCGCGCCCTAGTTGCGCCCTACTTGCACCCTAGATGCGTCCTAGTTGCGCCCTAGTTTCGCCCTTCTTGTGCCCTTATTGCACCATACTTACGCCCTATTGGCGCCCTACTTGCGCCCTGGTTGCGCCTCAGTTGGGCGCTAGCTATGCCCTAGTTGTACCCTAGTTGCTTCCTACTTGCGTCCTACTTGTGCCCTACTTGCGCCCTAGTTGCGCCTTTGTTACGCCCTAGTTGCGCCTTTGTTACGCCCTACTTGCGACCTGGCTGCGCCCTAGCTTTGCCCTAGTTGCGCCCTAGTTGCGCCCTAGTTGCGCCCTAGTTGCGCCCTAGTTGCGCCGTAGTTGCACCCTAGTTGCGCCCTTGTTGCGCCTTTGTTGCGCTATAGTTGCGCCCTAGTTGCGCCCTAGGTGTGCCCCACTTGCACCGTAGTTGCGCCCTACTTGTGCCCTACTTACGTCCTACTTGTGCCCTAGTTGCACCCTAGTTGCGCCCTAGTTGCGCCCTAGTTGCGCCCTAGTTTCACCCTAGTTGCACCCTAGTTGCGCCCTAGTTGCGCCCTAGTTGCACCTTTGTTGCGTCCTAGTTGTACCCTAGTTACGCCATACTTGCGCCCCAGTTGCGCCCTAGTTGCGCCCTAGTTGCGCCCTAGTTGCGCCCTAGTTGCGGCCTAGTAGCGCCCTTGTCCCGCCCTAGTTGCGCCCTAGTTGCGTCCTAGTTGCGCCCTAGTTGCACCCTACTTGCGCCCTTATTGCACCCTACTTGCACCCTATTGGCATCCTACTTGCACCCTAGCTGTGCCTTAGTTGGGCACTAGCTACGCCCTATTTGTGCCCTAGTTGTGCCCTACTTGCGTCCTACTTGCGCCCTACTTGCGCACTAGTTGTGCCTTAGTTGCACCTTAGTTGCGCCGAACTTGCGCACTAGTTGCACCCTAGTTGCATCCTAGTTGCGCCCTAGTTACACCCTAGTTGTGCTCTAAGTGCACCCTGGTTGCACCCTACTTGCGCCCTAGTTGCGCCCTAGTTGCGCTCTAGTTGCATCCTACTTGCACCCAAGATGCGCCTAAGTTGCGCCCTAGTTGCGCCCAACTTGCAAACTAGTTGCACCCTAGTTGCGCCCTAGTTGCACCCTAGTTGCGCCCTTCTTGCACCCTTATTGCACCAAACTTACACCCTACTGGCGCCCTACTTGCGCCCTAGTTGCGCCCTCGTTGCGCCCTCGTTGCGCCCTCGTTGCGCCCTCGTTGCGCCCTCGTTGCGCCCTCGTTGCGCCCTAGTTGCGCCCAACTTGCAAACTAGTTGCACCCTAGTTGCGCCCTAGTTGCACCCTAGTTGCGCCCTTCTTGCACCCTTATTGCACCAAACTTACACCCTACTGGCGCCCTACTTGCGTCCTAGTTGCGCCTCAGTTGGACACTAGCTACGCCCTAGTTGTGCCCTAGTTGCGTCCTAGTTGTGTCTTACTTGCGCCCTACATGCACCCTAGTTGCACCCTAGTTGCACCATTCTTGCACTCTAGTTGCGCCCTAGTTGCGCCCTAGTTGCGTCCTGAGTGCGCGCCCTAGTTGCGCACAAGTTGCACCCTACTTGCACCCTACTTGCACCCTACTTGCGCCCTAGTTGCGCCTCAGTTGAGAACTAGCTACGCCCTATTTGTACCCTAGTTGCGCCCTAGTTGCGTCCTACTTGTGCCATATTTGCGCCCTACTTGCACCTTAGTTTCACCCTAGTTGCGCCCTAGTTGCGCCCTAGGTACGCCCTAGTTGCGCCCTAGTTGCGCCCTAGTTGTGCCCTAGTTGCGCCCTAGTTGCGCCCAAGTTGCGCCCTAGTTGCGCCCTAGTTGCCCCCAGTTGCACCCTAATTGCGTCCTAGTTGCGCCCTAGTTGCGCCTTAGTTGCGCCATAGTTGCGCCCTCGTTGCGCCCAAGTCGCGTCCTAGTCGTGCCCTAGTCGCGCCCTGGTCGCGCCCTAGTCGCGCCCTAGTCGCGCCCTAGTTGCACCTTAGTTGTGCCCTAGTTGCACCCTAGTTGAGCCCTAGTTGCGCCCTAGTCGCGCCCTCGTTGCACCTTAGTTACGCCCTAGTTGCACCCTAGTTGAGCCCTAGTTGCGCCCTAGTTGCGTCCTAGTTGCGCCCTAGTTGCGCCATAGTTGCGCCCTAGTTGCGCCCTAGATGTGCCCTAGTTGCGCCCTAGTTGCGCCCTACTTGCGCCCTAGTTACGCCCTAGTTGCATCCTAGTTGCGCCCTAGTTGCGTCCTAGTTGCTCCCTACTCGTCTTACTCTCGCCCTAGTTGCACCTCAGTTGGGCACTAGCTACACCCTAGTTGTACCCTAGTTGCGCCCTAGCTGCGTCCTACGTGTGCCCTACTTGCGCCCTAGTTGTGCCTTAGTTGCGCCTTGGTTTTGCCTTAGTTACGCCTTTTTTGCGCCATAGTTGCGCCCAAGTTGTGCCCTAGTTGCGCCCTAATTGCACCCTAGTTGCGCCCAAGTTGCGCCCTAGTTGCGCCCTAGTTGCGCCCTAGTTGCGCCCCAACTGCACCCTAGTTGTGCCCTAGTTGCGCCATAGTTGCGCCCAAGTTGTGCCCTAGTTGCGCCCTAATTGCACCCTAGTTGCGCCCAAGTTGCGCCCTAGTTGCGCCCTAGTTGCGCCCTAGTTGCGCCCCAACTGCACCCTAGTTGTGCCCTAGTTGCGCCCTTGTTGCGCCCTTGTTGCGCTCTCGTTGCACCCTCATTGCGCCCTCGTTGCGCCCTCATTGCGCTCAAGTTACACCCTAGTTACGCCCTTGTTACGCCCTGGTTGTACCCCACGTAGGGCCCTGCCGTAGTTGCGCCCTACGTGCGCCCTACTTGCGTCCTATTTGCGCCCTAGTTGCACCCTTGTTGTGCCCTAGTTGTGCCCTAGTTGCACCTTAGTTGCGCCCTAGTTGCGCCCTTGTTGCGCCCTAGTTGCGCCCTAGTTACACCCTAGTTGCGCCCTAAATGCGCCCTAGTTGCGCCCTAGTCGCGCCCTAGTCGCGCCCTAGTCACGCCCTAGTTGCGCCCTAGTTGCGTCTTAGTTGCGCCGAACTTGCACACTAGTTGCACCCTAGTTGCGCCCTACTTGCGCCCTAGTTGTGCCCTAGTTGCGCCCTAGTTGCGCCCTGGTTGCGCTCCGGTTGCACCCTAGTTGCGCCCTAGTTGCACCCTAGTTGCGCCCTGGTTGCGCCCTAGTTGTGACCTAGTTGCGTCCTAGTTGTGCCCTAGTCGTGCCGTTGTTGCGCCCTAGTTGCACCCTAGTTGCGCCCTAATTGCACCCTGGTTGCGCCCTAGTTGCGCCCTAGTTACGCCCTCGTTGCGCCCTAGTTGCACCCTAGTTGCGCCCTAATTGCACCCTGGTTGCGCCCTAGTTGCGCCCTAGTTACGCCCTCGTTGCGCTCTCGTTGCGCCCTAGTTGCGCCCTCGTTGTGCCCTTGTTGCGCCCTAGTTGCGCCCTAGTTGCACCCTAGTTGCGCCCTAGTTGCGCCCTAGTTGCGTCCTAGTTGCGCCCTAGTTGTACCCTACTTGCGCTCTAGTTGCACCCTAGTTGCACCCTAGTTGCACCATATTTGCGCCCTAGCTGCGTCCTAGTTGCGCCCTAGTTGCACCCTAGTTGCGCCCTTGTTGCGCCTTAGTTGTGCCCTAGTTGCACCCTACTTGTGCCCTACTTGCGCCCTAGTTGCGCCCTACTTGCACCCTAGTTGCGTCTTAGTTGCGCCCTAGTTGTGCCCTAGTTGCGCCCTTCTTGCACCCTTATTGCACCCTTATTGCACCCTACTTACACCCTACTGGCGCCCTAGTTGCGCCTCAGTTCGGCACTAGCTACGCCCTAATTGTGCCGTAGTTGCGCCCTAGTTGCGTCTTACTTGCGCCCTACTTGCGCCCTAGTTGCACCATAGTTACGCCCTACTTGCACCCTAATTGCTCCCTAGTTGCGCCCTCATTGCGTCCTAATTGCGCCCTGGTTGCGCACAAGTTGCAACCTACTTGCGCCCTACTTGCACCCTACTTGCGCCCTAGTTGCGCCTCAGTTGGGCACTAGCTATGCCCTAGTTGTACCCTACTTGCACCCTAGTTGCGTCCTACTTGTGCCCTATTTGCGTCCTAGTTGCGCCTTAGTTGCGCCCTAGTTGCGCCCTAGTTGCGCCCTAGTTGCGCCCTAGTTGCGCCCTAGTTGCGCCTTAGTTGCGCCCTAGTTGCGCCCTAGTTGCGTCCTAGTTGCG
>SZWC01000098.1:188597-199469 GCA_023375785.1 Penium margaritaceum
CCCACTGCCCTCTCCCACCATTTACCTCCCTCCCCTCACCCAACCCCGTCCAACCTACCACCCTCACCCAACCCAGCCTGCTCCCTCCTCCCCCTAAGTTGGGCATCCCACTGAGGTGCTCTCCTAATCGCCTCCCGACCGCTGGACCCCTTGCCTCTGCCTTGCCTCTGCCAATCTACATATGTGCCCGCCCTCGCACGACCCTGCGTTGCTTGGGCCCCACCTCCGCCAAGTTCCTCCTCCTCTACAAATGTATCCCACCGGAAGCGACAGGGATCGTCAAAGCTAGCAGCGGCCACCCACCACCACCTGGGCTCGACGTGGACCGGCGCCTACATACCTCTGATAGATGCCTTCTGAGGCACAGCCCCAACTTCGACATCAACCACGACATTCTTGATCACTTGACATCGCTAAAATCGTCATCACTGCACGTGCGCAACCAATGTCACTCCCCATCTCTCTTAATGCTCTCCTTCTTGCTACATGTCGTCCCACAGTGTCACCCCCTCTCTCTACTTCCCCCTTCCTTCCCCCAAGCCCCCTCCTTGCTATCCAGGCCCCAACCGCACCAACATCCCCTTCTCCAACGGCCCCAACCCATCCACCCGTAGCCCAGCCCCTAAACCCCCACATGAACACTATGTGCCCCTCCCCCTTGGACATACCCAACCATCCCCAGCACCCAAAATCCACCCTCCCAACAAATCATCCCTGCGTCACTCCTTGTAAGCTCAACCCCACATGACAGTCCTGTCCAGTCATCACCCCCTACATACACTCCAGCACCTCCTACTCTGCAAGAGTCGGCACATGACTCCCCACAGCATGACGCTCTAGCATCCACCAGTGATGCCCCATCTAACACCAATCTGCCAGTCTCTGTACCGGTCCTTGTCAACAAGACCTCCCTCCTCAACGGACACATAAACAAACTTCATAACACCTGAAAAGACCTCCTTCCCCCTCTCCACTTGCTTCCTGCTGACATCACAGACCTGAAAGTGCGAGTCCCCCTCGATGCAGCTCCAAAATTCAATACCATCGATGAGATTGTAAAGAGTCTCTTCGCCTCAGTGGGCGATATCGCCTGAACGCAGTCTTCCCTACTGCTCCTCCTGCTACAGCACTTGCTGAGACGCTGAGAGCACCACCTATAACTCTGGTACCATGTTTTTTTTCTGAGACAGAAAGCAAGGGCTAGGACCCTTGCTGCTAGAATCTTTGGGTGATCAGCGACACAGGTTGTACAATAGCAGGGCAAGGGATGGGAACTTAGGACTGAAATCTTGATTGATGTAAAATACAAGTATGGTACATGAACAAGGAAGCAATCTAGGCGAGTGCAGCTCATGAGCCACTATGGGGCAACGCCTTGCTAGGCCCTACCGGCGGTCGTGGCAACCTCCACCCAGGCTGGAAGGGCTTGCCAGGCTTATAGGGGCCTTGGAGGGATCTTAAGTAGAGTCTTCGTCTGGGCTCCAGAGTCATAGGCTTGAGCAGAGCTGAGTGCTTGTAGAATGCTGAGATGAATTGAACTGAGAGGAGCTATGCCTTTTTTACCTGCGAATTCGGCAAGTGGACCACCTGAAGGAGAATCTTCCTTCATGTGGTTCAAGTCTGTTGCCTATTGCAGCAGATCTCTTCCAAGAGAAGCTTCCTGTAGTTCAAAGTTGTTACTAGAAACCCTACTCCCCTAGGGAGAAGCTTCCACCTTCAAGAAGCTTTTTTATGTCTTTAGGTGAAGTTTCTCAAAGAGGTTGCTTGCTCTTTAGGCTTTCCTCTGATGACCATTGACCTACCGCTGCATCGAATTCGTCGACCAGGAGCCTCCTTAAGCTCGTGCCAGATTGGCCCATGCTGGTTGAAGAGTCCAAGCTTCATGCATGTGGCTGATGATGCGATGTAGGACTCATGCTCAGGGTGCATGATTCTTTTCGAGTCAGCTAGAGGACTCCCTCACCAGGATAGCTATGCAAAGATGTGCATTAGGGTGCTCCCCTCCCTCCTAGAGCTCACTAGAGACATGCGCAACCCTCTTACGCATGCCAAATCACACTATACTACACACCAGACCATTTAGACTGCTTCAGAGCTGGCTGCCAGAGCTTATCTGGCCTGTACAGTGTTGGTTTTTTTCGCATCTCTCATTGTGCTCTGTTGTGTCCTCCGGGCTTGTGTACATCGGCGTGCAGATGACTGACGGCGAGACTCGACGCTGATGGAGTGTCGTCCGGTGGAGCCGACGCACGCTGAGGTCTTCTCGCAGTTCGCTGGAGCCTCCTCTCTCCGGCGACGCGCTCAGCTCCATCGGCAGGCCTCCTCGGCGGTCGTGCTGCCGGCAGTCATTGACACCGCAGTTGCTGCTTGCATGCGTCCAGCGCGTCCCATCGCGTCTGCATCGTCATGCACTGCCTAGGGTCCCAGTTGCATGTTGCATNTTTAGACTGCTTCAGAGCTGGCTGCCAGAGCTTATCTGGCCTGTACAGTGTTGGTTTTTTTCGCATCTCTCATTGTGCTCTGTTGTGTCCTCCGGGCTTGTGTACATCGGCGTGCAGATGACTGACGGCGAGACTCGACGCTGATGGAGTGTCGTCCGGTGGAGCCGACGCACGCTGAGGTCTTCTCGCAGTTCGCTGGAGCCTCCTCTCTCCGGCGACGCGCTCAGCTCCATCGGCAGGCCTCCTCGGCGGTCGTGCTGCTGCTGCTGCTTGCATTAACACCGCAGTTGCTGCTTGCATGCGTCCAGCGCGTCCCATCGCGTCTGCATCGTCGTGCACTGCCTAGGGTCCGAGTTGCATGTTGCATGGCCCTGTTTGGCAGCATAAACCATTGTGGGCACTATCTGGGTTTAGGCTGCCATAACTCCTCGCTACTATTTTTCTAGCAGATTCTAACCACACGGCTGTGTTTGCAGCGTCGGTATTATGATATAGTCCAGTTTTCAGGCAAAACGGACGACGCCCGGGTTTTGGGCTGTCGGCTGCCTGGCAGGTCTCACCGAGAAAACCTGCCAGCCTGAACTGAGCTATTTTCTGATTGGCTGATGAACTGAGCAACAAGCTCTACAGAGCTGGGGGGGGGCCTAGAACTTGGAGGGGTCTCCCATTGTTNCTGTTTGGCAGCATAAACCGTCGTCGGCACTATCTGGGTGTAGGCTGCCATAACTCCTCACTACTATTTTTCTAGCAGATTCTGACCGCACGGCTGCGTTTGCAGCGTCGGTATTATGGTATGGTCCAGTTTTCAGGCAAAACGGACGACGCCCGGGTTTTGGGCTGTCGGCAGCCTGGCAGGCCTCACCGAGAAAACCTGCCAGCCTGAACTGAGCTATTTTCTGATTGGCTGATGAACTGAGTAACAAGCTCTACAGAGCTGGGGGGGGGGCTAGAACTAAGAGGGGTCCCCCATTGCTGTTCATTCTTCATTCCTAATCAGTCATTATCAGTTTTCAGCTGCTTTCTGGCGCTAACTCTGGCGTGCACGTTTCTGAGTAACAAAACCCAGAGCTTCCAGACTTAGACTCTAGAGCAGCAGACTGAGGGGGCAGCTGACTTAAGCAACGAGCGTGGAAGCCCGCACGCTGCATCAACAACGCTGCTGCCCCAACATGCTGCATAGTTTCCTTTTTGGTATCAGAGCCAGAGCGTAGCAACAGCAGCAAAAGACTGGCGAACAGGTGCCAGACAACGTCGGCGGACCTCCCATACGTGCCAGTGCAGGGGAAATGCTGCCGGATTTTTTCCGACAGCATTGACCCTCCTGGTGGCGGCGTCAGAATTTTTCCCACGGCCAGTGGACCAGGGGAAATGCTGCCAAAATTTTTCGGCAGCACTGACCCCCACGCGTGACGCAAGGAGGTGAGCGGCAGGCGGCGTCTGACGTCTGTGGGCGACGACGCACGCGGCAACGTCATCCAGGTGCAATGACTGGCACCACCAGTGGCAGCAGGCAGAAGCAGTAGCTCGTAGCAGCCCGCTGCAGCAGCAGCTCGCAACAACAGCAACAGCAGCTCGTAGCAGCAGCAGCAGCCCGCAGCAACAGTAGCTCGCAGCAACAGCAGCAGCAGCGTGCAGCAGCAGCAGCGGCGTGCAGCAGCAGCAGCAGCCAGCAGCAGCAGCCGGCTGTAGCAGCTCGCAGCAGCAGCAGGCAGCACCCGCAGCACGTAGCAGTTGCAGCAGGGTGCAGCAGCAGCAGCAGCGTGCAGTAGCAGCAGCAGGCTGTAGCAGCTACTCCAGCAAGCTGCAGCAGCCGACAGCTGCAGCAGCAGCAGCAGTAGCAGCGAGCAGCAGCTGCTAGCCGTGGCTGCTACTGCCCGCTGCTTGTAGCAAGCGAACAGCGAGCAGCAGCTCGCTGCTGCCAGCGAGCAGCAGCTTGCTGCTACCAGCGAGCAGCAGCTCGCTGCTGCTGGGCGAGCAGTAGCCCGCTGCTCGCAGCAGGCAGCGGGCTACTGCCCGCTATTGACAAGAGAAAAAAAAAGACAGCAAAAAAAATCCCCCACCCCCGCAACTTGCTGTAGCAGCCTGCAGCTGTAGCGAGTAGCTGCTACAGCACGCAGCAGCTGCAATAGCGCTCAGCTGCAGCAGCGAGCTACAGCAGCGAGCTGATGTAGCAGCAACAGTCATAGCAGCTACTACAGCTCGTAGCAACAGCAGTCATAGCAGCTGTTGCAGCTCGCAACACGAGTAGCAGCAGCTGTAGCACCCGTAGTAGCAGCAATAGCACCAGCAGTAGCAGCAGCAGCAGCAAACAGCTGCAGCAACAGTAACAGCAGCAGCAGCAGCAGCAGCAGCAACAATAGCAGCAGCAGCTGTAGCAGCAACAGCAGCAGTAGCAGCAGCAGCAGCAGCAGCGGCAGTAACAGCAGCAACAGCAGCTGCAGCAGCATCTACAAGAGCATCAGCACCAACAGCAGCAGCGACGACCCCAACATTTGCCGCTGCTGACGTCAGCACCCCTCTGCTGACGTCACTGCTGACGTCATCAACAGAGAAAGAAGAAAAAAAAGGGGAGGCCGGGGGAGAAAACAGTGGCACTGCACACACACAGTTCCCTCTGCTGACGTCAGCCATCCTCGACTGACGTCACTGCTGACATCAGTAGCACAGAAGAAAAAAAAAACAAAAAAAACAAAAGGGGACGAGAGGCATCTTTCACCACCATGACCAACAGCCCCTCTGACGCGAGGTCCTCCTCCGTTGGGGGAGGGACCCCTAGCCCCCCTTTTGTGGAGCAGCTGCAGCAGCTGCAGCAGTAGCAGCAACAACAGCAGCAGCAGCAGCAGCCGCAGCAGCAACAGCAGCAGCAGCAACCGCAGTAGCAGCAGCAGCAGCAGCAACAGCAGCCGCAGCAGCAGTAGCAGCAGCAGCAGCAGTTGCCCTCTGGCATCGGCAGTGGCATCCCTGACCCACTCGCCGCTCTTCAGCTGCAGCTCGCCGCCTTGATGCAGAGGCAACAGTAGCAGCAGCAGCAGCAACAACAATTGTAGTAGTAGATGTCCTCTGGCATCGGCGGCGGTGTCCCTGACCCCCTCGCCGCTCTTCAGCTACAGCTCACCGCCTTGACGCAACATCTTGCGGCGCTACAGCCATCAGCTTCCCACACTGCTACCGGTGCGCTGCCATCCTTCATCCCTCCAAGACACGCCAGCCCAGCTGTATCCGCTGCCACGCACTACCTAGCGCAGCAGCAAACTCAACGCCAGCGGCAGACGGTGACCTCCGTCCTTGGCCCCACTCTGGGCGCCGGCCGCAGGCAGAAGGACTTTGAGACACCGCCGCCGCCGCTTAAGGCTGGCGAGTAGTTCCGGAGCTGGGAGCTCAGCTTCCAGATCTGGGCGCAAGGGGAGGGCCTATGGGTGTACTACACCTATCCCTATGACTCCACCCAGGCCAACCAGTTGTATGACACTGGTCGCACCGTCCGTGCCCTTGTCCCAGTCGCCCTTCAGGCTTCCCGCCTGGCACTGGAGCCTTTCCTCGGCAACTTCACCACTGGCGCCACACCGGACCTTGCATCCGCATGGCACATCCTCACTCGGCCTCATCGCCTATCCAGCGACGCTGAGATCAGCCGTCTGCTCCGAGAGTTCAACTCCCTGTGCATGGAGGAGACCGAGACGGTCACTGCCTATTGGCAGCGGGCGGAGGACATCCTGCGTCGTCTCGGCACAGCTGCTCCACCCCCTCTATCCGCGCTCCTCACCATCAAGCGCGGCGCCACCAGTGCATACGCGGACGTCTTCGTCCACTACCCCCAGGATGTCCTCGCCACCATGGCGACCCAGGGCACCCTCATGCCCTGGGCATACGAGCTCTTCCTCCGCATTGAGGAATCTCGCCAGGAGTCCGAACTCCATCACACGGAGGCTCTCGCCTCTGTGGCCATCGCCTCCCCCGCCACAGCTACATCCACCAGCTCCTCCGCCAGCTCCTCCGCCAGCGCTTCGCCGACGGCGAAGAAGAAGCGTTGGAGCAAGAAGGGCAAGGGGCAGCAGCAGGAGCAGCAGCAGCCGTCGACCGGGTCTGGCAGTGGTGGCTCTGCCTGCCACAACTGTGGCCAGCCCGGGCACGGGTGGTACACGTGCCCGCTGCCGACGGACGAGGCGCGCATCATCGCCACCATGCGTCGTCAGCGGGAGCGCCGTCTCGCCTCCGCCTCCGTCGCTGTCGCCAGCTCTGACTCCTCGACCTCGTCCAGCGGCTCCACCACCCCGGTCGCCTTGGCAGTCCCGCAGACACCGACTCCACAGCCTTTGGCGCCCCTGTTCCCTTCAGCGATTCCGTCCTCCTCCTACCCGGGCTCCGGCGCCGTCACACCGCACTCCGTCTACGCTCCCGGGCCCTCCTCCCGTGAGCGTCAGCTGGAGCAGTTTATTGCGCTCCAACTCGGCTTGCCTCGCCCTCCTCCCCAGGGAAGTGCGAGTTGCGTCACCTCCTGCTCTCCTGCCCTGCCCTGCATGACTGAGACTGAGCTGCGCTCGTGTCCCATTTCCTCGTCTGTCTCGTCATCGCCCGTGGCCTCCTCTGCTTCTCTTCTTGATGATGTTGCCTGGCTTGATGATTGGCAGTCCCGTTTCGCGCCTCCGTCCACCGCGTCCGCGTCCCTCGCCTGCTGCCATGTGACCGTTAGCGATCTAGCGACCCCGGTCCAGGACCCTGCTGAGACCTGGATCATCGACTCCGAGGCCACACATCACATGACGGCCTCTTGTGAGGCCTTCAGTATGCTCGGTCCTGTCGGCGATGTCTCCGGTGTCCGGACCGGCTCTGGACAGGTGTTGCCTGTCCGTGGTGTTGGCGTCGTTCGTTTTCGTGGTCCTGCCGGTGACGTCTTTCTGACCGATGTCCTCTTCGTCCCTGGTCTCGAGCTCAGCCTCCTGTCCGTGACTGCCCTTGACCGCATGAGCATGGATGTTGTGCACTCGCGTGGTGTTGGCACCGTGTCGTTGCGTCCGTCTGGTCTTGTCGTCCTGCACGCCACCGCCCGTGGCAACCTGTGGCATGTTCCTCGTCTCTCCTCTCCTTCTCCCGTCTCCTCCTCGTCGGCCGCCACAGGCCATGTGCTCGTCACCAGTATGCTTTCTCCTCAGCACACCCGCCTCTTGCACCGCCGCCTCTGCCACGTCCACTCTGCCGCTATGGACAGCATGCTTCGTACCCAGCCTGCCTCGGGCCTTGACCCGGAGACTTTCCCTCTCCCGTGCCCCACTGAGTGCATTGACTGCGCTCAGGGGAAGATGCACCGGTCCACGTACCCCTTGTCTGCCTCCCGTGCATCTGCCCCTCTCAACCTTGTCCATTCGGATGTCATGGGCCCTCTCCCCACCGAGTCGGTCGACGAGCATGGCCGTTATGTCCTCACCCTCACGGACGACTACTCTCGCTATCGCTGGGTCTTCTGCCTTAGGCAGAAGAGCGATGTCGCCCGGGCCATCCAGGACTGGCTTGTCCTCGCAGAGCGCGCATGTGGCCGCTCCCTTCGCCGCTTTCGCTCCGATCGCGGCGGCGAGAACATGGGTGAGGCCACGACTTTCCTCGCCTCCTACGGGATCCACCACGAGACATCGGCGCCCTACACCCCCGCCCAGAATGGTGTCTCCGAGCGGTGGAACCGGACCATGGCCGACGCCGTCCGCACCATGCGTGTCGAGTCCGGTCTCTCCGAGGGCTTCTACTTTGAAGCCATGGCCTACATGACCTGGGTCTGGAACCGGATTCCCCATGGTCCCCTTCCCTGTCAGTCCACGCTGTACCAGCATTGGTGCGGTCAGCGCGCTGACCTCCGCCCCGCTCGCGTCTGGGGTTGTGTCGCCATTGTCTGGCTGCCCACCCCGCAGGAGGGCGGCAAGCTCGCCCCCCGCGGCCGTCCCTGCACCTTCTTTGGTGTCTCTCGCCAGTCCAAGGCCAGGCGCTTCTAGGACCCCTCTCGACACTGCATCGTCGAGTCCTAGGATGCCCTCTTCTTCAAGAACCTGTTTCCTCGCGACCTCATTCGCTCCGGCTCGTCTGTGTCTATCCCGTCGCGTGGGGGAGTGGTGAGTCCGTCCTCCATCCTACCGCGTCCGGGTGACACATTCTTCGGTCCCTCCGGGCCGGCTGCCCCAGTCGCGTCCGCTGGTCCCTCTGGGCCAGCTTCCCCAGCCGCGTCCGCTGGTCCCTCCGGGCTAGCTTCCCCAGCCGCGTCCGCTATTCACTCCGAGCCAGCTTCCCCAGCCGCGTCCGCTGGTCCCTCCGGGTCCGCTGGTCCCTCCGAGCCAGCTTCCCCAGCCGCGTCCGTTGGTCCCTCCGGGCCAGCTGCCCCAGCCGCGTCCGCTGGTCCCTCCGAGCCAGCTGCCCCAGTCGCGTCCGCTGGTCCCTCCGGGCCAGCTGGCCCCGTTGCATCAGCTGGTCCCTCCGGGCCAGCTGCCCCAGTCGCGTCCGCTGGTCCCTCCGGTCCAGCTGCCCCAGTCGCGTCCGCTGGTTCCTCCGGGCCAGCTGCCCCAGTCGCGTCTGCTGGTCCCTCCGGGCCGGCAGCCCCCGTCGTGACCGCTGATCTCTCTGGGCCGACACCCCCAGTCGCCTCCACTGGCCCATCAGACTCAGCGATGTTGCATGCCCTGCCACGCTACACACGTGGCCCCGGCGGCAGCCTCCGACCCAGGCCGTTGGTGAGCATGCAGACCGTCGCACCGCGCTCGGTAGCGCCTCGACCCCCTGTGGCTCCACGTGCCTCCTCCACTCCCACGGTCGTGAGTGGGGACCCTAGCACCAATGCCCTGGGCCTGACCACATCGGCCATCATTGCAGATTTGCACCCAGGTTCCGCATTGGGCTACGCCATGCTCCATCACGAGCATCGGCACGCTGTCATGGCTGCCCTGGCGCGCATCCCACCTGGGCCACGAGAGGCACATGCTCTCGCAGTCCGTTCCACAGCACGCCCGGAGGACCCAGCCACTTTGCGCGAGGCACGAGCCTCTCTTGAGGCCGCACACCGGGACGCTGCCTACGCCGATGAGATCGCCGCTATCCGACAGCACCACGTGTATGACCTCGTCGACCTTCCTCCAGGTCCGAAGGCCATCCGCGCCAAGTGGGTCTTTCGGCACAAGTGGAAACCCGACGGGTCCTTGGACAAGTACAAGGCCCGCCTCACTGCAAAGGGGTTTGCCCAGGTCCCTGGGGTCGACTCTGACCAGATCTTTGCCCCAGTTGGCCGGTTCTCCACCAGCCGGGCGCTCTTCAGCCTGGTCGCCCAGTACGGGTGGGAGCTGCATCAGATGGATGTGAGCAACGCTTTTCTCCATGGTTCACTGGAGGATGAGGAGCTTTACATGGTGCAGCCACCAGGCTTCGACAATGGCACCGGGAGAGTGTGGCGACTGCGTAAGGCCCTCTATGGCCTGAAGCAGTGGCCTTGGTGCTGGAACCAGGAGATCAGCAGCACGCTCCTTCGTGGTGGGCTCCAGCGCACCACCGCGGACCCTGCACTATTTGTCAGTCCGCGAGGCTAGACCTTCGCTGCTGTTCTGGTGTACGTCGATGACCTCCTCATTGCGTCGCCAGACACGGCCGCCATCCAGCACGTTAAGGACCTGCTGCACGCCACCTACCAGATGAAGGATCTCGGGTCTGCCCGAGTCTTCCTGGACATGGAGCTCGAGCATGATCGCTCCCAGGGCATCCTCCATGTCCATTATGCTGCTTATGTGCAGACTCTGTCCACTCGCTTTGCCAAGGACCTCCCACTCGTGCCGAGCGCATCCTCACCCATGTTGCCCGATGGCCAGGTGAAGCTGAAGAGTCCTGACCCAGCTGTTGTGGGGGAGCCAGTTGACGTGACCACGTACCTGCGAGTCATCGGGTCACTGATGTTCCTGGCGACGACGACGCGTCCAGACATCGCGTTCGCCATCAACCTCCTGGTCCAGTTTTCTCAGGAGCCGTGTCACCTTCACCACGAGGTCGCGATCCGAGTACTGCGCTATGTCGTCTCGACTCCTCGGCGAGGTCTCATGTTCCGCCGTCAACCGTCTGTTGTCGCAGTGGGCTACACCGACAACGGCTGGGCCGGCAGTCCTGACGGTAAGAGTCGCACAAGCTGGATCTTTCTGATTGGCGGCACGGCTGTGTCCTGGCGCAGTGGCAAGCAGGGGTGTATTGCACACAGCACTGCTGAGGCTCAGTATGTGGCTCTTGGATCAGGCGCGTGTGAGAGTGTGTGGTTGCATCGTCTGTTGTCCGAGTTGCGTCAGTCCGTCCCATCCATCACGTTGCATTGTGACAATGAGAGTGCCATGGCCATCGCCGATAATGACGGCGTGCATCACACACGCACAAAGCACATCAACGTTGAGTATCACTATGTGCGCTCATTGTTGCATGACGGCAG
>SZWC01000098.1:208592-234272 GCA_023375785.1 Penium margaritaceum
ACACACACACACACACACACACACACACACGCACACACACACACACACACACACACACACACACACACACACACACACACACACACACACACACACACACACACACACACACACACACACACACACACACACACACACACACACACACATATTGTTGTGATTTGTGAGGTTCCTGTCGACCTGTTCAATTTACTGTGACTACTCGGTCGTGTCCATGCTTGTGCATATCCCTGATGGGGACCTAGGTGGCACCAAGGCATCATCTGGTGGTGGACTACCTGCTCGGACCTGATCGACGGTTGCCCCAGAGTCCTGGATGTTGTCTGGGACCTTCAAGAGTTTTTCTACAACTTGTAGCATTTTATCGGGGGACCGGCCGTGGGCCCGATTTGCAAGTTTCTGCATTGTGTGTCCACTGTTTGTTGCTAGATGCATGCATGTGACCAGTCGTAGCAGCCGGCCTGAGATTTTTCATGTGTAGGTTCGGACGGCGTAGACTTCTGACTTGTCTACATTGAGTTACGGCCAAAATAGTAGTTTTGGGCCAGTTTTAGTACAGATCTTGCACTGCCGCATGTGACACCCGCCGTGTGCCGCGGCAGGTACTTATGCCATGGACCTTTCATTTGTCATTTCTCTCTACAAATGCTATTGAAGCATTTTGACACTTTACCTTGTGTCGCCTAGCCAGACCCTTGCCGTTGTGTGCACGGCTTGTAACTATCGTCACCGTCTGACCAGGCACTGATGCCTTGTCAGTGGCAATATCGCTAAGAAGCTTCACTGTATTTTCTCATGGTATCAGAGAAGCAAGACCCCTCTTGGTGAGTTGCACTGCAGAGATGCAGCATGGGCAGCAGCAGGGAGAGTCACCGCTGCCGCCGTATCCAGGGACTCGTTACAGACATTTTCAGCAATGACATCATCACGTAGTCCCCACCACCTCATTGGGTGAGCTACAGCATTCACTAGCTCTAGCAGCCAAGCCAAGCAGCAGCAGCAGCAGCACCAGGTGGCAGCAACAGTCGTATATGACTGCCAGCCTGTGCACAAAAACAGAAAAGGGAGTAGAAGCTCGCAGCAGCAACTTGCGGCGGCAGCTACAAGCATCGGTAATGCGTAGCAACGGCTGGAGCTCACAGTAGCGGCGGCATTAGCAGCCGCTAGTGGTAATAGTAGCATAACAGAAGTAGCGGAAGAAATTGTAGTGCAACAGCAGCATTGCAGCTGTTGTAGTGAGAGCAGCAACAACAGCATCGCCACGCAGCTACGTAGACACTACGCAACACTACCCAGGCCTGCGTGGCACTGCGCAAGCCTGCGCAGCCCCTACACAGCCGTGAGGAGGGGGCGACGAGGTCACCCCCATTGGTCACGTGAAGCTCACGTGACCTCCCAAAAAAACAATGCTGCCATAGAATACACCAGCATACAAAATGCTAGTGTTGTTTTCGCTAGCGTAGAAAATGCAAACATCATCATCGGTTATGTGGACGTCAGCAATTTTGTGGTCAAAACGTCATTTTTTTTAACATTTCAACTCCTTGAGAAACGCTTTTGGTTTCTTGTTCGGAGCATTTTTTACGTTTGGCCCCATACTAAGCTCTGATATGGCTCTGACTGGTGACAAGGACAAAGGACCACCTGCTCCCTCCTCCTCGTCCTCAGGGGTCCTGGGCCCACGCTCGTAGGCTATTGAGGACCTGCAAAGTCAACAGGATGAGATACGTTGCCAATAGCAGCAGCAAACCGATGCCATGTGCACGCTCACTGATATTCTTTGGAGTCAGTCCACAGTCCCATAGCAGATCTCCGTGGGGTTTGGCAGTGTTACTGCTTTTGCACAGCAGTTAGTATCTACACCGAGGAGAGCGGCAGGACAGGACCCACCACTTCTTGATCCTTTGGAGGAGGACCTTGACATGCCAGGCATGGAGGATGACAGTCGGGAGAGGGAGATTCGCGTACTTCAAGAGCGTCTCTGGCAGTTACAGAGGCATTTTGATTCCCTGTTCCTTAAGAACCAATCCTCGCGTGAGCCCTACCTTGGTGACTTTCCTTGTCCCGGTGTCTTTCCCATCCCTTGTCTTTCCCATCCTGTGGTTGCTCTCCCTATGGAGCGACAACCTAAAGACTTCGAGATACCGTCCCCACGATATATTAGCGAGGATGACTTTGACTGTTGGAAGATCCTCTTCCAGGTCTGGGCCACTTCAGAGGGGGTTTGGCCCTACTACCACAGTCAATACCAGGTTATGGACCGTGCTCAGGCACTGACAGCAGCTCGGGCGATGAGCGAACTCCTTTATGCCATGCCTCGCAAGAGTGTTGTGGACTTTGTCCCTTCCTTGGAGAGGCTGGCATAGGCGCGGGTGCTGACCCACGTCGGGGCTGGGAGCCGGCATTGTCCCTGCTTGCTGCAGAGACACACGCCACCCTCGCGGTTCATATCCACGCCTTCCACTCCCTTTGTCAGAGACCTACCGAGCCCGCAGCCGATTACTGGCAGCGTGCCATGTGCATCTACACGCGCCTTAGGACCTCAGGAGGTACACAACTCTGGGGGCTTTGGACACTAATGATTGGAGTCCGTCTTGAGCATGCCAACATCCTTTCGGGATAGAGCGACGCCGCACTCGAGCCCTTCTCCACCTCCCTACAGCTTCTTCCTTCAGCGCATTAGCTTTTCCTCTAAGTGACTTCCGCTATGAGGCAGCCGTCGCCCATCAGGAGAGTTCACTTGCTGCACCGCTGATTGCGTCACCATGACGCCTCTCTCACAGTTCCCTTCTCCATGCTCTGGTATGCCCTCCTTTTCCCCTTCCACCCTGGATACCTCGACACAGACTCAAGGTGTGGTAGGAGCAGCACAGGGAAAGAAGGGCAAGAAAAGGCGTGGCTTGCACGAGCAACATTCATAGCAGTAGCAGTCGTTAGGCGGTAGCAGTGGACGTACTATTCACTACTACAATTGTGGAGGCGCTCACCACTACATTGAGTGCCAGCAGCTGCTTGATTGGACACGGATCACTCGCAGTCTTCAGGCTACACACACATAACGTTGTGCGTCAAGGAGCGCAGCCTCTGGTTGCGCAACAACCACGACCGTAGCAATTCTCGCTTCCCCACCAGCGAGCAGTGGAGACCCAGACCCCCGTGACGGCACCATCGCCGAGCTTTGTCAGCTCCTAGCGCTTTGCTCTCGGGAAGGTGCGAGTGTGTCGTCACAACCAGGTGGTTCACAAACTGTTTGTTTGTCTATTCTCATATCTTACGATGACTTGTGTGGGGGAGCACAGCTGGCTTGTGATGATGATGGGCCTGACAATACGGATTGGATTTATGAGTTTCACCTGTGTGCCCTTCTTTGTTCTCCCTCCTCTGTTCCCAAGCACTCGTCTATAGCCGAGTGTTCCATTGCCTGTTGCAGAGTGATGTCCTCCAGTCGTGATTTGGGTGGTACTTGGATCATCAATTGTGGAGCCACTCACCACATCACCTGTCGTCGTAGTAACTTTGTTATCCTCGGTCCTATGGCTTCTGTTCGTTCCGTTTGTACAGGCTTTGGTAAGTCCTTGCCACTTCAGAGTGTTGGGGTTGTGTGCTTTGATGGGCCGTCTGGCCCCTTCTATCTTTTCGACATGCTTTTTGTGCCTGACTTTGAGCTCAGCTTGCTCTTTGTGCGTGCGTGCACTCTGATGGGACTCTCTAAGGACAGCAGACTCCATGACAATAACTGCTCTTGATACTTGTACTATTGTTCTTCATGCCTTTTGTTGTGGATGATCTGTATCGTGTTCCTCCGATCTCTTCTTCTCCTTGCTCCCCTTCCCCTCTTGCTCATGTGTTTTTCACTAGTGTCCTGTCTGCTGAGCAAGCGCGTCTGCTGCATCGACATTTGTGTCATGTGGGCTCCGACACTGTGTCAAAGCTCATTAGGAAACAGTCCGCACTCGGTCTTCACGCGGCCTCTTTTGAGAAGGCGCCCAAGACCGATTGTCCGTTCTGCACTCAGGGTAAGATGCATCACTGCACCTACCCTGACTCACGTTCTCGGGCCCTTCGTCCTCTGGGACTGGTCCATTTGGACCTTCTCGGTCCTCTCATTGTCGAGTCTTTGTCCGATCAGGGCCAATACGTCCTGACCTTGACCGATGACTTCACTTAGATGCGGTGGGTCTACAGCGTGCGCCAAAAGAGTGATTCCACTCTGGCGGCTCGTCTCTTACTAGTGATGTCTGAGCGTCAGTCTCACCACTCGCTGGATACCTTCTGCTCGGAAGGGGCGGCGAGTTTCTAGACGAGATGGACAGTTTCTTTGCTAAGCGCGGGGTTTTTCACCAGGTCTTTGCTCCTGCCACTCCTCAGCAGAATGGTGTCTCTGAGTGCTAGAACTACACCATGGAGGATGCGGTTTGTGCTATGCGGTCTGATTGCGGTCTCCTAGAATCCATTGCCTTTGAAGGATTTACCTTCATGACGTGGTTCTGGAACCGCGTCTCGCACGGTCCTCTTGTAGACCACATTACACCATACAAGCTCTGGTTTGGCCACCTTGCCGATGTGTATCTTGCTCGTGTCAGGGGCTCAGTGGCTTTTGTGTGGTACAACAAGGATCAGCAAGGGTCCAAGGTCTCTTCGCGGGGTCGCTTGTGTGGCTTCGTTGGCATCTCCTTACAGTCAAAAGCCTGGCGCTTTTGGGACCCGGCCCGTCGTCGCATTGTTGAGTCCCGTGACGCGCTCTTCTTTAAGTCTCTCACCTACCGCGACCTGACCTCGATTGTGTCGATGTCTATCACACACGTTCCTACGTGTGAGGTTTCTCGACGGATGGGGGAGTCTGAGCCTACAAGCAACTCTCGTCCGGCTGATGAGTCCATTCGAGCCCCCTTCACTTCTTTGTCTTCGGCTCTTGATGACCCGGCGATCATCGCTGTCGGCACAGAGACCTCTCCCACCCAGCCTGTCTCTTCTCTTGTGCGCTTGCGTCCCACAGATACCCATAATGCTCTCTCTCTTTCCACCAATATTTTTGTCTCTGTGGGTGGTCCTACTGCCACACCCAGTCCTACGTTGCCCTTCAGTTTACCAGCTCCTCCTCCCACTGCATCACCAGCCCGTGTGCCTCAGTCCTTACAGGATGTGGTCGTGCTTGTCTCTGAGCCTGCGTTGAGCCCTTCAAGCCCAGGTTATTCGCGTGAGCCCGGTGGTCGTCTTCAACCATTGGGCTCCGGAGCCTAGCGAGTGTCAGGTCCCGCACCCAGGCGCTCCACTCGTAGCGTTGCAAGTGGTGATCCCAACACAAAGGCCCTTGGCCTGAGTGTCCATACAGATCATACAAAGGTACATCCAGCATGTCTTATAGTGCACGATCTGTTGAATCGCAAGTTTCGTACCGCTTGTGATGGAGCACCTGATCTTGTGGTCGTCAGGCCCATTTATGAGGTGTGTGCACTCGCTATTGAGAGCTCTCCCTCATTGGTGCCTGATTCGGACACACTGAGGGACGCCCTCATATCAGTGGATATTGATGCTTGGCGTACTGCCTGTGAGGATGAGCTTCGTGCCATCCAAGAGCATAGAGTTTACGAGCTAGTCAAACTTCCACCTATGAGGAAGGCGATTCCCGTTAAGTGGGTCTTTTGCTAGAAGGTGAAGCTGGATGGCTCACTCGAACGCCAGAAGGCTTGCTTGGTCATCAAGGGGTACTCTCAGATCAAGGGCGTTGATTACACTAACACCTTTGCCCCTGTCGGTTGCATGACCTCAGCTCACACTCTGTTTGGTGTTGTGCCTCAACATGGTTGGGAACTGCACCAGATGGATGTGAACAATGTGTTCCTCCATGGCTCTCTGGATGAGGAGATTAATGTAGCCGAGCCACCAGGCTTTGAGGACGGTGACAAGGTCTGGTGCTTGCGCAAGTCCTTGTACGGACTCAAGCAGTCTCCTTGGTGCTAGAACCAGGAGATCACATGCACTCTAACTCGTGCGTGATATGTACATAGCAAGGCAGATCCCTCTCTCATCATCCGACAAGTGCCTGAGCAGTTCACCGCTATCTTGGTCTAGGTGGACGACCTCTTGATCGCGTCTCCCTCCATGGAGGCCATAAAGGAGGCTAAGGCGGTCCTCCAGACTGCCTATGGAATGAAGGACCTTGGTCCTATAGCGGTGTTTCTTGGCATGGAGATCTTCCAAGACCGTAGATGCCACATTCTCCTGTTGCATGAGGCTCAATATGCACGCTTTGTGGGGGAGCGCTTCACTAACCTCCTTGCACAGTCGTTGTGCCCACGGGCTCCACACCTCTCACACCTGATGGGAAGGACACCCTGAAGGTGGATGATCCCACACAGGTGGGGGAGACAATGGATGTGACCTTGTACCTCCGCTTCATCGGACCTCTGATGTACTTGGCCACTACCACACACCCCAACATTGCTTTTGCCGTCAATCTCCTTGCACAATTTTTGCAGGCTCCACATGCTAGAGCCCTCAAGGCGGCTGTGCGAGTGGTTTGGTATATCGTTTCCGCGTCGTACCTTGGACTTTGCTTTCGCCGGCAATGCTTGGTGGTTCTTGACGGATAAACCGACTGTGACTGGGGTTGAAGCCCGGATGGACGCAGTCGCACCGGTTACGTGTTCCTGCTCCGTGGTACCATTGTGTCCCAGTGCAGTGGGAAACAGGGTTGCATTGCACGTAGCTCATTGGAGGTAGAGTATGTTGCTCTAGGTGCAAGGGCTGGTGAGGTAGTGTGGCTGTAGTGCCTGTTCCTTGAGCTGGGTCAGTCAATGCCCGCCATTGTGCTTCTTTGTGACAACCAGAGTGCTCTTGCCATTGCGGATAACTCTGATGTCTTTCATGCTCGCACGAAGCACATTGCGGTTGAGCATCACTTCATGCATGATGTGGTGTAGCGACACGTGATCTCCGTCATATGGGTTGGCACTGACATGCAGCGTGCTGACTTCTTGACAAAGGCACTAGCATGCGTGAAGTTTCTCGTGGCCATTCGTTCCATCGGGCTTCATCCGTTGCCTGAGAGTGGATGGGTATGGGTTGTGTCTTTGCATGTTTCATGACTGTTTCTGCACTTATCGTTGAACTCGTTTTAGTGTTGCACGTGTATGGGCATGTGTACTATCGGGTCATGGTGGAGTGTTGTGATTTCTGATGTTCCTGTCAACTTGTAGAGTTTGCTGTGACCACTCGGCCGTGTCCATGCTCATGGAGATCCTTGATGCAGACCCTGGTGGCACCCGGGCGTCGTCTGGTGGTGGACTACCTGCTCGGAGCTGATCGACGGTCGCCCCAGAGTCCTGGATGCTGCCTGGGACCTTCTGCAGTTTTTATGTAGCTTGTAGGAATTCATTGGTGGACTGGTCGTGGGCCCGATTTGCAAGTCTTTGCATTGTTTTTCCACCATTTGTTGCCGGATGCATGCATGTGACCAGTTGTAGCGTCCGACGGTGTAGCGTTCTGACTTGTCGATGCTGAGTTCCGGTCAGAACAATGGTTTTGGGCTGGTTTTAGGACAGATCTTGCACTAACGTGTGTGATAGCCACCATGCGTAGCAGCAAGTACTTATGCCATGGACTTGTCATTTGTCATTTCTCTCTGCCAATGCTATTGAAGCATTCGAACATTTTGCTGTGTGTCACCTAGCAAGACCCTTGACATTGTGTGCACGACTTGTGACTGTCGTCGCCGTCTGACCAGGCACTGATGCCTAGTCAGCAGCAATATCGCTAGGAAGCTTCCACGCATCTTCTTATACATAGATATACACATATATCTATATGTATATATATATATATCATTTATTTATATGTGTACAAGTGTTGTGTTACGAATGAAGCATAGTCAGGGTCGTTGGGTCGAAAATCAAGCGATGCGTGGGGAGTTGCGTCGTGAGTGGTTGGATTCGTGAAGGTCCGCTGAGAAGTCAAGGGTCTCNGCTGGTTTTAGGACAGATCTTGCACTAACGTGTGTGATAGCCACCATGCGTAGCAGCAAGTACTTATGCCATGGACTTGTCATTTGTCATTTCTCTCTGCCAATGCTATTGAAGCATTCGAACATTTTGCTGTGTGTCACCTAGCAAGACCCTTGACATTGTGTGCACGACTTGTGACTGTCGTCGCCGTCTGACCAGGCACTGATGCCTAGTCAGCAGCAATATCGCTAGGAAGCTTCCACGCATCTTCTTATACATAGATATACACATATATCTATATGTATATATATTATTTATTTATATGTGTACAAGTGTTGTGTTACGAATGAAGCATAGTCAGGGTCGTTGGGTCGAATATCAAGCGATGCGTGGGGAGTTGCGTCGTGAGTGGTTGCATTCGTGAAGGTCCGCTGAGAAGTCAAGGGTCTCCGAGAATTGACGGTGAAGATACGCGATGCATCTAAATAAATCCAGATGTGTTGTGATGCCTTGAGAAGTCGACTGAAAGGTCGTAACACTTCTGTTTGTAGGTTCACGAGAGTGGTTGAAGCTGACAGAAGGTTTGACAACATCCACTGAGGGCGAGGTAGTTGGCTAGTTTGTTCTCGGTCGTCAGAGTGAGTATCGTGGTTTTGGCGATGCGCTGGGCTGTTTGTGTAATTGCATGAATGCCCACTCGAGAAGATTAGGTACTCGTGTGTATCTGGTATGCAACACCCTGTAGGCGCTAAACATAAACGCATGGGGAGAATCGACCCCCCCCCCCCAAACATTCACAAACCCCTCGAATGAAGGGTTTGTGAATGTTCAAAGAAATTGTTGATGTTAGCATTTCAACGATGCATTGCATGCACTGTCAAAATGCTACGTTTTCTGTCCTTTGTTGGGTGAAATTGAAACAGGGATCCAATGTTGCACAAAGGTGCACATGGTTACGTAGTAAGCTTTGCAAAGTTGGCTATAAGTGAAACCAAAAGAGTTTTGAAGACAAACGTAGGGAAAAACATAATGTAGGAATTCCACTTCATCTGAATTTTATGTGTAATGTGTTTGTTCCATTTGATGTAATTGTTATGCTTGTACTCTTCCCAAAGTACATTCAAATGTGACCTCTGTAAAAGATTTTCTGGAATCACATGTGCAAATCAACATTTTGAAATCAATATTATTTACAAATTATTGTATTTCACCCGTTTTCACACATTGATTTGTTCCATTGACTACCTTCCACACATTTATTTAAGGCTGCACACGGATCCTAGGATCCGTGGCAACTATCCACGGATACCGGATGCAGAACCGGATCCACGGATCCGGATCCAGGTTCCACGATCCAGTTTGTATTCTCGGATCCTAACCGGATCCTTAGGGGGAGGGAGGGAGGGGGGAGGGGGAGTAAAAAATAGCGCGAAGTCTTGCTCAAGTCTGTCACGGACACATGAAACTAGCTCGTTGAAGTTCAAACAGTCATTTCCGCGTGCCGCGCTTAACATGCGCACTTGAACGGAGCATGATAGTGCGTCAGACGTGGACCACCAGACCTTTTGGTGCGAAGTTCAGGTGGTCCACGTCCGACGCACGCGACCGACCCTCACATGAGGGCCGCCCTCAATGGCCACTTCCATAACAGCACAATACGCTGTTATGGGAGAACTCGCGAACCCTCCAAATACAGGGTTTGCGAGTACTCCCATAAAAGCGTGCAGCGCTAGGCTCCTCCTTGGGAGGAGTCGTGCGTGCTAAGCATGCACGACTCCTCTCACGGAGGAGTCAAGCGTGCCCTACGCAGACATTGATTTTTTCCACCTAAGTCAGGTTGGATCCGGTATACAGGAACCGTGGACCCGGTTCCCGGATCTGTGAATACCTGGATCCGCGAATCCATGGATCCGGAACCCCGGTTCCGGATCCAAGTCCAGGATCCGTCCCACAGATCCGGATCCACCTCAAGATCCGCGGATAGGATCCGTGTGCAGCCTTACATTTATTGTATC
This sequence comes from Penium margaritaceum, assembly GCA_023375785.1. NCBI lineage: Eukaryota > Viridiplantae > Streptophyta > Zygnematophyceae > Desmidiales > Peniaceae > Penium > Penium margaritaceum. The sequence goes on from SZWC01000098.1 coordinate 218,551, forward strand.
CATACGTGTGTCCACGTCTATGTATACATACATGCAGTCGTTTATGAATCTTAAAAATGATATTTGAGTGATTTGTGTCACATCCATTCAATCTATGTAGTCTTTTCTTCACATTAATATGATCCAACCATCTAATGACAATGTTTTTTTGTGATAACGCGTGTGACAAAAACATCATTTGAAAGAAGGTGAATAATTCATCACAGATTATAAGCTACATCATGTTTCAAGATGTTTCTCCTTTCTTAAGCTCATTGATCTAACAATCTAGTTTTGGTGTAGTGTAACTTGGATCTGGGTATGTAGGCTCAACTGTCTTGGAGCGTGTACCAGTTAGTTCCTGGCTATTTCCTCTCTCTTCCGGAGAGTGTTGTGGTCAACTGAGCTCATCTCGTTGACCAGTCCGGAGCATGTGAGAGTAACAAAGCTAGTACGTCTGTAAAATCCGACCCTGTCGGATATTCTTGTGTTATTTCGTATGTCCTACTTGGAAGCAAAGTACCGTTCACAGCTTGTAGGTTGGCGGACATCCCCAAAACAGGTCCACGAACCGATAACAATAGGTTTCTACGTAACCCAAAAATTCGGGTAACTGGGTAGGTTAGTTCTATTGTTTTGAACTCTGGGTAGGGCAGGTCCATCCCTCCAACGACGGGTCGGGCATGTACACAATCTAATATCGTGGGTAAACTCTACATGTACCCTTTTGAGTTTGAAGTCGGGGGGGATTCCTTTTTACCCACCATTTGAAAACGTTTTTCGCTGGTTACCCACGGTTGAGAACTTCATTTACGTATTGTCCAGTCGTGGGAGAAGACGCCTAATATGCCCACTTTTTGGCAGGTCCCTTCCGTTCTCCCCACACCGTTTAATCGGTGACCACAATGTCGAAAGTTAAAAAAGGCTGCTCACATTACCCACTTTTCCAGGGCTGACTCCGATACCCACTTTTCTGCGTAGCAGGCGGCAGGGTCGCAGAGCGCGAAAACAGCATAACGGGTCCCTAGTAGGAGAATTATCTGCATCGTGGAAGGCTATGCGTCCCACCGGTTACGTGGCATGCCACCGTGTCAGCCCTCCAGCGTGTACCGGAGGACGACTCATACGCCTCGACAGCGTATTCCAGCGTACCTACAGTTGCGACCAAGCATGAGCTGACGCGACGAACGGACGGCATCGATGCGTTGCCGTATGAAGCCGTGATTCACGGGTTATGGGCCAATCATTCCGCCGAAACAGTCTTTTCGCAACCGTCACGTATGCGCATTGCACACGGTAACGAACAATCATGGCAGCGAAGGATTCACCTCACGAGCCGGTAGAATGTACCGGTTCGCAAAATTCTTCGGTGTACTGAATAGTACATAACATCGAACTGCGCGTAATGCGTTCTTCTTCACTTAGTGACGCCTCTTCCATTGCATTGAGAAACCAATCTTGGCTCCGGTGGCATGTCATCCGAGGGGCGCATGAAATACAGAGAAGGTCGAGGATGGAATACTGGATGTAATGTGGATCCCTTTGTTACACACCGAGCATGGGTCACAATCAAGGAAACATAGGACCGCAAAGAGGCACGTGCGACGTGCGTACGCGGCCGCCATCCGCCAAACGCCGGTTTGGCATGGGATTCACGACGTTCCTCCTCCTCGTCGGAGCTGCCGACCGGGGGTTTTGGAGGAACGTACAACTTGAATAGCGGTGGATCCTTAAGACCCCCAGTGGGTATGGCATGCAGATGCATGCACGCTAATATACATTGTACCCACCAAACGGTCATTTTCGTGCCTATGATACACACTCACCAGAGCTTTGGGCGAGCATGACAGCCATGGTCAGCGGGTTCGCCTCGGAACAACAGGGCTCTAACGGGAAACGACATGTTTCCCATGGCGTGCAAGTCGTGCAAACGGAGGACAACGGGGAAAACCTACACACATGATGACATGCAGCATGATGAAACGAGGGACATCATGTCCCATGTTGCTCCTAACGATCACCGTTGTCAGGAGCTACAAAAGTTGGGCTGGTTCGCAGGCTGTCGCATCACACTCCCACTACGCGCCGGGGTGGCTTACATCTGGCATTCTGCAGCATCCTTAGCGGATGCATGGGCCCGGAACCCCGGATGTGCCAGTCGTCTGCCAATATCTGCCAATGTGGCGCATGTGTAGTTAAGCTTATCGTCGTGATGGTTAAGAGTGAGGGCCTCTTTCCAATTAAAAAGACGGTACTTCTCTTACGTGCAACATCGTCAGGTGTACGACAGGTAGCGATGACGATAGCGACTAGTACTTTTATAAAGACGACGACCTCTCCGAGCAAAAACCATGCCCCCCACATTTCGCAGGAGCATTCGACGACACGATTGCATCAATTTACGACGACACAGGACCCTTCACTTCGATGACACCGACAGACGCGCGTAAACACATGAATTTCAAGGTGCCGTTCGCCTCACGTTTGCACACAACTCGCACTAGAACAAAAAGTAGAACAAATTCATAGAAATCAGAAACATTGTGACCACAATGTCCACACATGTTACAATCATGCACATAATACTGTTATTATAGTAAAATTTGCTCACTAATGGGTACCGCGTTCACGGTTACTTGCTATTTGCGCTTTGTGGACAATTCGGTCACCAGTCAAAAAGATTGGTTCTGCTCAAAAGGTGGGTATAAGGGAATTAATCCGTTTGAAGTCGCCCCGGCACAAAACCAGGGCCCCCTCAAAGAACTCCACGTTCGTGTTCGCGACCGATGGGACTTCCGAAGTCTGACAGGCGACCGTCAGCCCTGTCGCCGCCGTCGGATCCGCCGGCAAACAAAAGGTTTGCCTGCCGGCTGCCCGAAGCATTTCACTACCTTGCTTGGGGCGGTCGTCTTGCGCAATGCTGTGCTGATGCGGGGGCCTCACCCAGATCCCAACCGCGAGTCCCGTCACATCCGAAGATACAATAAAAAGGAGAAAACCTCGACTGGTCTTCACGTCAGTAGGCGATCATCCATCTACCAACTCAAAAGAAAACAATTCAGAAGCTGAATGTAATCTACTTCTCGGTACACAACAAGCCACAAAAAGAGAAAACTAAACCACTCGGAATTTTCAGGGACTGTTGGTTGATTTCTTTCACGAAATTTCAAAGATAAAAACATGAAGGTTAGGTTTTCTCTCCTTAAATTCAACCATAAACCAAAAATATTCACGCCCAATGAATTTTGATGGCTTTCAAGTTGACGAAGATCTTATACTATTAGTGACGAATACATGCTTGAAAAAAATCGGAATCAATTTTTTCTGTGCAAAAAGATGCCAATAAATAAAAAAAAAATAAGAAATCAATAAATCAATCTAACATAAAAATGCACGACCAATGAACAAGTAAAAAATTGTAATGCGTACACAATGTAACACGTTGTAGACATCTGGACACAACCATTGAGCCAAAACGGAAGTACTTGAGGATCTTGAACCCATTCCTTCCCATCACCCATAGACAGTGGATCCCCGCTTGAGCCCTATGGCATAGGCCCCGCGACATTCTTGTCGCGTACGTGTGACGCAACCCCATATGTTAACGTCGAGCTGGAGCCCAAGCCTCTCGTAGAAAAAAACAATATATATAATATGTCAATGTTTAGGTCTAAACTGTGATTCTTGAATTTCTTTGAACCTTTATTGGCCACTTTGAACTGCCCATACGCCAATGATCCCGCTCCAAGCAATTATGTGAATCGTGCTAAATCCATGTTGATTACAAGGACAATTGAATAAAAAAACAAATATTTATATTTAGTTTGATGATGTTATCTTATTCCTTCATTCTCTTCTTCCTCTTTTTCTTCTCTAGCGTCCATGATTTAGCCAACTTTCTTGGAAGAAAAAAAAAACATATCCTTCTTTTCTGTACAATGTTGGTCCCAATATTGAATAGTTTGAATTAACTTACCTGCTTTGGCTTGGACATTTTCCATGTTTCATCACATGGACAAGTGATATCAACCTTGCATTCCAATTAGCAATGGAATTGTTGTAATGTCTTCAACATAATCATAAGATCCCCATCATGCCCCATTGTTAATGTAAAGAAACTTCCTAAATCAAATATTCTTAAACAAGGTATGAGTTAAATCACAGATTCTCTACCAAAACTGAATAACTACAGTCAATGAGGAATCAAATGAAATGTTTAAAAAAACCAGGTAGAAAACTTACACTCTTTAAATTAATCCCCATCATAATACAACACTATAAAGCAACTCAAATAGAATATCAATAAATGGCTCCCATTCTCCCTATAACATTGTTGATAGATGGATCGCTGATTTCATTTTACGTTTCAACTATCTAATTTAAACTATAATAATATCATTTATTAGCATAGTAGTGTTATCACATCTTTTGATAATGTTTTAATGAAAATGGCATGATTTGAAAGGTTTGTTTTCTAAAATAAGTAGCATTTTAATTTAATTTGATTTGACACTTGAATTTAATCAATTCATGATGAAATTTCGGATTTATTGATGTGTTAATGTAAACACCAATCTTCTATGAACTTTCACATGATTCTATGGTTGTATGGCAGTGATAACGTACATAACACTCTTGTCGAGGTCTTTCCCCAATGTTGAAATCTCTCCATGTAACATGTTATCAACTCTTCATTCATCTTTGATCTTGTGCACGAGGTTCTACCCCTATGCCAAATCATCATCATCAGCCCTCATCCTCAGCCACCTTGCCTTGTAACCAAGAAGATATTTGGTCTCCCCGTATATCCTTTTCACAACAACTAGCTCAAGGTGTCTCCTTGACAATCCTTTCTTCTCCAAAAACGCCTCCATCCCACTTGTGATTTCCAAGTAGTAATTTTTTTGTCTATCTTCCTTTCTTCTTCCTATCACCCTCATCAACGATCACTCCGTGTGCCCTAATTAACTTCATTATCCTCATAAATCTTAGCATTTACTTCAACATCAAAGCATCCTCTCACCATGCCTCTTTCCTCATCTTCTCTAGAATGTGAAGATGATGGCAAAACCGGATGGCACCAATTACTACAAGATGTCAAAAACATTCATATCATTTTTGGTCATGACATAGAAATGTTGAAGGGGTTCAGCCCAAGTGAACTTCTCACCAACTTGTGAACTAGAATAAAGCAAACTGATGCCCCTACAGCCGCCAAAGGAGTAAACGCTTCTTATGAAATTATGGATCAACTTGCTGTTGCACCAAGTCTTTCCGTATTCCGTTTCAGCCTTGCAAATCTTTCCATTACCCTTGCTAATAGTAGTTTTTCAAACAAAACGGCCCTCTTGACCATCATGACCATTTTTCTCTCTAAGACTACATGACAACATTGACGACATCCACTGGCCAACGTAGTTTGACATCCTTCCTCTAGAATAATCCTAGAATCCATAAGTGGGAATTTATACTCATACATATATGGCGTAGTATGCATAGACTTAGCATTTTTATGCCCTCTTTCCCAAGACATTGTGACTTCATGTTATAATATATGGTAACTGATTATTCTAGGTTGGAGAAAATTTGACCATTTCCATTTTGTTTCTGAACATCATGAAGTTTGTGCATGTTTTAACATAAACAACCGTACTTCTCAAGTGTGGGAGATTTAAGTTTAGACTTGCTTCAATGTTTTGAAGAGCACTTGTCTTCACGATGGCGTTTCTCCATGTAACCAATGACGGTGCAACATCTTACACATTTCCCACCTCTAGCACCCTAGACTCTATACATACCTCATTAGAATCATTGGTTTTGTATCTATGCAAAAGAAATGTGCAAACATTTGGATAGAAGTACAATAATCAGTATAGTTTTAGGCTTTTAATCAATTTGAACTGTCTATAACCACAAAAGCCATCCTTGTCAACTTATGTTCTGCTTTGCAAAGTAAGTAATAACAAATGCATCTTTGGGAGAACATAATTATGACACTTTGAAAACCTTGCATGATTCTTCATTACATCTTCAATACCATCAGATTTATCAATTTGATGGGAATGATGGTCAGCAAGGTAACTACACATAATGACGTGGACCAAATCCTAGTAAAGACCTGGGTGATGAAGGATGATTACTATGTAGGAAAGATAGTATGAGAAAATGAGAACGTTTTTGCAAATGGAAAAAAAGTGGAGTCGAATGAGCAACGTAATGATGGTTCATTAAGGTTCCATGAACCCTGCATCCTTGCTGCAACATGTTAAGACGACTAAATTTAGAACAAGAGGCTTAGAAAAATAACTTAACATTGATTAGAAAGTATGCAAGTTGTATGGACTCAAAACAATAATGGCAATCTACTGAAACCATAATGTAATTTCAAAACCCAAGGATAATCGGAGGAAGGCTTGTTCAGAGAAATAATTTTCTCTCAAGTGAACCTAGAATTGTATAAACACCTTTAAGACACTTAAGTCCTACAAAACGCAAAGGACAGGCCATTGATTTGTGAAGTTTGAGGTTTACTTCATAATTTTTTAAATACAAAATGAAGTAAAAAACACCTCAAATGCTCCCTTTCCTTTGGAATGGTATGCATTTTGTGGTTAAACATACACAAAATCCAAGGGTATTAGCTGAGTAGTGGAACTAGATGAAGGACTCATGTGACGGCTCTCATCTCATCAACTTTGAGTGCTTTTTTTCTTGAGAACTTTGGTCAAACGTGGCATTACTCATTTTTCATGGAAAGAAGTGGATTGATTTTTGGTGTCAACATTGTACGTTTTGGGAGAATGAGGTAGAAGGATGATATAGATTTCGAAATTCAATGCTTCTATTAGTAGTCCCCTGTGTTAAAGCATGTGTATTGTTTCTAATGAATCATGTTTGGTATTGACCTCACCCCATGAGATCTCTAATCATACCAAAACATTACCATGAAGTATAAATTCAAGCCGTTGGTTTTTAGTATGGAGCATCCTTAGAGATTTGTCATATCTGACATTGAACTTGATTTCATCGTCAATGTTGATGAAAATACTCAAATATAGGAATCCAATAGGTAGGAACGCCTAGGTCGTAATCCATGGCCTCATAACAATGGAGAGAGCACCCTTTTCTAATGGAGATTTTCTTTTTTATTAGTGCATTTAACAGTTTTATACATTTAAGGGAACATATTCACATCTGATCCCTTTGTTCAAAACATCAAAAGTATGTCAAATACAGAAGAAGTTACGAAAAAGAAGAACTGTGCAAGAAAATGGCAAACGGTATGAGTAGACATTGGACATCTTGGGAGGTGAAACCAAACATTGCATAGAGTTATGACCAAGCTAAAGTTCTTACACCAGCATACAAAAGTGTTTCTTACAAAGTAAGGTTTGATGAAGAGTTTGGAGAAGATCAACGAATGAAACTACAACATTTTTAATGAAGGTGTTAGCAGATTCACAAAGTATACCTATGCTTTTAAATGGAGGAGCTCCATATACTATATCAAGTAAGCGCATGGTTTTCAATATAGGTTTTTACATCAAACCAAGGGTGAAATCTAGCCCAATCATCCCAAATCCAGACAGTTCATTGATTGTCTACATGACGAGAACATATGGGAAGGATCATTGTAGGAAAATACCTTAAAATTTAACAATTGTTCTTATAAATTACCTCTTGGAATTACGTTCAGATTTTGTTCGATGGACATGAACAAGAGACTCTCACTAAGATGCCATGAGTTATTCTTCTTGTCTATACATTCTTCAAAAATCACTTCAATGTTTTTGAATTTCATTGTTACCTACTTTGTGCATTTTGAAAATGTGATGCTAACATTGTAATTATGTGGATATCATAAATCTGTCCTCGATTTTGAATTAGCTGATTTCATGTGTATGCACTGTCCTAACCAACCACTTGTCTGTTCACAAAGTCACATGTTATGTCGTTTTGTTGTCGCTTGAGTATCCCCCCTCCACCATAAGAAATGAAGTGGTTGGGGAGTATGGATATTGGTCGACTATTGACACAGACATCGTCATTTGATACATTGATGTACATTTCTTTATGTTTGCACAATACATTATGTGATACAATCCTCCAATACACTTGCAATACTTTGGGAGGGGGGGCCGATAAGGGAATTTTTACTTAGTTTTCCATGAATGAATAAAGCAATTGGCGAGTAGTATGAAACTATCTTTTGTTTCTGTCAATCATTTTTATATTCTCCATGAATTTTTAATCAAAAATGATGGACAAATCGGATGAGCTATTAACTACTTTATAAAAATACAAGAGTGTATTCTTCAATGTCCACCAGATACACTTTATGATACACTCACCAAATAAACTTTCTACTTTGCACTGGTGGTGGGGGGGGCAGGGGCTCATCGACCCCCCTCCCAAAGTCAAATTGTATTATGAGGGTGTATTGGGTAGTGTATTTGAATGGGGAAAGAATAGATACACAAGTGTATTCATTGACTTGTGTTAAATTTTACGTGGAGCAGCGATACACTCCTTGATACATCTGCCTAATACACTCAAGGTTTTGGGGGGGAAGGGGGGAGGAATACAATTTGGAGAGTTGTGGGGGGGGGATCTGATTGAGGAGTCGTTGTTTTGTTTACAAAAATCAATAAAGCAATTTGCGATCAATACAGAAGGTGTTCGTATTTGTGTTGGAAAGTTTCATATCCTCCCTGAATCGTTGATCTACAATGATCAGTGAGTATGATCAGTAGGTAACTTGTCATTGAATAATACACAAGTGTATTTCTTGTGCTTACTAGATACAATTTTTGATGCACTCACTAGATACACTTTCTACTTCAGTGGGGGGGGGACGGGCTCGTCGATCCCCACCCACAAAATTGACATGTATTTTTGGGGTGTATCAGGTACTGTATCTTGAGGGGGACCAAACTGATACAGAAGTGTATTCATACACTTGTGTACAGTTTTGCGTGGACTAGTGATACACTCCTTCATACACTCGCCGAATGTAGTCGGGGTGTTTGGGGGGGGCAATATGGTCGCGAGAGTTTGGGGGGGCTTTTATCAAGGTGTTATTTCTTTGGTTGCAAAAAAAAAGAATTTTACGAGCAATATAGAAGTTCTTTGCATTTGTGTCAAACATTTTTTTTATTTTCCTCAAACCGTTTATTGATAGTGGTTGACGTTGACAATCAGCAAGTAACTAGTCATTGAATAATACACAAGTGTTTTCTTACTCATTTCTACTAGATACATTTTCCAAAACACTCACTAGATACACTTTCTTCTTTAGGAGGGGGGGGAGGGGCTTGTCGACCCCCCCCAAAGTCGAAGTGTATCTCGGGGGTCTATCGTGTAGTGTATCTAGATGGGGACCAATTTGATACACAATTGTATTCATACACTTGTGCACAATTTTGCGTTGACTAGCAATACACTCCCCGATACACTTGCCCAATACATCGGTTTGTTTTGGGGCCGGGGGGGGGGGGATCGGGAAAAATACCTCTGTACATATTTCCTAATGTCCGCGATACAGTCTTTGGATCCATTCAAATCTGGTGGGAGGGGAGTCGACTTCGACCGAATAAGATGTACTACCCTGTAGAACAATGGGAAATGACGATAATTGTCCGAAATTCTTGTACTATTTGTCATCTATGTCTTGGTACATGTTGGACGAATTCTAGGTCAAACATATATGGCCGAGACGGCTTCGATATCTGTAGATATGCCAGAAAGAGTGGAAACAAGTTTTGTTTGAAATCAATACCATGTTATATTTGTTCTTAAACAAAATGGATAATGATGATTCTAAACCATGATATCAGTTTTGTACAGTGAGAAAACAGTGATATGACAAGTGAATACATGCAAGTGAACTTTCGAAGAAGTGACAATGTTAGGGGAGAACGATACATAACTTATGAAGTGTATGAAATTGGGTTGATTAATCGCAACCATAACAAGGGTGAGGAAAGGAAAAGTGAAGTTGGATGACAAAAGATTTGTCGACTTAGCAAACCACTTAGACTACACATTCTACATCTACATGATGTAAGAAATTCGGAGGTACTGTCAATCTTGTTGTTTTCATGTTGTGATTGATGTGTGTGTAAAGATATGGATGGATAGAATACTTCTACAAAATGATGAGGTGGAAATGTATACTCTAATCAAATGAAGGCTTGATAGAAGTGAGAGTAAATGATTTCAATGGAACAAGGGTATGAAATATTTATTACAAACATGTATAATATTATACAATGTCTTCTCCATAGAATACATGTACTATTGGCATTTCTTTATCAAGAGCAGATTCAACACAAAAAAAAAATATTATATGACTTTGGTGCTTCATTAGGGGCCAATTTTAAGCAAGTGTGGACCAGCCATCCTGAGTGTAGCATAGCTTCGTGATCAGAAAACCCCCACCCTCCCACTTGTATATGGGGGGTGTCTGTCAACGTGTATCTATTGAAAACTAAAATAGATACACTACAGTATGTCCTGAATTTTGTATTGTTTCTTGGAAAGTTTCCCCTCAAGTACCACATTGATTTTTAATTTCATTTTTTATTATTTTGGTGAAATAATTCATGTATTTGAGTAAACAAAGATCTTTGAATGGCATATTTTGAATGCAGAGAAGTAAATTGTGAGATTGGTCAATCACAATTTTAAGAGAGGACATGTTAGGCGTGTGTCATTTGGTATGTTGTCAATTTATCACGTTGGTCTGCGTGTGTTCCGTGAATTTGAACTTGTCAACGATGCTCGGGACTTGGCATAGGTCAGAAAGACGAGGTAGAGGGGGGCGAGGTATTGGTGAGAAAACACACAAGTGGAAGTTTGAGCGTGACATGATGTAAGACATGACATCAGTTGTATCACAAATTTTACGAGAAGTTACCTTACCACATCTGTTGGCTCAAACTTCTACATGTTTTACTCTGTCTTGAAGGTGAGGTAGTTGTCAAGAGCTGCACGCTAGAAATCGATGTTGTAGCATTGGTCCCATCTTGCTTAGCGCCATGCTGCACACACCATGTCCGGGTTGCTATGGATGTGCACCCATGTTCGTAACATCCACCCCATAGATGCATCTTTCACCTATCTCATGCTAAGGGCGACCTATGGACTGGTGGACAGTTTTTTTCCAACCCACGAGGAGTACTGCATGGAAATCTTGGACTTGAAAGGCTTTTGTAGGCCCACGTGCACAAGCTACACCTTGCTTCTACATCTTGGAGGGATGTACTACAGGTTGACCCATAGAAAACTCTCGCGCACCCATGCCTTGAAATACTTACTTGCTTGCGGCTGCCATGAATGCAAGACGAGTAACAGCCTTGCCTTTGTGTGGTCTTTGCAGTACTTGTGACATGTGTAGATGAATAATGGCTTGAGGATAATCGCAAACCACTGCGTGGACATTTCAATTGACGCCCAGTGGTTCACCATATGCTTAAAATGCCATTCAACATTACGGATGGCCTTGTCGTTGTTGTCGCCTAGCGGGTGGCATGCTGTTGTTTTGCCAATCGAGATGACTTGGCACGACAGCATGGCCCCCTCCATAATCGAGGTGAGGAGGATGGTGACTTGGCGCTTGTCCTCCTAGCCACACACCTTGACTTCCGTGGCACCTTTTGGGGCGTACATGTAGTGTAGGTTGGGCACGTGGTGGACCAACGAGTGGTTTACATTGACCAAAAACGGGGGTTTGATTTTGTGTACGCTACTGTGGAAGGATGAGTGACGGAGCATGGAGAGACCACAGGCTTGCCAATCTTCAGGCAACATTTGCAAAGATGACGTTCCTTAGCGCCATGTCCAATTCAACTCCTGTGCGACAAACTTCCAAAACCATGGGCGGCTGAACATGTTGCTCTCGCTCCTCACTGGTAGGATGGGGATACCAAGCTCCTTAATGACAGTAAGGATTTTCTTGCGGATGATCGTGAAGCAGACGGAGGTGCCATGCTTGCGCTTCGACTTGAATGTGTGGATGATCTCGTGCTTCCATGGCAAATGGTCATGGAAGTAGCCCTTCCGCCTACGTGACCACTCTATCCATGATATTGCAAGGGCTGCGTCTTTGATGGGGTGGTTGGGCATGGCTGCGAGTGCTCCGACATAGGCAGGATGAAGGCATATGGTGCTCCGCTTGTACCATCCTTTCACTATGGAGTACGACAGTCGCTTGTAGATGGATGGGCCGGATGGAGTACGGTAGGTCATTCGGAGCCATGCCACCGCCTTGTTAACACTACTCTGGTGCTTCAACACCACCGTGTGGATGATGGGCACATGCCCAAGGCCAAACCAGTCCATGTAGGGACCCCGTTTCTGGCCTGTACCATCCCTCGCTGGTTTTGGAGGTAGAGTTAGGACGTTTGTCATGGTGTATGCGTACTGAGTGGTTGCTTTGTCAGAGAATTAGTCGTCATTTCCTCAAAGAGGGCATCCATAATTTCCTTATCAGTAGCCTATCTTGTCGCCATGTCCTCCACTATCAGGACTGCGTCGACGAGAACTTCCACAGGCTCACGTTTTTTGGCACGTGGATCCTCATTAAGGTCGGTAACTTAAGCTTTGTTCGCTTTGTCGGCAACGTCATCAGTGTCAACAGCGTCAGTAGCGTCTGTACTGTCGTCGGTGCGGATGCACTGTCCTAAGGTTGTTTCAATGTTAGTGTCATTGTCCTTGTCCTTGTGAGACAAAATAACGCAGGCATGTCTTTAGGGTAAGCCCTCATTTGTCGGTGTCTCATTGGATGGTGGATTGGTTGAAGTGGGGCTCAGTCGGATAGTGGATGGTGTATGTGGGATCAAAGGTGGCAAGACGAGAGATGTCTTGCGGTGACGTCTCGGACCGCAATTAGGGATAGTAACTGAAAGGGTGCGGAGACGCCTTCTTGAAGTTGCAAAGATGCTCCTTGGAGGACAAACTGGAAAAGAACTTGGTTAGGGAAGACATGTTGGAAGGATGGGGTCACTAGTGCTATCTTAGAACTCAAATTATGCATCTTTTGTACAAGCGAGAGCATGCATGGCGAATCCATGGTGACTTGCTTTTGGTGCTACGATCGACTATGCACGTCACTTGGATTGCCAATGATCACCCCCATGAAAACAACATGCCAACGGGCCTCGGGTGTCAGTTGGCGGCAGTACTATTCGTTGAATGACCAAAAAAATCATCATTGTTCGAGCACAAGCTTGAACAAGCATGCTTTATGGAAAGAAAAAGGCTAGGTTGAAAAGGAAATCAAAGCTACAATGAACCTTACTTTGTTCGTTTTAGGATAGAATACAATATTTCATATGGTCAACGAATTCAATTTACTCTCTTAAAATTCATTTAGTCCACAAAATCAAAGATCAATATGGTACATATTTTTATACTGTGGGCAACCAAACCACCTTATAATTTCCAATTCACTCACCACATATGATTCTATACTTTTGAGGGTTCTCTACTGATTCTTGATGGAACTCTTGCTTGACCCACACGCACAAGCTGAAAGTTTGTTGTGCGAGTGCATTCCATAGTGTGTTAAAGTATTGAATGTTCCTTCTAATGTTAGGAATCAATAAACTAAGGATTTTAGTGACCTTACCTTAGTTTGGATTTTGATTGAACAAAGTTCCCATTAAATTCACAATTGTGAGCTGTTGTGATGACCGTTTGTGAGCGCCAAACCAAGTGCGATGGTGATATACAGGAGACTACATGAATATGTAGTCAAATGCTTGTATTATGCTTCACCTTCTTGATCTAAGCATTCTATCATCTTCAACATGGCATCAAGCCAACCCACTGGATCCCAAGTTATGTTTTTCTTCTCACTCTACTACAATTTGCCACACCTCATGGACCCTCTTGCTTAGTGCAAGGCCTTACTAGAATTTTTGGGATGTTTGGCATGTGCATGGAGATTGCGTTGCCCAGGTTTAAGGCACATGATTCTGACATTTCCCCGGTGGCGCATGGTAGCCCTTTCATCTACATGTTGCATGTTGTCATTGCCTTAAACTCATGGCTTGCGTTGGCGCTTCCGCGTACCAAATGTCAAGCCTTCTTGGAGTCTGTGTTTGGTGTAAGGGCCATTCCTCCTTGGCATGCGGCGGCACTCCCCCCATAGTTGTGCACGTAGGTGCTGCCCTCACCCTGTGGCACGCGGTGAAACTTACCCCCCTTTGTGGCGTACTGTTTGATCCTCCACCCCTTTGGTCCTCTACTCCCTCTCGAGCCCTACTTTCTCCCTCCCTCTTGTCCTCCTCTCCTTCTTACTACCAACTCCTTCCTCTCTCTCCGCTTCCCAAGCCTTCCGTCCCCTCTCTCACTTCTGTCCTTCATCACTCTTTCATTCTCCCACCCTCACTCTCTCCCTTTATTTTGGCTCCCCCTCTCTCCTCCCTTTTGTCGATGCTTTCCGCTCTACCTTCCTCGCACCTTCTCGCATCCCCTCTCTGTACTTGAGTCCATTCAACTCTCCATTTGTTTGCTTGCTCATCCACCTCCTCATCCGCCCGTCCATTCCACCCCTTGTCCCCCCTTCCTCCCTCCCTTCCTCAAATTCCCCCTACCTCTCCCTCGATCCCTTCCTCCTCTCCATCTCTTCTTTGCTCTCTTGCCCTCATCCTTCTCCTCCCATCTCCATCGTTCTCATCCTTCCCCCTCCGCCTCATGCATTCATGTGTCCAATTGTCCTTCTATCCACCCATCCCTCCCGCCTTGCTCCATCCTCCTCTCCCTCACTCCCACCCTCCCTATGTCTATCCCCTCGTCCCACCCTCCCCCTTTCCCTTCCCTTCCCTCTCTCCATTGCTCTCATACCCTACTTGCACTCCCTTCAATCCATCCGCTCCCTCTCCCTCTTTCCATTTCTCCACACATCTCGTCACTACCCTCCTTTCTCCCTCGTTTTCATTCTCCCCTCTTCCCCTAATCCATCCATCTGTCCCTCCCTTTCTCCCTCTCTCCTCCCCCCTCCCTTCCTTCCTCCTCTTTGTCACTTCCAACCTCTCTCCCTCCGTCCCTCTTTCCCCTCCACACTCCCTCCCTCCCTCTCTCCAACCTCCTCCCAAACCTCCCACCATCCAACTACTTTCCCTTGATCTCATCCTCTCCCACCTCTCTACTCTTCCTCTCTCACAATCTCTGTCTTTCACTCTCTCCTTCATATTCGCCCATCCTCTCTCTCTCTCTCTCTCACTCTCTCCCCTTCTATATGTCTCTCTTTCCCTCTCTCTCTCTCACTCTCTCTCTTTCTGTGTATCATCCTGCTCCCCCTCGTACTCTTTCTCCTTTTATCCCTAAACCATAAACCCGAAACCCTAAACCCTAAACCCTAAATCCTAAATCCTAAACCGTAAACCCTAAACCCTAAACCCTAAACCCTAAACCTCTCTTGCTCTCTCTCTCTCCCTCTCTCGCTCTCTCTTTCTTTCTGTCTTTCTCTCTCTCCCTCTCTCTCTTGCTCTATCTATCTTTCTCTCTCTCTTTCTTCTGTGCGGTCCTTCTGCCATCCCCTTCCCTCCTTTTTTGCCTCTCTCTCTCTCTCCATATATATGTCCCTCCCTCTCTCTCTCTCTCCCTTTCTCTCTCTCTCTCTCTCTCTCTCTCTATCCTCCTCTTGTTTGTCCTCTGCCACCCCCTTCACTCCTTGTGTGCCTCTCTCTCTCTCTCTGTCTCTCTCTCTCTCTCTCTCTCTCTCTCTCTCCCTCTCT
>SZWC01000098.1:234585-248141 GCA_023375785.1 Penium margaritaceum
GTGTGTGTGTGTGTGTGTGTGTGTGTGTGTGTGTGTCTATCAGCTCTCTTTAATCATCTCTCTCTTGCTCTCTCTTTTTCTTTCTCTTTCTCTCTCTCTCTATCTTTCTGGCTCTCTCTATCTCTTTCTCTATATCTCTCTCTCTCTCTCTCTCTCTCTCTCTCTCTCTCTCTGTTTCTTCATTTGTGTCCCTCGTTCCCTACTTTTTTGGGTTCTCCCTCTTACCGCTTCCTCCTCTCCCTCCCTTTCTCTGTCACGACTTTAGGCAGCTCAATCCATTCCTTACACCTGATTCCTTTGCTCTCCAAATTGTTTTGTCACCACCCTCATTATTTTTGTGATTTTCGTCGTTCTTGTTATTTGCAACTATCTTTGTTCTCTCTTGTTGTTACAATGACAGCTAGCGCTGCATTCATGTTTTAGTCCTACACTTTCCCATCACACTTTTTCTTGTCTAGTCCAACCTTGTTTTGTCTTAGCTTGCTCTGTCCTTTAGAGTAATTTCCTAATTTTCCTTGCCCTACCCTACCGTGTAATTCGATCCCTCCCTCATCCCCTCATTCCCTCTATGAATCTTCCTCCCTTACCTCTCTTCCTCATTATCTATCCATCCCTTTCTGTCCCTCCATCTCTTCCTCTCTCTCTCTTCCTCTCTCTATCTCTATATATATTTATATATCTCTCTCTCTCTGTAAATCGCCTTTCTCTCTCTCTCTCTCTCTCTCTCTCTCTCTCTTTATCTCTCTCACCCCTCTCTTTCAAAATATTTCTCTTTCTCTCTTCCCTTGTCTATCCTCTACTGTCCCCTTCCCACCATTTCCGCCTCTCTCTCTCTCCCTCTCTCTCCCTCTCTCTCTCTCGCTTCCTTGTTCATCCCTTCTCTTTCACTCTTCCTTCTATTATGGGTCATTGCCCTGCCATGCGTGCTGGTTTCTTGTCCATGTCCCCTCCTCCCATTACTTCCTCTTTACGTTCTTGTGGCCGCCCCGATCACTTTCCTCCCACCTTTTGAAACTCCACCCCGTGTGCACACTCCTTTCCATCTCCCAAATTCCTCTTTTATGTTGTTAGCCCTTGTTGAAGTTTACAACTCATGTTATAAGTTTATAGATGCTCATTCCACCACGTATAATGCCTTGCCTTTGGAATTTTATATTGTCCCTTCCAAATTTGTAGTAGCACTTTAAGTTAGGCACCCATTCCTTGCTCATGCTATTCCAGTTGTCCTCACCTATGTTCTTGCGTCCTCTTCACACTAGACTCCTCCTCCCTCTCCTCTTCCTCCCATCCCTCATTTCTCTCCTCCACCTCCTCCTCTTCCCTTTCCTCACCCCCATTGTCCCCCTCCTCTTCCTCCCCCTCCTCCTCCTTCCCTTCTTCCCCCTTCTCTTTGCGCTTTTCCTCACCCTCCTCTTTCCTCACCTCCTCTCTTTCCTCCCCTTCCCTTGCATCCCCCTCCTTCCCCCCATCTCTTTGCTCCTCATTGGTCTCCCCCCGCTCTTCCTTCTCCTCCTTGTGCTCTTCATGATCCTCTTTCCCCTATTTCTNCACTAGACTCCTCCTCCCTCTCTTCTTCCTCCCATCCCTCATTTCTCTCCTCCACCTCCTCCTCTTCCCCCTCCTCACCCCCATTCTCCCTCTCCTCTTCCTCCCCCTCCTCCTCCTTCCCTTCTTCCTCCTCCTCTTTGCGCTTTTCCTCACCCTCCTCTTTCCTCACCTCCTCTCTTTCCTCCCCTTCCCTTGCATCCCCCTCCTTCCCCCCATCTCTTTGCTCCTCATTGGTCTCCCCCCGCTCTTCCTTCTCCTCCTTGTGCTCTTCATGATCCTCTTTCCCCTATTTCTAATGTTCCTCCCTCACTTCCTCGATCAATTACTTCTCCTCCCCCTTATGCTCATCCTCCTTTTGAGCATCTTACTTATCAGCCACGTTTTCCCTGTCCCCTTTATCCCTGTGCTTCTACTCCCCCCCTCATCCTTCTCCACATGCTCCTCTTCTTTCTCCTTCTCCTCTTGCTCAATGTATAATTTCTCTACCTATGACTATACCTCTCTCTTCTCCTCCTTCCTCCCCTTCTCATCCTTCTTCTCATCCTTCTCCTCTCCCTCCTTCACGTTTTACTCCTTCTCCATTTCTTCCACCTCCTCCCCCTCCTCCTCCTCCTTGCCCTCCTTGCCCCCTTTGCCATGTGCCATTTTCTCGAGCACAACGAACATGGCCTGGTCTACTTTTCTCATTGTGTGTCGCCTTGCGTTGCTTAGAGGGAGTGCTCTGCACTATGAAGAACCAGAGTGCGGTCTAACTCTTTGGCGACCCCTCCTTTCTTTGTTAGGATTTATGCCCATGTGATTCACCCTTGTTGGTTATGCTGTGACATTATAGTCCTCACGTTGGTCGTTAGCTTTTGCTTAATGGACCATACTCACGTATCATGCTAGAATTATACTATGATCTTAAAGTAGTCAATGTTTCTTGAGATGTTAGGAATCAATAAACCAAGGAATTTAGTGACCTTGCCCAGGTTTGGATTTTTCCTGAAATGAAGTGCCCCATAAGTCCATAGATATTAGCCATTACGATGATTGTTTGTGAGCGCCAAATGAACTGCAATGGAGCTTTTACAGAAACATTTATATGTCGTCAAATTTGTGTATTGTGCTTCACAACCTTAAGCTTCACATTCAATTATTAACATAGTGAATGTCACAAAGTATGGAGAATACAACAAAGTTTGTAGATCAGTGAACATCATGGAATGCATTTGCACCGCTCCTTCATCCATCAATGCAAGTGTATCGATGGTTGAACCCTGTCAAGGCTCAACTTTAAAACTTGATGTAAATGAATTTTTACAACGGTGAAAAACCCAATATTAAGATGCCTTGTTTGCTAGATGTGTTTGAAATGCAAATGTCACCCATTCTATGGACCACGTGGAAGATTCATCATGCAAGCAAGAATCAACACCCCCTCTTCTCGTGTTGTTTGTATATGGTCATTTTATTGAAGAGTGTATCTTGGGTATACGCAGTTATGTAAACAAGTGAACATTGAAGACCTTGTATTGTTTCTTTAACAATTATTTCACTACAATATAGTTGCGTATGTTTATTGACTGCCCCCATACACCTCCTGATTCACTCACCCCATACATGTTTTGCTTTAGGGGGGAGGACTTGTCCGCACTCCTTCCAAGAAGTTGGAATGTATTGAGCCACTTCATAGGGACAATGAAGCTCGCAAAGTATGACAAAAGGAGGAATGTTGTTCATATGTGAACAAAGTATGTTGCATTTGCGAGATTTCTTTTCTAAACGATGCAACAACAACGATGGTCATACAAAATTCATAGTTAAAAAACTTGTTTTAAACCTAGTTAGGATGTTTGCTTTTGTTCAATTTTGATTTCTGAAGGAGAACCTCAACAAGAAATGCATTGTGTTTCTTCCATGGGAGCAAGAATTCCCCCAACCAATTCTCCAAGACAATGTATGAGTCTTGTATCGTACGGTGGATCTAGTCAAGTATGTACATGGTTACAACTACACGTAGAGGATCGTTTTCTGGAATTTTCCCTCTAATAATTTTGTTCATGCAATTTTAATTGAACTCCCTTCTCATGTCTTGTACATGTACCATGCGGAGTTCTGTACTTTGCAGGGTACATTTTTTGTGGGACCCAATGGTTGATGCATTTGGTCTGAGAAGAATACACCCTCTCTCTACCCATATGTACATTGACTAGGAAAGTTTTGGTGATCAAAACATGTTTTTAGATGTGATAGACAATTCACTCAAATCAGTCACTTAAAGCAAGGAACTACTTGCAAACAAAGTAATTTATTTGGATGAGTCCCCATTTGCTGTGCCAATCTTTTGCATCTTGAAGGGGAATCTGAAATAACTTTATAGTGATAGCATATCTTTCCACTAAGACTATATTTTTGATTTTCCTCACATCTCTATGACTTGACATGTCTGTTGTTAATCAAGTAACACGTAGAATCCCACATTTGATACATTTGTGTGTCTAGTTAAGTATGGTAAAACTTCATCAATAACTTATAGTACAGCATATATCTTTTTTCTGAATGTATTACCAATCTATGAAGAAGTTTTTCTACATGGATAACTCACACAATAGATCTATAATATGAATTAATTCAATAAAAAACTTGTAATGTTTGCACATTTTCAAATGGGGTTCATAAGGAACACCTTTGAAAACGTTATATGGATTTTGAGCATCTTCTCATAATTTCAATCTTATAACATTGATTAACATAATACATGTATGTTTTTATTTCACGACACAAAATAAACTTGTTAATATATAAATTAGTGTTTATTTGTTCTGTTCAAATCAATCATATTCTTCACAATATGTTTGATAAATTGTTTGGAAAATTATTTTTTATAAATTGTTCATGCATTAAACATGCATGAAATTGCGATTCAATGTTGCAATATTGATGTACCCAATTTTCTTGTACATTTTGTTCAAGTTTCATATAGACTTCTTATGGTGATGCATAGTATTACGGCTGTGTATTCTATTGAGTTGATTAGTCATGGATGTGTACGTTGGAGAAGAGGGTTGTCCAAATAAACATAAATGACAAAAAATGAATGCTACTTGTAAGTGAGCAACACACCATGGCAAAAATTTACACAAATCAGCACAAAATTAAAGATAATACAAGGCACATAGTGGATACAATATGATGTATGTAGGTGGAGTGTTCGAATGGGAGCACAAGTATGGCTATCTTACATGGAGTCAAAAGAAGTAGAGGAAATTGGAACAACAATTACAAAAAAATATTTGCATTGGCATATAAAGTTATAAATCTTGTAGCCATATCAAAGGTGTCCCCATTAAACTTTGAGGATAGCAAATGGATTCTTTTGAAACAATTCCTTGAGAGCGACCACAATAGTGTTCACAAAAATCATATAGACCCCTTTGAAAGAAGAAGATAGATGGGTAAGGAGCATATTAAGTGTTTGACCATGACCCGTACAAGCTCAAAAACCGAACATAGAGGATGGTCCATTAACAAACCGTCCATATTACCTTTCGGCACAAGTATGCCATGTGAAGGATGAATTTGGAATGAATGGTGATGCATGAAGTATGAGACAATAAAGACATTTTGCATGAAGATGTTCTACTAACCATTACAACTAGATGAATGTTTTTGAGCAATAAGTGCACTAGCTAAGAACTCTGCCATGGCACAATTGGCTTTACAATCCGAGGTGTTCATGAGTATTATGGACTTCATTTGTAAAGACCGTGGTGCAACTTGGCCTACACTTTCCTACTATACATGCCCAATTTCACTCGAGAATCTTGGTCCAAGGGCCAAGGGAGCCTGGATCTTTGTGTGCTACATGAATGAATGGGGCATGGATGCTTGCTGGCCTAGCTTGGTTTGCAACTGCGTTGTGGAAGCAAGTACTATTACATACTTGGCCTAGAAAAAACAGCTTGAGACTACACCTAATTGTATTGTTAGGGTCGTTTGCATAAGCATTAGCAAGTAGAGGTGTATAGCAAGGACCACTCTACATGTGGTGGTGCATGCATAGCTGAGGAGTTGCATCAGCTACTACATGCACAACTCAATAGCTTCATGCGTAGCCAAGAGTGGGGACCACCTTGTTTCAGTGGATACATGCATGAATGAATAATTGAGATCATTTTCAGGTGGAAGTATCTTTGGGGAGGAAGTTGTGTGCTCTAGAGCTGAATGGTTCTTGAAGGTATAGAGAATTAGGTTAACTTTCTAGGATCCTAGTACAAAAGCAAACCGGACTCAATCAGTGTAGTAACTCCAAAAGAAACCCAAAGAACTCCAATATTTAGTTTTTTTTTAGTTGAGTAAGGAACATAGCAAAAACGTAGCAAGTGACTCCATCAGCTGAGGTTGCTGTATGGTTAGCATCTGTACTTATGCTAAAAAATTCCTAAGACAAAGACTCTACACTTGCTCTCATCTAAAGACCCTAGCACGCTTGGCAACATGCTCCTTGTAAGGGCAAGAGGACCCCCCTGACTTCTTGACTACCTTGTTTTTGTGGCCACACTACTTACAAAAATGAAGGTGCTTTTCTTGATCTAGTTTTACTTTAGGTTTCCCATCTTTGGGCCAATAGTTATGTCAAGGTGTGAGTGCTGTGAGTAAGTATCTAACCTCAATTGTAATTTACATAGATGATTCTCGTTGGAGAGTGAAACTTTGTTGGAGTCTCCTTTTGTTGATGTGGTGTTTTTGGCAGTGCTCTCTCAACCTGGTTAAGAGGATTTTCAAGATTTGTGTCTTGCTAGAGTTTCCCTTTGCTGACTTAATATGCCTAGAAACACTCTCTTATATTTTATAGGAGGGTTTAAAGTATTCTGATTACCTTCAAGGTCTTAAAATGGTTGTTGGCATGGAGGGGAGGCTCCCTTGACAACTTGGTGGCCATTTTACATTAAAGTATGTTGGCCATGCTAAGTTCCTTACACTGATAGCCTTGATGGCCTAGCAAGAAGTTGTGCCCTTGGATGGGCAGGTTGTGTAAGAGCATAGACGTGAGCTGTGATTTATAATTATTCCTCTTTACTATTATGGTAATTGATAGTGAATTCAAATACAAGTTCAATTTAGTGCTTTGCCTTTTCACATTAGAACAGAGGGTTAGCTTGCTAGGTAGAGAGATCTTAGGCACCACTCAAGACCCTTTCCTACATCAGAGCATTCTCTGGCTTTGTCATTGTCGGCTCCACTAATCAAACATACTAGACCTACTTTAGAGGGTAAGAAGTGTCATTGATGTTGGCGTTTGCTATACAATTTGTAAGATTCTTTTGTCTAGTAAATATGTGAAGAATACGATAAACCTCTTAGAGGTGTAGTTTATTGTCCCCTTTTAGACACAACATGATTAGTGTATAAGACATATGTGTTTTGGTAGTTTTCTCTTAAATGTTTTGGGACGTTTTCATTTAATTCTCACATTGAGAACTATGTAGGTTGTATGTCTTCCATAATCCTGGATGAAAAAAATCAAATGTGAAGAAAAACCATAGGAAATAAAGAAAGTTTCTATTTTTAAACATAGTTATGTATTTGAAGATTATGTACAAATATTTGTTGATGCCGTGACGGGATCTGTATTGTTCAAACCCAATGTCGAAGGAATCCTATTGAGAACATTTTTGCTATTTGTTTTGAACATTTTTTTGAGTCCCTTGCTATTGGATTTTGGCTTCTCCGCGACACCCCCCCAAAGCTAAAAGTGTATTGGGTCTTTTTAGCGGGGCGTGTATCAAAATGAGGCTCAAATTTACTCCCTAGTGTATTGTGTACTCGTGTACATTTGGACATGTCCATTGGATACACTCGACCAACAGATTCTTACCATTGGGGGGTGGGGTAGAGTCGGTGCTCAATACCCCCCCGAAGGCACCAGTGTAATGGTATAGTTTAGCTTATCAATGTTTTGATTTTTTGTGATAGAAAACATCAAAAGTACACTTGTGTATTTGACGCCAACAGTCCATGTACACCCTTACATCACTGCTCTTTCGCAATTGACGGTGCCGATGTAGCTCTTAAGTTCTCCAAGGAGAGAACATATGACAAGACGGCCACCTCTTCGTCATGTGATATGTTCCGAACATTTTTCATCACTCTCTTGCAATTAGGAGCCACTATCCCACCATAAGGTCTGCTATCATAGGGCCTAATAGGAGCACACGCAAGAAAAAAAATGCAAACCCCCTTGATATGACTTCGAGAGGGTTCTATTTCTTTCACGTCTTAGTTCAAGAAATAGGCACTTTGATGCCTTACAAATTGAACACATTTCATGTATAAGTACAAATGCACGTCATTTCTTGTGAACTATAAATGGAGTTGTAAAGCACGTCAACATGGACTTTCATGGGTTTATTTTTTTTTGGCAAACCTTCTAAGAACATTTTCAATGATGAAACATTGAAATTCCGCTGTCTGTCCATGGATAGACATTTCAAAGATAGTTTTAATGCATTTTCCACGAATTCACCATGAAACTTCTAAATGCATTTGTTTACTATGTACAATACATGACGAGTGTTTTCTTTAGGGGTGATTAACCATAGGTTACCTATTTACATAAAACCACTTTGAGATCAAACGTTTTCCATTTGTACACACAAATACCTTCAGAATAGTTTTGCACACCATGTTTAGATCAATTTTATTGTACCTCAACCACTTTGATGTGTTACACCTTGATGCAATTCAAGTGTATGGTCACACCACAAAGGGGCACAATGGACATCATAAAACAGTTTACATGATTTAACAAAAGGATAAAATTTAAAAGTATTCTTGAAGTGCAATTGTGTTCCATGTTTTCTCGAGATCTTTGGCAAATCATTACTGCATGGATGATAATGGAAAAGATGGGAATGGAATTAGTTCTCCATTGTTTGATATTGATTACTATTTTATAACTCCAATTGTTCTTAGATGTTGCAAGTACTAAGTTTTATTTGTAGACGACTACACAAAGGTGTCAATGCCCATTACTGATCTTACTTACAAAAGATTTCACGTGGAGTTGGTGAGATAACAAACAATAATATTTTTATTCTTGGATGATTTTTTAACCTTTGTTCTAATATTGTGATTGGCCATTTCAATTTTTGCCTTCATTGTGCCCATTGATGCATCTAATCAAGCCCACATGTGTTTTTCTTTGTCCACAAGTGTGCAAAATATAACTTTGTGATGTATATATGAGTAAAACTATTTTTTATATATCTAAACTACGGGCCATAAGAAATCAAATCTTTGAAAAGATTCACGTTTTCAATACAATGAAGTGTTTTTTCAAGAATGGAAGTTTGTCATCTTCAATTATGAACGTACACAAAAAAATTTGAATACAACTAAATAAGACTCATCCTTGAATTCAATTCAGTGAGTTGTTTAAGTCTAACTTTGACTATGCCATCAAATATTTCCTTGAAGAGTAAAACATAAAAGAAATTCGTATTATGCAAATAGAATTCATGTTTGAGATCAGCACATCAATTCACTAAAAACTGTAACTTTTGAGGGTTTTTGTGAAGAGTTACAAGGCATTTCGGCACATAAAATATGACACAAATCTACTTAGGATATACCAAGTGGATGTGGAGATTGACACACCAATAAATTCTATTAGTGGAGAAAGTGCCATTAGGGATGTTATTCAAGGAGAGCCATGGCCATGTTTTTGGTGGAGGTGAAGATGTCAAAGAAGATATTAAATCAGTAGTGGTTGTACGGCATGTAGAAAAGGGTGGATGCTTGACAAAATGCAAGTCGCGATTTTACAAAAGTATCGTAGGATGAGGCCACTAGAATTTCTCAAACTGGCAACCATTTTAGTGAACCTGAGAGTCAACGTATGTGTCAAATGCTTTATTATTACTCTTGCCTCTGTAAAGGACTATGACTTGTGATATTGCATAGGTTTTAGACAAGTTTCCACATCATTCATTCAAAACATTGTTAAGTCACATGGTATATCATTAACTATCACAAAAAAATGGACATTCACATAAAGTGTAATTTTAGCCATGAGTTATTGACTTGTCAAGGCACTGACATTTTGTCTATGAAAAATTCATACCCAAAGACAGATGTATAAATGGTGCGAGAAAGTAAAAATCTTAAAGAAGTTTTACTTATTGGACTATGGCCTCTTGGGATTGGTTGGGAAGGGTAACTCCTTGTTTCGAAAACTGTATGTAACTCTAGGACTCACACTAGAACAAATTTTTAAGTTGGTGTATAGGAAATCTTCTCATAAAATGACATGAATGTGGAGCTGAGGTATTTTTCTTGTTCTAAAAATGCATAATTTGAAGTTGTCAATGGGGTAGGTGGAGACAAAGCACATTGTTAGATTATTGTTTTGTAGTAATAGGACAGTAGGAGACAAAAACCTTCAAAATGAGGTTTACATTTGCTCCATTTTTGTCTCGTACTGTCCTAAGGTGAAAAACGATTCAACCCTTGGAAGAAGAAAATGTCACTTTGTTGAATTTGAAACAATATAGAATTCTCAAATCTCTAATGTTAATGCTTACAAGTGTTTGAGATGGAGAAAATATAAACCTCATTTTGCCCGCAGATTTTCTCGTTGCACTTCATGGGAATTCATTGAGTGTTTCATGATAAAAGAAAAATTAATTGGGACCATTTTTATTAATTCCTTCACAAATATATTGCTCCTATCCCCTTCATACGTGTGGATGAGGAGAATAAGCACATGATTGAGGACATCTTCAAAGTTCAATGCCATTACAAAATGAGTAAACATCTAGTCAAGTGGCACTACTATCATGTTAAGTACATGTGCTTGGAACCCCATGGCACCACTTACGACGTCAAATGTTTAATTCATGGCTATCACACGCATCATCTACTTATGTTATTGCCAAGATGGCATGACTAAAAGGGGGAAAGGGTATGTATGAGTTATACATGAGTCTATTCACTTCGTGCATAAGCATTGCTTACTTTCAATTATAGCCCACCACTCGTCAATCACACCTTTATGCCACTCGGCCAAAGGCATTCAAGGCACATGTCGCGGATTACATTATACCACTTTGAAGGTTTTCACAATTGTGCCCATTATGAAGTGTATGAGTTTTTCATGCTCCGGTTGACTTCTTGATGATGCCAAAACTTTACAAAGATGCACCCTGATGTTATAAAACTTCTCCGACTTCTTGACAAATTTTCTTAAAGCAACCACTCACAACAGAATGCTACATGTTTTCATCAACTTAAGCATCTAAGCCCAAACATTGTCCTTATGTTTTTGTTTATAGAATGTTTGCATTTGACATTTCCAACTATTTTCATGGAGAAAACGTATATGTTAATACAAATTGTTTGATTATCTGAACCCCCCACGTTGTTATCTACCTTACACATTATCAATAGGAACCATGACGAGCTTAACTTCACTTAGAAAAAGGATTCTTATTACTGATAATACTATTCATTAATTAAGTTATCAGAGATTGAAGACATGGATCCTTGGTGTAGATGTGCACTTCAAGGAATTTGGGCTAACTTATATCTTGGGAAAAACTGGCACTATTGGATGATTCTCTTTGAAGGAAAGAAAATATATGATTAGTATCTTGAATGTTATTCTTCCTAAAACGGTGTCACTAAGTCTAATGAAGTTTGACTAAGGTTTTTGTGAAATTGAACTACATACATTGTTGTAGAAAGAAATCCCAAATAATTTCTCATCATGTTGATGATAGAATATGTGAAAAACATTTGTACACTTTTTTAAAAGGCGCACCCAGTTTAATGTCTCTATATGCACAAAAGAAACTATGATTGGCATATGAGCATGTAAAAATGACAAATTGTTTTGTAAGCATAAAATAATGCTTATTGTAAAAATTATGGTAAGGAATTCAGGATTTAAATTCATTTATATAAATAAAACAGTATTGATTATATTAAATCATACTCGCACATAATATGCATATTGCACCAAATGTTTTTACGCCGTTATCTCTGTTTTTGATATGTCAGAATTCTTACTATATCCCTTAATCAATTAGTTTTTACTATCCCCTTTCATAAACATGTTCAATTGTTTATTTTTGATAAATTTATGTTGGCTAATACATTGTGGTTAAGTGTATATCATTGTGCATTTAGCTCAAGTGCCCAACTGGAAAACCCTAAACCACTGTAAAGTACCCAAAAATGACTGTGATGTATAAGTAGTTGAATGTATTTAGGCTAAGGGAATAATAAAGGGAATTAAACTAGAGTAAATGGGGATGAAACGAGAATATTATTAAAATATTGGAAAGATAAAAAAATTGCTTGATAATGTTGTAATAGGCATCTTGTATGGGAGTCAAAATTAATGTAATATAATACATTTCGTTTTTTTTCTAAAGTTATTTATAGGCCTCTTTGTTTTATTTAAAATAAATTTTATTTTCTCATAGGCATAAAACTTCTACTTGGTTATATGCAAGTTGGAAAAAATTGTATGCTCACACCAAAATGTGAGAGTTTGTGTGCCTTTATGGAAAGTGTGCTGATATTACATGTTTGTTTCAAAATTAATATAAGAACAATGTTTAAAAGAAATTTTGTTGTAATAGAAATGTATGAGGATCATTTTTGTTGCAATATTATAAACATATCGCATTGTTCAAGCTTCAGAACATAGTGATGACCTCTGTCTTTAAAATAAGTTACGAGGTCATGGCATCAAACATTTTGGTTATGAGGGACAAGGTTGGTGAGGTGGAAATGTATGTTTTTCCGGGTAGAAGTGTGAATTTTTGTCTTTCTACATATTTATATGCTCATATGCATTGTTGACAATTTGCAAAAGGTTCATTTTTGTATGCTCATCCGTGTAATTGACAGATTTGTCCGTTTAGTCACAAAGCTGACAATCCGCTGTCTTTATCCATGGAACTGACAGTTTCGACGTATTCGAAACGTCGCTAAAATTTTATTAACCTCTCTCGTCACCTTTCCCCTGACGGCAGTTCCCCCGCCCCCGCCGTTCCCGGCTAGCCGCCGCCAGTCTCCCCGATGCGTCGGCATCGCAACTCGACCTGCCGCCTCCGCACTCAACCGCCAGGGGAAGCGTCCCCCCCTCCCCCCCCCTCACGGTCGTCACAGGCGCCACTGGAACCCACAACGCACACCTGTCGGGAAGATGCAACTTGGGCTTCCTCCTCATCGCTTTTGTACTGCAGCTTCTCTTCAGTCGGAGAGTTCGGCTGCTCGCAACACACGGCCGTCGACCGTGCTCTCTGGCCAGCCAGGCCTCTACGGTGGTCTTTGCTTCCGCGCTTACCGGAAGCAGTTGGTGAAGAGTTGGAATCTACCCCCTCCCCCTTGCCCAGCCTCTCCTTAGCGGTCGCCAGCCACCAGCCAGCCACTGCGACAGTGCTGGCCGATTATTTGCCGACGACCGCTTGCACAGGCTTCGTTTCCGGATTTTTTTTTTTCCTGCCCCAACGGCCGGCAAGTGCTGCTTCGGTGCATCCGGATCGAGGGGCGTAACGAACGGGAGCTGACCTGAGACTTGGTCGCACCAGATTCTGCCGCCTCCGCGTCCTCCCCCTTTCCTCCTCCTCCCCCGCTCGCGTCGAATTTCCGGGGCAGCTTCCGCCACCGCGGTGGCAGCCGTCAGACAGCAGCAGACGCAGGGGTCTCCGTCGGCTGCGGACGGCAGCAAACGACAGCAGCAGCAGAAGCACCAGCAACAGCCATTTTTTCTTTGCTCTTCTGCAGGCAGGGTGAAACCAAGTCCGTCGCGCCAAGTCGTGCGAATCTGAACGAGGACAACCCCCGCATAAACGAGAGAGACAGAGAGACAGAAATCGAGAGAGAAGGATAGGGTAAAGAGTTTCCCTTCTCCAGATCCAAGTCGCAGTCGGACGGCCAAAATGTCTCGAGCGGAGACCGTAGCGACGATCGCTCTAGGAGGTACTTACATAACAAGCTACCCCATCCGTGTC
>SZWC01000098.1:261997-276623 GCA_023375785.1 Penium margaritaceum
AACCACCACCAGGAATTCAAGATACCAAGCCTTTACAATCAAGGAACTGATATGTCCATTGCTGGAGGAAAGTCTTTTCATGTTTTTCTGCACATGACAGATGGCGCTGGGAGTGTCAACTACAAGGAAGCGTAAAAGCGGTGTTGCTGCTGAGTTGAGAATGATGCCCTTGTCAGCCATCATTCTGTCAAGTAAGAGTGATGAAAGAGCATCAGTGGTTCTTGAGGGTCAGGCCCTCTTTGTGGTCATATCCAACCAGGTTATGCACCATGCAAAATCGAAACCAATGCCTAATCCTCCAGCTGTAGAGTTGTATAATGAGATGCGATGACTGCAACTATGCCGTGTCTGATGTCCGATTGATGGACAGAAAATGTCGAAGCAAGAAAGTAGGGCCCATGGCTAGTCCACCCAAAAATTGGAGAAAATGGGGGAAAGTTCAAACAAGCTACGTGCGATGAAGCCCAACTAGCCTATGCATCGTGAAACAATAGCATTGCCCAATGTAGGTGGTGGCAATTGCCGGCTTTAGCAGCCTAACATGCAAGAGAACACGCTAGAGCCTTGGTGTTGACGTCAAGGAGTTAGAATCCTTACCTTTGAAAAATAACGAGCGTCACAAGCGAGCCGCGCACGGAAACGACTCGACGATTTGGCCGCCAGCCCAGGATCGAACTGACCTGGTTGGTAAAGCACCCTCGTGATTCATAACACCCCGTTGCAACCAAGAGTGTGACCCCGCAGGATCAGCAACCCGGTGTTTAACACAAACACCCCTGTCTAGGCATGCATATGAACATAAAGAGATCACATCGACCATGAGCGTATGTAGATGCATGTCTCCGTGTATGTGAATCTTCAATGTTAGCTGAGCAACTGCTAATCACACCATGCTGAAACCAACAATTCTACTCTCGGGCAACTGGACATGATGCAGCTCGTGCCAATCTTGCACCCGGTTGAGACGCCGGCAATGCATGGTCCACCACGTGTGCGCCTTGAGCTTCGTGTGAGTTAAGTCACTTACAGTGATGGTGTGTGTATATGGAAGGACTCAAGAGGTCACTTGCACGTCTTACAGTCACAACCAACACTACCTCCTGACCCACATACGACCGCCCCACACATCACTAAGAGCAATACATCACACAGCCGTATCAACGACAGTGACTGACAAGGAGTATGCACATGAACCAGGGGCATCACGTGCATGTAGCAGACCAACATCATGCACAACAGCCTTGAACATCCCACTGCTAGGAGCTTTAGTCAGAAAGTCTGCACACTGCTTACGAGTGTCAATCGAGACAACCTGAACTTCTCCAACAACAATGCGCTCGCGTACAAAGTGATGCTCAATGGTAATGAACTTAGTGAGCAAGTGATGCATGCCATCATGCTCAGCGATTGCCTCGGTGCTTTGATTATCGCAGCGTAGTGCAATGCACCGAATTAGCACACAAATTTGCAACAATAGGCAGGAAAATCACACACTTTTACACATACTGCTCCAAGAGCTACGTACTCTGCCTCATTGGAGGTGCGTGCAACACATCCCTCTTTTTCAATCTTGCAAGAGATAACATTCCCACCAACAAGAAAGATGTAGCCAGTGCTATCGCCGGCGTCTGTGTTATGAGCTTAGTCACTGTCAGTGTATCTATCAACGACCACAGAGGGTCCTCCTCTGTAACACAACTCCACGCACAGTAGACAGCGCACAGCAAACAACACGTAATGCGGCCTCAAGGTGTTTCTTTGGGGCTACTGGGAGAATTGAGCCAGGAAATTGACAGACAAGGCAACATTCTCTTGGGTGGTGGTGGCAAGGTACATGAGGGACCCGATCACACTAGGGTAGTTGTTGACGTCGACAAGCTCTCCCAACTTGGATGAATCAAGCAACGTTAGTAGGCGCCGGCCTGCTGGAGTCATCGGTGTGGACGTTATGGGGGTGTCCGTCAACAAGGAGGTCAACCGCTTCCCCAGGCTACATATGTAGGTAGCCTAGAGTATGTATTGCGTGCGACGCTGGCGGTCACGCTCAAGCTCCATACCAAGGAACAATCGAGCTAATCCCATGACCTTCATCTTGCATGTGGACTGCAGAAGGGACTTCACGGGCTCTACAGCAACATGACTGGGAAAAGCGATGAGGTGGTCGTCGACATAGATCAGAATGGCCACGAGGGGCTCCGAGGGTGCATTAAAAAAGAGTGATGGGTCAACGGTGCTACGATGGTAGCAACCTCTCTTGAGAGTGGAGGAGATCTCCATGTTCCAACAGTAGGACGACTGCTGGAGTCCATACATGGCCTTACACAGCGGCAAGACCTTGTTTGTACTGTCAATGAAACCGAGAGGCTTTACCATGTAGATCTCCTCATCGAGTCATCCGTGTAAAAACACATTGTTGATGTCCATCTGGTCTAGTTCTCGGTCATGCTGGGCGACTAGGCTGAGAAGAGCACGTGCGGTGGTGTAACGCTCGACTGGGGCAAACGTATCATGAAAGTCAATGCTTGGAACGTGAGAGAATCACTTGGTAGTGAGCCTAGCCTTCTACCTTTCGACCTTGCCGTCATGCTTCGGCTTCCTCCGGAGAACCTAGCTAGCCAAAAGAGTCTTGCGACCTGTTGGGAGATCGACAAGTTTGAAGACCCCATGTTCCCTGAGGGCGGTAAGCTCCTACTACATGGCCTTCTTCCCGAGGTCAGCATCGGCTGCCTCATGAGCTGGTCGAACAATCGTAGGCTCAGAAGGAAGTGAACGTAGTCCACTAGCCACAATACAAGCGATGACGTAGCGAGCGACAGAGTCCTCAAGGCCACTCTGGAACTTGTGAGCCATGAGTGCATAGCCCGCAGCCAAATTAGGGTACACAACGCTAACACCTTGCCCGAGCACATCCAAACTAATGGGTCTGGAAGAAGAGCCGGCTGCAGTGGAAGATGCACAGGAACGAGTGTGATATTGGGAGGGTTGGGAGGACGGAGAAGTAGAGTGTTGTGGGAGTGAGTGAAGTTGTCCTCCACACGTGTATGGCACTAGCTAGACTGGAGGGGCATGAGCGATAGGAGGGGGGTTTGTCCCAACAACGGATTCTGAGGTCTGTAGAGCAGGCGTCAGAGGTGAGCGAGGAGTGGTACATGAGGATGACCATGTAGAGATATGAACAGGGGACTGTGTTGGAGAGCTAAGGGGCGCTGACGTGGACACGGAGGGCATGGAAAGAGAAGGAACCGGTGA
Source organism: Penium margaritaceum (assembly GCA_023375785.1). Taxonomy (NCBI): domain Eukaryota; kingdom Viridiplantae; phylum Streptophyta; class Zygnematophyceae; order Desmidiales; family Peniaceae; genus Penium; species Penium margaritaceum. Next base: position 265,247 of record SZWC01000098.1, read on the forward strand.
CAGCTCCGGGACAATCCCAGTTGCAGAATTGGATGTTGAATCGTGAAGAGCACCAGACGGCGAAGTAACAAGAGAAGAGGGAGAAGAAGACAGACCTGAGGACAAAGGGAAGAAGGAGGGATCCCTGTAAGACCGGAGGTGGAAACAGACCCACTCGCCCCAAGGTGACAAAGCGAGGACAGGGGCGAGGGTGGAGCGACACCTGACAGATCGCTAGGAAAGACATCCTAAAAATAGAAACTCAACAAAGCGTGCATGGTCGGGGTGCCACAAGCGCCACGCTTTGGACATGGCAGAGACACTGAGGAAGGTACACAGACGTACACGTTGATTGAGTTCTTTTCCCGAAGGTCCTTGGGAAGGAAAAATCAGTGACACAACCCTAGATGCGAGCAAGACACAGGTCAGCACGACACCCAAACAAACGCTCAAAGGGGGTGACATGATGAGGGAGAGGACTGTGGGGTACATGGTTCCAGACCCGGGTCATAAAAGACATGGCCTCAAAGGAGAAGGGAGGAGGGAGGTTAGAAGCACTAAGGAGAGTGCAGACACAGTCAGTGAGAGTCATGTTCCAGTGTTCAGAGATCTCGTTTTGCTTAGGTGTGTCGGGACGTGTGAGCTCCATGCACACTCCGCAGGATTTAAGGAAACATGCAGTGGGTCCCATGAATTCCCCGCTAAGGTTGCAATGAAAGAAACGAAGACAGCAACCACAAGCAAGTTCAGCTAAGGGAAGTCAGGACTCAATTGTGGAGCAGACATCACTCATTTGATTGAGAGCAAAGACCCAACGCATGCATAAGAAGTCTTCAGTATGATAGAGCACATAGCGACCAATCCTCACAGAGCCTCGTGCCAAAGGGACCCCACGATACCAACGTGCAGAAGGTCAAGGGGATGGCAGATGCGAGACTCATACTTGGAGAATGAAGACTGATGCATTTGGTTGTTCGGTGTGCATAGCAGCAACACCGTACCACTACATATTGAAGTTGTTTGTCCTTTCTAGTCGATACATAGGGTTCCCAAACCATTGTCTCTCCCTCTGACCATTTGTGACTCGTGTTATGAATTGTCAATGTTGACCACACATAGTGGATTTCTTTGGACATAGTCAGTGACATATGCATCCTTTGGTTGGTCACTGTGCACGCTAGCCACACCGTGCCTCTACTTGTTCAAGGTGTTTGTACTTGCTAGTTGATAACTAGTGTTCCCAGCCCATTGTTTCCCCCTCTGACCATTTGTGACTCGTGTTATGAGTTTTCAACGTTGACCACACACTGTGAAATTCTTTTGGTCATGGTTAGTGGCATATGCCTACTTTGGTTCGTCACTATACATGGTTGCCATGCTGTGTCACTGCGTACTAAAGGTCTTTGTGCTTTCTAGTTGATAGACAGTGTTCCCAAACCATTGTCACCCCCTCCGACTATCTGTGACTCTTGTTGTGAGTTGTCAAAGTTGACCACATGAAGGGAAATTCTTTGGTCATGGTCAGTGACATATGCATGCTTTGGTTGGTCACTATGCATGGTAGCCACACTGTACCACAACATATTGAATGTCTTTGTACTTGCTAATCGATTACTAGTATTCACAAACCATTGTTTTCCCTTCTGACCATTTGTGACTCGTGTTATGAGTTATCAACGTTGACCACACATAGAGACATTCTTTGGTCATGGTCAGTGACCCATGCCTACTTTGGTTGGTCATTATACATGATAGCCACACCGTGCCACTAATTATTGAATGTCCTTGTGCTTGTTAGTTGATGCCTGGTGTTCCCAAACCATTGTTTCCCCCTATGACCATTTGTGACTCGTATTATGAGTTTTCAACGTTGACCACACACAGCGGACTTCTTTGGTCAAAGGCAGTACATATGCCTACTTTGGTCGTTCATTGGGCATGGTAACCATACCGTGCTACTACTTGTTGAAGGTCATTGTACTTGCTAGTTAAAAACTAATATTCCATAACCATTGTTTCCCCCTCTGACCATTTGTGACTCGTGTTATGGGTTGTGAACGTTGACCACCCATATTGAAATTGTTTGGCCATGGTCAGTGACATATGCCTAGTTTGGTTGTTCGGTATGCATAGAAGCCACACCGTGCCACTACGTATTGAAGTTCTTTGTCCTTTCTAGTTGATACATAGGGTTCCCAAACCATTGTCTCTCCTTCTGACCATTTTTGACACGTGTTGTCAGTTGTCAATGTTGACAACACATAGTGGATTTCTTTGGTCATAGTCAGTGACATCTGCATCATTTGGTTTGTCACTATGCATGCTAGCCACGCCGTGCCACTACTTGTTGAAGGTCTTTGTACTTGCTAGTAAATAACTAGTGTTCCCAACCCTTTGTTTCCCACTCTGACCATTTGTGCCACGTGTTATGAACTTTCAACGCTGACCGCACATTGTGAAAATCCTTTGGTCATGGTTAGTGGCATATGCCTACTTTGGTTTATCACTGTACATGGTTGCCACGCCGTGCCACTATGTAATGCAGGTCTTTGTGCTTTCCAGTTGATAGCCAGTGTTTCCAAAGCATTGTTACCCCCTCCGACTATGTATGCCTCTTGTTGTGAGTTGTCAACGTTGACCACATGAAGTGAAATTCTTTGGTCATGGTCAGTGACATATGCACACTTTGGTTGGTCACTGTGCATGTTAGTCACACTTTGCCACTACAAATGGAAGGTTTGTGTACTTGCTAATCCATAACTAGTATTCACAAACCATTGTTTCCCCCTCTGATCATTTGTGACTCGTGTTATGAGTTGTCAAAGTTGACCACACATAGTGACATTCTTTGGTCATGGTCAGTGACACATGCCTACTTTGGTTGGTCATTGTACATGGCAGCCACACCGTGCCACTGCGTATTGAATGCCCTTGTGCTTGCTAGTTGATACCTGATGTTCCCAAACCATTGTTTCCCCCTCTGACCATTTTGACTCGTATTATGAGGTTTCAACGTTGACCACACAGCGGATTTCTTTGGTCAAAGGCAGTGCATATGCCTAGTTTGGTCAGTCATTGTCCATGGTGGCCTCACCATGCTACTACTTATTGAAGGTCATTGTACTTGCTAGTTGAGAACTAATATTCTGAAACCATTGAAATTGACCACCCATACTGAAATTGTTTTGTCATGGTCAGCTACATATGCCTAGTTTGGTTGTTCGGTGTGCATAGTAGCCACACCGTGCCACTACGTATTGAAGTTCTTTGTCCTTCTAGTTGATAGATAGGGTTCCCAAACCATTGTCTCTCCCTCTGACCATTTGTGAAACGTGTTATGAGTTGTCAATGTTGACCACACATAGTAGACATCTTTGGTCATAGTCAGTGACGTATGCATCCTTTGGCTGGTCACTGTGCACGCTAGCCTCACCGTGCCACTTCTTGTGGAAGGTCTTTGTACTTGCTGGTTGATAACTAGTGTTCTCAACCCATTGTTTTCCCCCTCTGACCATTTGTGACTCGTGTATGAGTTTAAAATGTTGACCACACACGGTGAAATTCTTTCGGTCGTGGTAAGTGGCATATGCCTACTTTGGATTATCACTGTACATGGTTGCCACGCTGTGTCACTACGTAATGAAGGTCTTTGTGCTTTGTAGTTGATAGCCAGTGTTCCCAATCCATTGTTATCCCCTTTGACTATCCATGAATCTTGTTGTGAGTTGTCAACATTGACCACATGAAGTAAAATTCTTTGGTCATCGTCAGTGACATGCATACTTTGGTTCGTCACTGTGCATGGTAGCAACAGTGTGCCACTACATACTGAAGGTCTTTGTACTTGCCAATCAATATCTAGTATTCACAAACCATTGTTTCCCCCTTAGACCATTTGTGACTCGCGTTATGAGTTGTCAAAGTTGACCACACATACAGACATTCTTTGGTCGTGGTCAGTGACACATGCCTACTTTGGTCGGTCATTGTACATGGTAGCCACGTTGTACCTCTACTTATTGAAGGTCTCAGTGCTTTGTAGTTGATACCTGGTGTTCCCAAACCATTGTTCCCCCCTCTGACCATTTGTGGCTCGTATTATAAGTTGTCAATGTCGACCACACACAGCGGATTTCTTTGGTCAAAGGCAGTACATAAGCCTACTATGGTCAGTCATTGTGCATAGTAGCCACACCGTGCTACTACTTATTGAAGGTCGTTGTACTTGCTAGTTGAAAACTAATATTCCAAAACTATTGTTTCCCCCTCTGACCATTTGTGCCTCGTGTTATGGGTTGTGAACGTTGACCACCCATACTTAAATGTTTTGGTCATGGTCAGTGACATATGCCTAGTTTGGTTGTTCGGTGTGCATAGTAGCCACATCGTGCCACTACGTATTGTCGTTCTTTGTCCTTTATAGTCAATACATATGGTTCCTAAACCATTGCCTCTCCCTATGACCATTTGTGACTCGTGTTATGAGTTGTCAATGTTGACCACACATAGTGGACTTATTTGGTCATAGTCAGTGACGTATGCATCCTTTGGTTGGTCACTGTGCACGCTAGCCACACCGTGCAACTACTTGTTGAAGGTCTTTGTGCTTGCTAGGTTATAACTAGTGTTCCCATCCCATTGTTCCCCCTATGACCATTTTTTACTCATGTTATGAGTTTTAAACATTGACCACCCATTGTGAAATTCTTTTGGTCATGGTTAGTGGCATATGCCTACTTTGGTTTTTCACTGTACATCGTTGCCATGAAATGTCACTACGTACTGAAGGTCTTTGTGCTTTGTAGGTGATAGCCAGTGTTCCCAATTCCAAACCATGGTTTGGAATTGACAACTCCCCTCTGACTATCTGTGAGTCATATTGTGAGTTGTCAGCGTTGACCACAGGAAGTGAAATTCTTTAGTCATGGTGAGTGACATATACATACTTTGTTGGTCACTCTGCATGGTTGCCACACTGTGCCACTACATATTGAAGGTTTTTGTACTTGCTAATCGATAAATATTGTTTACAAACCATTGCTTCCCCCTCTGACCATTTGTGACTCGTGTTATGAGTTGTCAAAGTTGACCACACATAGTGACATTCTTTGGTCATGGTCAGTGACACATGCCTAATGTGGTTGGTCATTGTACATGGTAGCCACACTGTTCCTTAACTTATTGAAGGTCCCTCTGCTTGCTAGTTGATACCTGGTGTTCCCAAACCATTGTTTCCCCCTCTGACAATTTGTGACTTGTATTATGAGTTGTCAACGTTGACCACTCACAGCGGATTTCTTTGGTCAAAGGCAGTGCATATGCCTACTTTGGTTGGTCATTGTGCATGGTAGCCACACCGTGCTACTACTTATTGAAGGTCGTTGTACTTGCTAGTTGAAAACTAATAGTCCGAAACCATTGTTTCCCCCTCTGACCATTTGTGACTCGTGTTATGGATTGTGAATGTTGACCATACACACTGAAATTCTTTGGACATGGTCATTGACAGATGCCTAGTTTGCTTGTTCGGTGTGAATAGTAGCCACACCGTGCCACTACGTATCGAAGGTCTTTGTCCTTTCTAGTTGATACATAGGGTTCCCAAACCGTTGTCTCCCCCTATGACCATTTGTGACTCGTGTTATGAGTTGTCAATGTTGACCACTCATAGTGGACTTCTTTGGTCATAATCATTAACGTATGCATCCTTTGGTTGGTCACTGTGCACGCTAGCCACACCGTGCCACTACTTGTTGAAGGACTTTGTACTTGCTAGTTGATAACTAGTGTTCCTAACCAATTGTTTCTCCCTCTGACCATTTGTGACTCGTGTTATGAGTTTTCAACGTTGACCACACACTGTGAAATTCCTTTAGTCATGGTTAGTTGCATATGCCTACTTTGGCTTGTCACTATACATGGTTTCCACGTCGTGTCACTACGTAGTGAAGGTCTTTGTGCTTTCTAGTTGATAGCCAGTGTTCCCAAACCATTGTTACCCCTTCTGACTATATGTGACTCTTGTTGTGAGTTGTCAGCGTTGACCACATGAAGTGAAATTCTCTGGTCATTGTCAGTGACATATGCATACTTTGGTTGGTCATTGTGCATGGTAGCCACACTGTGCCACTACATATTGAAGGTGTTTGTAGTTGCCAATTGATGATTAGTATTCAAAAATCATTGTTTCCCCCTATGACCATTTGTGAGTCGTGTTATGAGTTGTCAAAGTTGACCACACATAGTGACAACCTTTGGTCATGGTCAGTGACACATGCCTACTTTGGTTGGTCATTGTACATGGTAACCACACCATGCCACTACTTATTGAAGGTCCCTGTGCTTTCTAGTTGATACCTGGTGTTCCCAACCCATTGTTTCCCCCTTTGACCATTTATGACTCGTGTTATGAGTTGTCAACGTTGACCACACACAGCAGATTTCTTAGGCCAAAGGCAGTGCATATGCCTACTTTGGTCGGTCATTGTGCATGGTAGCCACATTTTGCTACCATTTATTAAAGGTTTGTGTACTTGCTAGTTGAAAACTAAAATTCCAAAACCATTGTTTCCACCTCTGACCATTTGTGACTCGTGTTCTGGGTTGTGAACGTTGACCACCCATATTGAAATTCTTTGGTCATGGTCAGTGACATATGCCTAGTTCGGTTGTTCGGTGTGCATAGTAGCCACACTGTGCCACTATGTATTGAAGTTCTTTGTCCTTTCTAGCCGATACATAGGGTTCCCAAACCATTGTATCTCCCTTTGACCATTCGTGACTCGTGTTATGAGTTGTCAATGTTGACCACACGTAGTGGACTTGTTTTGGTCAAAAACAGTGACGTATGCATCCTTTGGTTGGTCACTGTGCACGCTAGCCACACCGTGTAACTACTTGTCGAAGGTCTTTGTACTTGCTTCTTGATAACTAATGTTCCCAACCCATTGTTTCCCCCTCTCACCATTTGTGACTTGTGTTATGAGTTTTCAACATTGACCACACATTGTGAAATTCTTTTGGTCATGGTTAGTGGCATATGCCTACTTTGGCACGTCACTGTACATGGCTGCCACGCTGTGTCACTACGTACTGAACGTCTTTTTGCTTTCTAGTTGATAGCCAGTGTTCCCAAACCATTCTTACCCCCTCTTGCTACCTGTGTCTCTTGTTGTGAGTTGTCAGCGTTGACCACATGAAGTGAAATTCTTTGGTCATGGTCAGTGACAAATGCATACTTTTGTTGGTCACTATGCATGGTAGCCACACTGTGCCACTACATATTGAAGGTCTTTGTACTTGCTACTTGATAACTAGTACTCACAAACCATTGTTTCCCCCTGTGACCATTTGTGACTCGTGTTATGAGTTGTCAAAATTGACCACACATAATGACATTCTTTGGTCATGGGCAGTGACACATGCCTACTGTGGTTGGTCATTGTACGTGGTAGCCACAGTGTGCCACTACTTATTGAAGGTCCCTGTGCTTGCTAGTTGATACCTGGTGTTCCCAAACCATTGTTTCCCCCTCTGACCATTTTTGACTCGTATAATGAGTTGTCAACGTTGACCACACGCTGCGGATTTCTTTGTTCAAAGGACGTGCATATGCCTACTTTGGGTTGTCATTATGCATGGTTGCCACACCATGCTACTACTTATTGAAGGTCGTTGTACTTGCTAGTTGAAAAATAATATTCCGAAACCATTGTAACCCTCTCTGACTATTTGTGACTCATGTTACGGATTGTGAACGTTGACCCCCCATACTGAAATTCCTTGGTCATGGTCAGTGACATATGCCTAGTTTGGTGGTTTGGTGTGCATAGTAGCCACACCGTGCCACTACGTATTGAAGTTCTTTGTCCTTTCTAGTAGATACATAGGGTGTTGACATGATGTGCCCCTTGCCATGAGTGCTGTTGAGTGCACTCCCTGGTTTGACCACTGAGGAGTGGTCGAACACCTGATCTGACTTTAGATTTGGATACCTTGGATTTGTTTCATGCAGGATCAAGCTTTGAATTGCTCGATTTGAGTGAGTGTTCAGAAATTTAGCCTAGCCCGAAAAATGGGTGTTGGTTGGGTTGAATCGGGTACCCGCCATGGGTGGCGGGATATTCCACCGCCAGGGATCCGAGTTCATTCCTAAATGGCCTCCAAATGCACCAGGGGCATGAATGAGGTGACCATAAGGACCTCCTTGACCAGGATGAACTTCTCCTTGACTTCTAGGCGAGGAAAGGCGCTTCGACGGGTCATCGTCGAAGCGCCTCCCGTTGCCTAGAGTGCAAGACCTGGTGGGCGGCTCCACCAAGGGTTGCTTCGACTGCCGTAGCAGTGGCTCTACTACTCCGTTTTGGGCGTGCTTGGATGCGTTGGAAAGTTTAGATCACAGGGTATAAGGATCTAATGTACACTCACTATGCTAAGTAACAAAAACGTGTTTCGATTCAGATCTACTGAATGCGTCGTGTTCTTCCCACTCCTATCCGTGATCCTTGTTCTCCACACTCTTCACCAAAGGTGTCCATTGGCTGCCCAAACTTTGGTAGCGTGCATCACTGAGAGCTAGGCATCCTTGAGGTTACCTCCACTCCCATTAGAGCCAACAAAGGGTTATGGACCCACGTGCCTAGACGGACCTTAACTCTTCAAGCTTCACCGCGCGCCATGGCAACAACCAAGCAAGAGAGCATCGGCGCCATCTCCAAGTTTGATGGAAACGGCTTCCCCTTGTGGAGGTGGGAGTTTGAGGTCTACCTCGATGACAAGGGCCTGCTTGAGCTGGTCAATGATGAAGAGACCGCGCCTCCGGATACGGTGACGCCGGAGGAAGTGGACAAGTACAAGAAGCGCAACAAGGAGGCGCTTGCATTGCTGGTGTTAGCGCTTGCTCCGCCGCAACGCGCACTGATTCAAGGATGCACGGAGGCCGCAGAGGCCTGGAAGAAACTCTGCACCATCTACCAGTCCACCAACTGGCTAACCAGCTCTTCGTCTTCAAGAGGCTCGTCACCCTCCGAGCCAACGAAGGCTACGACATCATGGAGATCTTGCAGCAGATTGAGTCCTTTACTGTCGAGTGCGTAGCCACCGGATGGAAGGTCGACCCTCAGCTCCAAGCTATGATCCTCCTTCTGGCCTTGCCGGACAGTTGGAGTCCCATGATCACCGTCGTAGGCGGCTGGTCTGCCGATGAGCTGAAGTACCCGAAGGTGGCTGAGTACGTCCGCAACGAATGGATGCGGCGTGGTGGGAGAGAGAGCGGGGCAACATCAACTTCCGCCTATGCCGTCCGCCCTCAAGGTGGAGGAGGAGGCAAGAAGGGGAAGGGTGCTAACCAGGGCACCAAGAGAGGTGACAACAAAGGTGAGTGCTACAACTGTGGCAAACAGGGCCACTATGCACGCAACTGTCCCAACAAGAAGTCGGACCAGCCTGGGAAGGGCGGGAAGAAGGACACCCAAGCCATGATGGCCAGGGAATCTACCGACTTGACAGATGTGGAAGTCACGGTGATTGACTCCGGATCAGGCCGCCACACACAATGCAACCGGGCGGCATTCGTCACCTGCGGTGCCACCGAGCGGCGCATGACAGTGGCCAACGGCAAAACAGAGTTGGTCGCGGGCAAAGGCAATGTTTGCATTGAGTCGGTTGTGAACGGGAAAGTCATTCTGTGCACCATCTATGACGTGCTCCACATGCCCAACTTTGGGACAAATCTGCTCTCAGTGAGCCGCCTTACCGACAAGGGGCTCGAGGTACTCTTCAACAAGAAGGAGGCCATCATCCGGAAGGAGGGAGATGGCGAGGTGATTGCACGTGGCAAGAGGGAGGAGGACCTGTACCTTCTTCGCACCAAGGTCCTTGCCGATGCGGTAAGGACTGACGCCGTCAACCTCGTGACAAAGGATGAAGGAAATCTGGACCTATGGCACCGCCACCTATGTCACATCGCTCCCTCAACTGTGAGGGACATGGCGAAGAAAGAAGTGGTGCGGGGTCTTGAGGTCAAGGGCCTCGATGCAGCCGAGAATGCAGTGTGCGAGCCATGCGTGGTGGGCAAGGCGACACGGTAGCCGTTTGATGGCAAAGGGACGCGTGCATCGGCGAAGTTGGAGGTGGTGTACACAGATGTGTGTGGACCGTTCGAGCCCTCCATTGGTAGGACGCACTACTTCGTCACCTTCATCGACGACCACAGCCGCAAGCTCTACCTCTACATCATCAAGAGGAAGAGCGATGTCTTGTCATGCATGCAGGAATTTGTGGCGGCTGTGGAGCGACAAATGGACTTGAAGGGGAAGGTGTTCTGGAGCGACAACGGCGGCGAGTACGAGGGCTGCTTGGCATGGATGAAGAGCAAGGGGATCGTGTGGCAGAAAACTATGCCACACTCTCCGCAGCAGAACGGCGTCACTAAGAGGGTAAACCGCACCATCCTCAACATGGTCCGCTCCATGTTGAGTGATGCCGGCCTCGCGCAGTGGTATTGGGGCGAGGCGGCACGGACAGTGGCGTACATCATGAACCTGATGCCGACAAAGCCGCTAAAAGACGCGGAGTCCAAGGTGTGGAAGACGCCACAAGAAGTATGGAGCGGGAGGAAGCCAACTGTGGCACACCTCTGCACGTTTGGTTGCGTTGCACATGCTGTTGTGCAGGCACGGGAGGGGCTGGGCAAGCTGGACCCGTGGACTCGCCGGTGCATCTTCATCGGGTACAAAAGCGGGAGCAAGGCGTACCGGCTCTTCGACCCGCAGAGGCAGCAGATCGTGAAGAGTCATGGCACCACGTTTGATGAGGAGAGTCGTTGGACGGACAAGGACGCGGGTCTCTCCAAGCGGGGGGAGTGGCTGCCACTCCTTGAGGGGGAGACGCCGGAGGACGTAAAAGAGGGTGACGTCCCATCAGCTCCAACCGGCGATAACCATCCGGTGGATGGGGGAGCGGCTGATTTGCATTCAGCCGAGTCGGACGATGAGTCCAAAGCGCCGGCAGCAGTGGAGCTGAACGAGGAGGCGGGGAGTGAGCCCGCATCTCCATAGTCCCCGAGAGAGGGGGAGCAGGTTAGCGGTGCAAGTGGCACCGCGAGAGGGCAGCAGCAGTAGCAGCATCAGTAGCGGCAGCAGCAGCAGCAGCCTCAACAGCAGCAGCCCCGGAGAAGCAGACACACAAGAAGGACGGCAAAACGGTACGATGCCGTGCAGGGCACCTGGACTGGGTTTGCTCAAGCGTTCTTTGCGCAAGAGGAGCCCGAGACCGTCAAGGAGGCATTGCAGCAGAAGGATGGGGCTGAGTGGGAGGGAGCCATAAAATCTGAGCTTGCCTCCCACGAAGAGAACGGCACTTGGCAGCTGATTGACAGACCGGAAGGTACAAAAATCAT
>SZWC01000098.1:276755-319233 GCA_023375785.1 Penium margaritaceum
AGCAGCAGCCCCGGAGAAGCAGACACACAAGAAGGACGGCAAAACGGTACGATGCCGTGCAGGGCACCTGGACTGGGTTTGCTCAAGCGTTCTTTGCGCAAGAGGAGCCCGAGACCGTCAAGGAGGCATTGCAGCAGAAGGATGGGGCTGAGTGGGAGGGAGCCATAAAATCTGAGCTTGCCTCCCACGAAGAGAACGGCACTTGGCAGCTGATTGACAGACCGGAAGGTACAAAAATCATCGGCTCCAAGTGGATCTTCAAGAAGAAGCTCACTAAGGAGGGGAAGGTGGAGCGGTGCAAGGCGCGGCTGGTGGCGAAGGGGTACGTCCAGCGAAAAGGTGAACACTACGATGAAACCTTCGCGCCGGTGGCGAAGTTCGCCTCCATCCGCTCCATCCTCTCGGTGGCGGCGGCGCGTGACTATGAAGTCCACCAAATGGACGTGAAAACCGCGTTTCTCAACGACGACCTGGACAAGGAGGTCCTTATGGAGGTGCCGGAGGGGGTGGACGCGCTGCCGGGGAAGGTGTGCCGGCTTCGCAAGGCGCTCTACAGACTGAAGCAAGCGCCACTTATGTGGTACCTGAAAATGGACGGCTTCATGGCCGAGCTTGGCTTCAAGCGCTGTAAGGCGGATCACAGTGTGTACGTGCGAAAGCAGCTGGGGTTGCACCAGATTGTGGTCCTCTACGTGGATGACCTCATCCTCGTGTCATCGGACATGGAGGAGTTGGTGAACCTGAAGCGACAGCTGGACGGTCGGTTCAAAATGACTGACATGGGCGAGCTCGAGTACTACCTCGGCGTCACCATCAAGAGGGACCGCAAAGCACGCACGCTGGACATGGGGCATGCAAAGTACGTGCAAGCGGTGCTCCACTGCTATAACATGGAGGAGTGCAACCCCATCGGCACACCCATGACCACCACATGTGAGTTGAGCTCGAGCATGGGCCCGAGCACGGACGAGGAGAAGGAAGAGATGGCAGGTGTGCCATACCAGTCCGCGGTGGGGAACATCATGTACGCCATGGTGGCGACGCGACCCGACCTAGTCTTCACAGAGGGCTAAGTGAGCCGCTATGTTGCTGACCCCGGGCCACTGCATTGGCAAGCGGTGAAGCGGATCCTCCGCTATCTCAAGGCGACAAAACAGTCGCGGCTCGTGTTTGGAGGGGGAGCACGTGATGACTCCCTCGAGTTGGTCGGCTACTCCGATGCCGACTGGGCTGGTGATGTGGATGACAGAAAATCAACGTCGGGATACGTGTTTGTGCTTGGTGGTGCAGCAGTTTCATGCGCAAGCAGGAAGCAAGACTGTGTGGCATTGTCTAGCACTGAAGCGGAGTACATCACGCTCGCAGAAGCCGCAAAGGAGGCGGTGTGGCTGTCGCAGCTGCTAAAGGAGATCGGCGCACCCCAAAGGAAGTCGACGGTGCTCAACGTTGATAACATGAGTGCCATCAGCCTGACCCAGAACCCGGTGCTGCACAGGAGGACCAAGCACATCGAGATCCGGCATCACTACGCGCGGGACTTGGTGGCAAAGGGAGATGCGGCTATTGTACATTGTGGCACTAAGCGCATGCTCGCCGATGCCATGACCAAGGCACAGCCCAAGAACAGACACGACGCAAGCTGTATGGAGCTCAGTCTGCGCTGTGAAGTTTAAAATGCTATAGGTTCCAAGGACAGGGCATCAAGGCTGCGGTGCAAAGGGGAGATTGTTGATATGATGTGCCCCTTGCCATGAGTGCCGTTGAGTGCACACCCTGGTTTGACCACTAAGGAGTGGTCGAACACCTGATCTGACTTCAGATTTGGATTCCTTGGATTTTTTCTATGCAGGATCGAGCTTTGAATTGCTCAATTTGAGTGAGTATTCAGAAAGTTAGCGTAGCATGAAAAACGGGTGTTGGGTGGGTGGAATCTGGTACCCGCCATGGATGGCGGGATATTCCACCGCCAGGGATCCGAGTTCATTCCTAAATGGCCTCCAAATGCACCAGGGGCATGAATGAGGTGACCATAAGGTCCTCCTTGACCAGGATGAACTTCTCCTTGACTTCTAGGTGAGGAAAGGCGCTTCGACAGGTCATCGTCGAAGCGCCTCCCGTTCCCTAGAGTGCAAGGCCTGGTGGGCGGCTCCACGAAGGGTTACTTTGACGGCCGTAGCAGGGGCTCTACTGCTCCGTTTTGGGCGTGCTTGGGTGCGTTGGAAAGTTTAGATCACAGGCTATAAGGATCTGATGTAATCTCACAATGCTAACTAACAAAAACGTGTTTCGATTCAGATCTACTGAATGCGACGTGTTCTGCCCACTCCTATCCGTGATCCTTGTGCTCCACACTCTTCACCAAAGGTGTCCATTGACTGCCCAAACTTTGGTAGCGTGCATCACTGAGTGCTAGCCGTCCTTGAGGGTGACTCCATACCCACTAGAGCCAACAACATATGCCTAGTTTGGTTGTTTGGTGTACATAGTAGCCACACCATGCCACTACGTATTGAAGTTCTTTGTCCTTTCTAGTCGATACATAGGGTTCCCAAACCATTGTCTCTCCCTCGGACCATTTGTGACTCGTGTTATGAGTTTTCAATTTTGACCACACATAGTGGACTTCTGAGGTCATAGTCAGTGACGTATGCATCCTTATGTTGGTCACTGTGCACGCTAGCCACACCGTGCCACTACTTGTTGAAGGTCTTTGTACTTGCTAGTTGATAACTAGTGTTCTCAACCCATTGTCTCCCCCTCTGACCATTTGTGACTCGTGTTATGAGTTTTCAACGTTGACCACACACTGTGAAATTCGTTTGGTCATGGTTAGTGGCATATCTCTACTTTGGTTTGTCACTGTGCATGGTTGCTATGTCGTGTCACTACGTACTGAAGGTATGTGCTTTCTAGTTGATAGCCAATGTTCCCAAACCATTGTTACCCCCTCTGACTATCTGTGACTCTTGTTGTGAGTTGTCAATGTTGACCACATGAAGTGAAATTCTCTGGTCATGGTCATTGACATATGCATACTTTGGTTGGTCACTCTGCATGGTAGCCACGTTGTGCCACTACATATTGAAGGTCTTTGTATTTGCTAATCGATAACTAGTATTCACAAACCATTGTCCCCCCCTCTGACCAATTGTGACTTGTGTTATGAGTTGTCAAAGGTGACCACACATAGTGACATTCTTTGGTCATGGTCAGTGACACATGCCTACTTTGGTTGGTCATTGTACATGGTAGCCACACTGTGCGACTACTCATGGAAGGTCCTTGTGCTTGCTAGTTGATACCTGGTGTTCCCAAACCATTGTTTCCTCCTCTGACCATTTGTGACTCGTATTATGAGTTGTCAACGTTGACCACACACAGCGGATTCCTTTGGTCAAAGGCAGTATATATGCCTACTTTGGTCGGTCATTGTGTATGGTAGCGACACCGTGCTACTATTGAAAGTCTTTGTATTTGCTAGTTGAAAAATAATCTTTTGAAACCATTGTTTCCCCCTCACACCATTTGTGACTCGTTTTATTAAACGTTGTCCACCCATACTGAAATTCTTTGGTTATGGTCAGTGACATATGCCTAGTTTGGTTGTCCGGTGTGCATAGTAGCCACACCGTGCCACTATGTATCGAAGTTCTTTGCCCTGTCTAGTTGATACATATGGTTCCCAAACCATTGTCTCTCCCTTTGACCATTTGTGACTCTTGTTATGAGTTGTCAATGCTGACCTCACATAGTGGACTTCTTTGGTCATAGTCAGTGACTTATGCATCCTTTGGTTTGTCACTGTGCACGCTAGCCACACCGTGCCACTACTTGTTGAAGGTCTTTGTACTTGCTAGTTGATAAGCAGTGTTCCCAACCCATTGTTTCCCCATCTGACCGTTTCTGACTCGTGTTATGAGTTTTCAACATTGACCACACACTGTGAAATTCCTTTGGTCATGTTTAGTGGCATATGCCTACTTTGGTTTGTCACTGAACATGGTTTCCACGTCGTGTCACTACATTCTGAAGGTCTTCGTGCTTTCTAGTTGATAGCCAGTGTTCCCAAATCATTGTTACCCCCTCTGACTATCTGTGACTCTTGTTGTGAGTTGTCAACGTTGACCACATGAAGTGAAAGTCTCTGCTCATGGCCAGTGACATATGCATACTTTGGGTGGTCACTATGCATGGTAGCCACACTGTGCCACTACATATTGAAGGTCTTTGTACTTGCTAATCAATTACTAGTATTCACAAACCATTGTTTCCCTCTGTGACCATTTGTGACTCGCGTTATGAGTTGTCAAAGTTGACCACTTATCGTGACATTCTTTGGTCATGGTCAGTGACACATGCCTACTTTGGTTGGTCATTGTACATGGTAGCCACACCGTGCCACTACTTATTGAAGGTCCCTGTGCTTGCTAGGTGATACCTGGTGTTCCCAGACCATTGTTTCCCCCTCTGAGCATTTGTGACCTGTGTTATGAGTTGTCAACGTTCACCACACATAGCGGATTTCTTTGGTCAAAGGCAGTACATATGCCTACTTTGGTCGGTCATTGTGCATGGTAGCCACACTGTGCTACTACTTATTGAAGGTCGTTGTACTTGCTAGTTGAAAACTAATATTCCAAAACCATTGTTTCCCTGTGACCATTTGTGACTCGTGTTATGGGCTGTGAACGTTGACCACCCATACTGAAATTCATTGGTGAGTGACATATGCCTAGTTTGGTTGTTTGGTGTGTCAGAATAAAAGTAGGCATGGTAAGTTGACCACTTCTGTCATCAGTTCATCATCAACGCTTCTACTCATCCCGCACTTCAACGCTGCGGCCACGCGGCTCGCGTCCCTATGCTGCGGGACCTGACCTTGTCTCAGCGCCTGTGCTCCCGTGCACTGCGCCCACGCCTTCATCTTCAGCTCATCAGCTATCTGCTCTCCCTCAGCCTGCACCTCGACTCCACGATTGAGTGTGTGCGCCTTGGCTGCCGCGGCTACTCCTCAATGAGCACCCGCACCTTCGGTGCTGCGCCCACATTGAGTATTCTGTCATTTCTTCCTGTACTTGATTCTTGCAAGCTCAGCCTACATTAGATGTATAACCATGCTGATCTGTTGCTGCTGTGGTACTACCAAGGGTACAGTTCGCGCTTCGGCGCTGTGGCTCACTCTACGAGCTCGCCCACGCCTCAGAGAAGCATCTCATGCTCAGTGGGTTACTTCTAAGATGTGCTGTATGTTCAAACAATGTTCTGGCATTGTATCAGAGCAGGTTTGCCTTGTCGGCCTGACAATCGACAGGGTGTCCGCGCTTTGACCCTTCAAGCATCAAAGGCTTCAGTCTTTCATGCGTTCGCGGCTCGGCACTGCATCCCATTGCCTCCGGGTATCCATTGCAGCTGCTACTCACCCTCAGCAAACCTCGATCATCAAGGAATGCGTTCTCCTCCTCAATCATCATGTTCCGGCTCTCAACAGCAGCATGTTCTTCCTCACAAGCATTTTACGCGAACATCTTCACTCTGTGTCCTCCTTTGTGAACCATCT
The DNA here is from genome assembly GCA_023375785.1 of Penium margaritaceum. NCBI lineage: Eukaryota > Viridiplantae > Streptophyta > Zygnematophyceae > Desmidiales > Peniaceae > Penium > Penium margaritaceum. The sequence goes on from SZWC01000098.1 coordinate 282,313, forward strand.
TCACGAGAAACAATCATCTGCAGAAAATGGACGGCTCAGCTTCGCCAACTAACTCTGGTTCCTCAGCCGACAACTGCCCATGTCCACACTGTACCTTCACCCGCTCTCTTCCTCCGGCACCACCTCAACATCATGTTGTCACCTCAACCCTTATCAATGTCCTCCGCAGTCTTCCCCTCCTTGACATCGGCATCGACTTCATCCGCAGCCCCATCTTTCTCCTACTCTGGCTCAGACAAGGAGCAGTACTTCTTCTTGAGACAACCTTAACACTGGCCTCCTGGAGCACCCTTGATCTTGTCAGCAGAAGATTCCAACTCCTCGTGCAACATGTCCTCAACACGCGACCTGTCCANTTGTCACCTCAACCCTTATCAATGTCCTCCGCAGTCTTCCCCTCCTTGACATCGGCATCGACTTCATCCGCAGCCCCATCTTTCTCCTACTCTGGCTCAGACAAGGAGCAGTACTTCTTCTTGAGACAACCTTAACACTGGCCTCCTGGAGCACCCTTGATCTTGTCAGCAGAAGATTCCAACTCCTCGTGCAACATGTCCTCAACACGCGACCTGTCCATCTCCTCCTCTCCACCATCGTGCTGTCAGCCTACAATGTTCTTCTTCCACCATTCCTTACATTCCTTCGCTTCAGGCCCTCTTGCACTCCCAATACCGCAACCTACACCACAGCGTCAGAGACTGTAACTCAATCCACAACGACTCCTCATGACCCCATTGCACCCTACATCCCTCCATACCGCAGAACACTTACCTCTCCAGCCAACGACTCCTCCTGTCACTCGTCAACTCTCTCTCCGCAACAACATGCACCACCCGCCACCGCATCACAGTAGGAGCAGCAGTGCACGACTGCACCATGGGGATCAGCATCAGTTGTGCCCGCTTAAAGCCTCACCCTTTCCACACAGCATGAAATGCATACTTCCCCCTCCAAAACCCTGCCGATATATCACCAGTCGCGAATACGCAAACCCCGTCACCTCAGGCAAAAACGTCCATCACTCTCCCTCACTAAAAATCAGCCCATCACATCCTTGGACTCCATATCCTTGGTTACTCCTCGCTTCTCCACAGCTACGGTCATGGCCTTCATGGAAAATTTCTATGGCATCAAGATCAATGCTCATTCTGTTAGCTCTTCAGCCACACCATCAACTGCACAGCACAACTCATAACTCACCAGAGAAGAGGCCAAGTCACTCCTGAAACAACGTATTACTCTACCTTCACTGCCAGATCAACTCCCTACAATCCCACTCACCACAACATCATCAGCCCCTCCTGCGGAAGCACCACTGCCTTGTCACCCTGTGAAGAGCCTGTCTTCTACATCCGACATCCTCTACAGCATGACCACCCTCAATTGTGCCTGTCAACACCCTCAGTTCAAAAATCAACAGAGTCCACTGCTCGGACTACAGGCCTCCCTTGTCAACTACACACAGATTCTTCCTTCCCCTCCAACCAAACCAACAACCGCTTCAGCAGTACTGCAACGTCAACAACAACCTCTGTCCCTGGTCACACCCAACTGCACTGGACAAATTCTCCACTGTCATCCTATTGCTCCCACACTCTTCTCAGCCACCCCGTTATGCATCTCTACCACCCACAACCAAAGATCTTTACCACCCGCCTCACCCCGACAACTCAAGGAGCCAAGAAAGATGGCATCACCAACTGTGGCACAAGACCATGGAAGAATACCTGGAAGACAACTTCACCAAGTATGCCATGGGTCCAGGCTCCCAGTTTCCGACTTGTGGCAGTGAAGGGGGCTGTCAGAATAAAAAGGCACTGCTCGCAAGTCGAGAACCCGGGACTGCTTCACCTTCCTGTCTTGGCTCAAGCTAGCCAGAACGTGGAGAACACAACGCAAGGGGCAGAAACTAAATGCCCATCGTGGAGGTTCATATCCCTCCGACAAGCCTTGCTGGCGCGCCAAAACTAGCCGCACGATGTGACCAGGTCCACGGTACCGGTCAACGGGTTCCGCGCCACCATGTTCTCGCGCCAGCCTCCACGTGACGCGGTCTCCACATAAAGACAAACGGATCTGGCGAGAACGGCTCTTGCGGCACAAAGAGCAATGGCCCGTCACCCAAAAACCAAGTCCGTGTGCGGAACCGCTTCGCGGCTCCGCACACAGCAGCAGCAGCAACAGCGGCAGCTCGGCTGAGGCTGTACCGCTCCTTCCGTCCACCTTAGCGCATGGTCCTAGTGTAGTACTTAGGTCCTTTCATGTACTAGTTGTCACTATCAACTAAGTATTCAGTTGGTCATTGCTCTCTCTCAGCCCACCTTCCGAGGCTGCGGCATTCCTTCGCACTTCTGTTCCTCCGTTCCCTGCATCTCTGCGCCTGCCAACACCTAGCTGCGGCATCCTTCATCGGTTCATCTGACAGTGCCCGTACTTGCTAGTACTACATGCACGCTTTGCTCTAGCCGGCTCTGTCATCAGTTCGTCATCAACGCTTCTACTCAGCCCGCACTTTGACGCTGCGGCTGCGCGGCTCGCGTCCATGTGCTGCGGCACCTGACCTTGTCTCAGCGCCCGTGCTCCCCTGCACTGCGCCCACGCCTTCATCTTTAGCTCATCAGCTATCTGCTCTTCCTCAACCCGCACCTTGGATCCACGATTGACTGTGTGCGCCTCGGCTGCTGCGGCTACTCCTCAATCAGCGCCCGCACCTTCGGTGCTGCACCCACATCAAGTATTCTGTCATATCTTCCTGTACTTGATTCTTGCAAGCTCAGCCTACATCAGATATCTAACCGTGCTGATCTGTTGCTGCTGTGGCACTACAAAGGGTGCAGCCCGCGCTTCGGCGCTGCGGCTCGCTCTACGAACTCGCTCGCTCCTCAGAGAAGCATCTCATGCTTATTGGGTTACATCTAAGATGTGCCGTATGTTCAAACAATGTTCTGACATGGTGTGCATAGTAGCCACACCGTGCCACTACGTATCGAACTTCTTTGTCCTTTCTAGTCGATACATAGGGTTCCCAAACCATTGTAACTCCCTCTGACCATTTGTCTCTTGTGTTATGAGTTGTCAATGTGAAACCACACATAGTGGACGTATTTGGTCATAGTCAGTGACGTATGCATCCTTTGGCTGGTCACTGTGAATGATAGCTACACCGTGCCACTACTTGTTGAAGGTCTCTGTACTTGCTAGTTGATAACTAGTGTTTCCACCCCATTGTTTCCCCCTTTGACCATTTGTGAATGGTATAATGAGTTTTCAACGTTGACAACACACTGTGAAATTCGTTTGGTCATGGTTAATGGCATACGCCTACTTTCGTTTGTCACTGTACATGGTTTCCACGCCGTGTCACTACGTACTGAAGGTCTTTGTGCTTTCTAGTTGATATCCAGTGTTCCAAAACCATTGTTTCCCCCTCTGACTATCTGTGACTCTTGTTGTGAGTTGTCAACGTTAACCACATGAAGTGAAATTCTTTGATCATGGTCAGTGACATATGCATACTTTGGTTAGTCACTGTGCATGGTAACCACACTGTGCCACTACATATTGAAGGTCTTTGTACTTGTTAATTGATAACTAGTATTCACAAACCATTGTTTTGCACTCTGATCATTTGTTACTCGTGTTATGAGTTGTCAAAGTTGACCACACATAGTGACATTCTTTGGTCATGGTCAGTGACACATGCCTACTTTGGTTGGTCATTATACATGGTAGCCACACCGTGCCACTACTTATTGAAGGTCGCTGTGCTTGCTAGTTAATACCTGGTGATCCCCAATCATTGTTTCCCCCTCTGACCATTTGTGGCTTCTATTATGAGTTTTAAACGTTGACCACACCCAGCGGATTTTTTTGGTCAAAGGCAGTACATATGCCTACTTTGGTCAGTCATTGTCCATGGTAGTCACACCGTGCTACTACTTATTGAAGGTCGTTGTACTTGCTACTTGAAAACTAATATTCTGAAACGATTGTTTCCCCCTCTGACCATTTGTGACTCGTGTTATGGGTTGTGAACGTTGACCATCCAAACTTAAATTCTTCGGTCATGGTCAGTGACATATGCCTAGTTTGGTTGTTCGGTGTGCATAGTAGCCAAACCATGCCACTACATATTGAAGTTCTTTGTCCTTTCTAGTCAATACATCGGGTTCACAGACCCTTTGTCTCTGCCTCTGACCATTTGTGACTCGTGCTATGAGTTGTCAATGTTGACCACACATAGTGGATTTCTTTGGTCATAGTCAGTGACGTATGCCTCCTTTGGTTGGTCACTGTGCACGCTAGCCACACTGTGCCACTACTTGTTGAAGGTCTTTGTACTTGCTAGTTGATAACTAGTGTTCCCAACCCATTGTTTCCCCTTCTTACCATTTGTGACTCGTGTTATGAGTTTTCAATGTTGACCACACACTGTGAAATTCTTTTGGTCATGGTTAGTGGCATATGCCTAATTTGGTTTGTCACTGTACATGGTTGCTATGCCATGTCACTACGTACTGAGGGTATTTGTGCTTTCTAGTTGACAGCCAGTGTTCCCAAACCATTGTAACCCCCTCTGACTATCTGTGACTCTTGTTGTGAGTTGTCAACGTTGACCACATGAAGCGAAATTCTTTGTTCATGGTCAGTGACATATGCATACTTTGGTTGGTCACTGTGCATGATAGCCACACTATGCCACTACATATTGATGGTTCGTGTACTTGCTAATCGATAACTAGTATTCACAAACCATTGTTTCCCCCTCTGACCATTTGTGACTTGTGTTATGAGTTGTCAAAGTTGACCACACATAGTGACATTCTTTGCTCATGGTCAGTGAGACATGCCTACTTTGGTTGGTCATTGTACATGGTAGCCACACCGTGCCACTACTTATTACAGGTCCCTGTGCTTGCTAGTTGAAACCTAGTGTTCCAAAACCATCGTTTCTCTCTCTGACCATTTGTGACTCGTATTATGAGTTGTCAACGTTGACCACACACAGCGGATCTCTTTGGTGAAAGGTAGTACATATGCCTACTTTAGTCGGTCACTCTGCATGGTAGCCACACCGTGCTACTACTTATTCAAGGTCTTTGTACTTGCTAGTTGAGAACTTATATTCCAAAACCATTGTTTCCCCCTCTGACCATTTGTGACTCGTGTTATGGGTTGTGAACGTTGACCACCCATATTGAAATTATTTGGTCATACTCAGTGACATATGCCTAGTTTCGTCGTTTGGTGTGCATAGTAGCCACACCGTGCCACCACGTATTGAAGTTCTTTGTCCTTTCTAGTCAATACGTAGGGTTCCCAAACCATTGTCTCTCCCTCTGACCATTTGTGACTTGTGTCATGAGTTGTCACTGTTGACGACACATAGTGGATTTCTTTGGTAATAGTCAGTGACGTATGCATCCTTTGGTTGGTCATTATGCACGCTAGCCACACCGTGTCTCTACTTGTTGAAGATGTTTGTACTTGCAAGTTGATAACTAGTGTTCCCAACCCATTGTTCCCCCCTCTGACCATTTGTGACTCGTGTTATGAGTTTTCAACATTGACCACACACTGTGAAGTTATTTTGGTTATGGTTAGTGGCATATGCCTACTTTGCTTTGTCAAAGTACATGGTTGCTATGCCGTGTCACTACATACTGAAGGTCTTTGTGCTTTCTAGTTGATAGTCAGTGTTCCCAAACCATTGTTACCCCCTCTGACTATCTGTGAATATTGTTATGACTTGTCAAGGTTGACCACATGAAGTGAATTTTTTTGGTCATGGTCAGTGACATATGCATGCTTTGGTTGGTCACTGTGCATGGTAGCCACACTGTACCACTACATATTGAATGTCTTTGTACTTGCTAATTGATAACGAGTATTCACAAACCATTGTTTTCCCCTCCGACTAGTTGTGACTCGTGTTATGACTTGTCAACGTTGACCACACATAGTGACATTCTTTGGTCATGGTCAGTGACACATGCCTACTTTGGTTGGTCATTGTACATGGTAGCCATACCATGCCACTACAGATTGAAGGTCCCTATGCTTGCTAGTTGATACCTGGTGTTCCCAAACCATTGTTTCCCCCTCTGACCAACTGTGACTCGTATTATGAGTTTTCAACGTTGACCACACACAACGGATTTCTTTGGTCAAAGGAAGTACATATGCCTACTTTGGTCGGTCATTGTGCATGGTAGCCACACCTTGCTACCTCTTCTTGAAGGTCGTTGTACTTGCTAATTGAAAACTAGTATTCTGAAACCATTGTTTCCCCCTCTGACCATTTGTGACTTGTGGTATGGGTTGTGAATATTGACCACCCATACTGAGATTCTTTGGTCATGGTCAATGACATATGCTTAGTTTGGTGTTTCGGTGTGCATAGTAGCAACACTATGCCACTACGTATTTCTAGTCGATACATAGGGTTCTAAGATCATTGTCCTTCCCTCTGACCATTTTTGACTTGTGTTATACGTTGTCAATGTTGATCACACATAGTGGATTTATTTGGTCATAGTCAGTGACATATGCATCCTTTGGTTGGTCACTACGCAAGCTAGCCACACGGTTCCACTACTTGTTGGAGGTCTTTGTACTTGCTAGTTGATAACTAGTGTTCTCAACCCATTTTTTCCCACTGTGACTATTTGTGACTCGTGTTATGAGTTTTCGTTGTTGACCACACACTGTGAAATTCGTCTGGTCATGGTTAGTGGCATATGCCTACTTTGGTTTTTCACTGTACATGGTTGCCACGCGGTGTCACTACGTAATGCAGGTTTTTGTGCTTTCTAGTTGATAGCCAGTGTTCCGAGACCATTGTTACCCCCTCTGACTATCTGTGACTCTTGTTGTGAGTTGTCAACGTTGACCACATGAAGTGAATTTCTTTGGTCATGGTCAGTCACATATGCATACTTTGGTTGGTCACTGTGCATGGTAGCCACACTGTGCCACTACATATGGAAGGTCTATGTATTTTCTAATCAAGAACTAGTATTCACAAACCATTGTTTCCCCGTCTGACCATTTGTGACTTGTGTTTTGAGTTGTCAAAGTTGACCACATTCTTTGGTCATGCTCAGTGACCCATGCCTACTTTGGTTGGTCATTGTACATGGTAGCCACACCGTGCCACTGATTATTGAATGTCATGGTGCTTGCTAGTTTATACCTGGTATTCCCTAACCATTGTTTCCCCCTCTGACCATTTGTGACTTGTATTATGAGTTTTCAATGTTGACCACACACAGCGGACTTCTTTGGTCAAAGGCAGTACATATGCCTACTTTGGTCATTTATTGTGCATGGTAACCATACCTTGCTACTACTTATTGAAGGTCGTCGTACTTGCTAGCTGAAAACTAATATTCTGAAACCACTGTTTCCCCCTCAGACCATTTGTGACTCGTGTTATGGGTTGTGAACGTTGACCACCCATACTGAAATTCTTTGGTCATTGTTATACCCTTTATCAACATCGGCCGGAATTGGGTCTGACAGCATGCAGGGATCAACTCTCCGTCGTGACTCACTTCCCACTATGCCACGGCATTGCTCGACATATATGACTTTCCATATTGCACCTCTGCCTGATTGATCCTATGCATGTTTTCTTTGACCCAAAGACTTCGTCCGGTTCCTTCCCTTGGGCATTCGCTGAACCATTCACCGGATCATCGTGGGGAATATGTCATACTTATTCCTTACTTGGGTGATTCATTGGCATTCATTCACGGACGGTGAATCATTCACCGGACAACACAGTCACCACCTAAGACCCTCCTAGGTGTTCGACGGATTATTCGGAGCATCATCGTTGAAACACGTCAGGCTTACCCCCTATTCTCAACTGATTCATCGATGTCCTTCATTGACGGTCAATCATTCACTGGATAACACGACACCCGCCTAGGACAAATACTCCCGATAAGACAACCTTAACAATTAAAGCACTTTCATTCAGTCAAAAGGAGAAGCACATAGTCAACATTTCTGTGCTACTCATGCATTTCACAACCTACACATCACCAAGTAACATGCGCAAACCAAACGCCTCCTACTCCGCCGGATCATCGGTCGGGGCTGGTCCTTGCACGAACACCGTGCGGTTGACTCTTCCTTGGTCGTTTGCCCGTGGAGCAGCGCGGCGCAACTCCAATGGACTGTCAATCCGTCGACCTGCACGGGAATCAGCACGCGCCAGGTCGTCCTCCCGAAGGCGGAAGAGCTCTTGTCGGTACCGCTGGTAGGCTCAGAACGCCTCGGCCCGTTCCTCGGCGGCTTCTGCGGCACGTCGCCCGATGGCCTCCTGCCAACTTTCCACGGGACGAGGCTCGTCGTCACGGGGAAGTCTCCGCAGCCACGGTTGCCAAAACTGCTCCGGAGCCCCACCTACAGGATGATGCGACCATTGCATCACTCCCAGGACCGTCCGCGCGCCGAGTCGATGGGGTACATTGCAACAGCTGCAGGTGGCATAGAAGATCACCGGGGAGTCCCTAGCGGCCCTGGTCAAGCTGGGAGGCTGGAGCTCCCGCGAAAACTCAGGACACAGCCATGCCGGTTAGGTGACGTGCTCTTCAGGAAGCGGCCTTCCCATCCAGGAAGGACTACTCGCACACACACACACACACACACACACACACACACACACACACACACACATACACACCTCCCTGCACTTCTAACACACCCTAACGTTTCTACTCTGACTTGGCGCGAGACGGGACACAGGTCCCGCTCAACGGTCTGGGTCGACTGAGGGGCAGCAATCTCTCAGTCTCGCTGGTCACCGCTGGGCTCAAATTCCTATGCCAGGGTTGGGTCCGGGATGGGGAGTTGATCGTTCATTTGGGCGCAAGGAGTGTTGGCAGTGAATGTCTCTGTGATCTCAGCGTCAGCAGCCGGTGAGTAGTTGATCACCTTCTCTTTATCCCCCTTCTCGCACCGCCCCTCCAATGCTTTTGTCTCGTCCACTGGCCCCTTTCGTAGCTTGCACATCAAAAGTGCCTCTGGATGAGGCGCCTCAAATGCCGCTCCTCTTTCCGTGGTTCGGGTGCGACTCCGCTACCATCAAGCCAGCTTCGGGTTACCTTCTTTCCTTCCCCGTAGGTCCGGTCGGATCACAGCCTCTGCCGCAACTTTCCTTTCGGCGCCTCGTCGCCTTTCGGAATCGAACTGCTCTTCTCCTAATGTTTCTTCCTCCTTGGTTGATGGTCGTCGGATCATCCACCGTCCCCTTTCCCAGATCCTGACCCCGGGCCCATTTTCCATCCCTTCCTCCGGTGGATGAACGAAACACCGTTAACACTGTTATACCCTACACCCGCAAAACAAGCTGGAGGTCCCCGTCCATACGCCCCTTTTTTCGTGTTTTGTTCATCCTGCTGTCTCCTCTTTGATGCGTCACTCCCCGTATGGCTAGCTCTCCCGTCCCCTTCCCGGTGCAGATTTCTCAGCCCCCTTTCCTGGTGATGAATAATCCTCTTCCGCCCACCTCGTTCTTTCCATCCCATCCAATTCTCGATGGGGTCCTTCCTGCCGCATCACTTTGTTCCGAGCCTTGGGACTCTGGCGTGGGGTCACCCGGCGTTCTCCTCCCCCCGTTTCTCTTTCTTGCTTCTCCTGCAATCGCCGTGCTGCCTCCCTCTGTTCTGCTTGCACCCTCCTCCTCACCTCATCACTCTCCTCACAGGGCATGCAGAGAGGTCCATCAAGTCCTGTCTGCACGTTGCTGTAGCGATGGGCACATGGGAGATGCACCCGTCGATGGCAGCTGATACAGTGCCACCTGCAAACGTGCACTGGACCCTTGCACGTGGCGCACGGCTTGCTGCATGAATTTGTGCATCGAAGACATTGATACAGCATGATGTGACCCCCATGACGCAACCTCCTTTCTCCCATCTTCTTCACACATCCGCTGTGCGAGAAGCATCCATACTTCTCAGACCATGGGGTTAGTCCTCTCAGCTCCCTGAAGCAGCTGGGGCATTCCCCTTTCGCCGTGCCCGTGCGTGGTCGTACCCAGTAGCCATTGCAGTTGTTCCGTCCCTCTTCGTTTTTCTTGATGCAAGCAGCGTGTGCTATCCGCTTACAATAGTCACATCTCCCGTGCGGAGCCTCCAGCGGCCTTCTGCATCCATAGCACACAATGCTTGCCGCAGCGTTGTGCTCTTGCCCTAGCATGATCCTTGCCTCCGCGGGAATTCCCTTCTTCACCTTCTGGCACGGCACGCAGTCCCACCCTCCTTCTTTGTCCGCCATCCCACATTCCTCGTGCACGTGGCGTTTACAACGCCCCCATTGTCTGGCAGGCGTGTGTACCCTCTTTTCACACCACGGGCAGCTACCGGCACGAGGTGCTCTGTCTCCCACCAGTTCCTCGCTTGTGCCTGCGCCCCTCGCATCTCCACTCACCGCCGCACTGATGCGGATCCATCTTTCCCGTCCTGCTCCTGCTCCTGCCATGGCGTGTTTGTTTGCGCTGCCTTGTCTCACCCCTACTCCAGCCGCAAGCTTCCCTTCTTGTTCCACTGATGACCCACTATTGCTGCTCCATGGATTTCTCGCAGCCCTCGTGCCTGTCTCTGCCGCCTCCTCTTGCACTCCCATGGATGTCCTTCGCATTTCTCCCAATGCTGATCCTCTTCCATGTGAGGGGTGTTGGGGACTCCTTCCTGCTCCTGTCTCCCTCTGTCCTTCTGAGGTGATGCGATGGCCCCATCGTCATGCAGGCACATTATCGACCAGAACACCGAGTCGCCCTCTCGTTTCTGAGTGCCCCGGCGCTATCGCCCTTCGCCTAGCCTCCGTTCCCTGTCCACGCTGCATCCTTCCCGGTGCACTCGGCATACCTGGGCGACGAGTAGGTCGATTATCCGTCGACGGTCGAGGGTGGGAACGTGTGTCTGGTCCTGGTGGGGCTGGTGGCTTGGGTGCTGCCGGCGGCGGCTCGTCCCTCAAGAGGCACCACTGAGGTGTTGCGGCCAATGCCTCATTCACCATCATCATTACCTTCCTTCTTATCTCAGGGACATCCCTGTTCCTTAGCGCCCTCATGGCCAATACTGCTTTCCGAGCCGCTACTCCCTCTGGCCTTGGCAATGCCACTGCATTGCGATAGAGTTGTTCCACCGGGTGGGCGTCCGCGTATGCGCGCGGCGCTTCCTTCTCCCTTGTGCCTTGTTGTTCCTCTTCCTTGCATCGTTTCTTATCCCATGCCCAAGCCTCGAGGATTCGCAGCCTTGCCACACATCTGTCACAATGATGTCCTACCCGTAGCAACATCTGCCCGCAAGGCTGATGGAGCGGCTGATGGCATCCTTCACACCACTCGGTGGCGTTGTGGTTGCCACAGTCGGTACAGTACAAGCGCCACTCCACATTTGCCGCTTGCCGTCCTCCCTTTCCCTGCTCCTCTCTTTCCTTCCGCATCTTCCCTTTCAGCTCCGGTGCGCAGGCTGGGCATACATGCACTACCTTCTACTGCAGCAGTTCCTCTTCCCCACATATGTAGTGGAGGGCTACCCTACAACTGTAGTAACGTTTCTTCTGCGTCCTCACCACCTGCTTGCACTTTCCACATTCCTCCGTCTCCTCTACCCCAGGGGCACTTGGTTTTGGTCCAGCAGCCTGTCCACCCTCCTTGCCCATCTCCTGCTCTTGTTCAATCAACCTCCGGATGCAACTCTTGTAGTGTCGTCCCAATCCTGGAATCTTGGTCCCACACTTGCGGTGGAGGGGTGCTTTGCATTCATAGCACCAGGTTGCTTCCATGGGGTCGTGCGGCTCTCGGCAGGCTTCACACCTCTCAATCCAGCGCTTGGGCGCAGGCCTGTCTTTTCTCTTGTCCTCTTTGTCTGCCTTTGCCAGCATGATGGGTGCACACTTCTTGCAACCTATCACCTTTCTCCACGCCCGCACCTTCGGATCCTGGCAGGCTGCATGCATAGGGTGTCTGCACACAAAGCCGCGGAACAAAGTGGTTGCATTCATTGGTTCCTCATAGTTGCCACAGGGTTCCTTCTCATCCTCTGGCACACTGGATTTCCCAACCGCAGCCCCGTGCCCCGAGCGGATCTTTTCCTCCTCATCCTCCTTCCGCAGTTCCTCCTCACTGTCCACCCCCATGCTCTCCTTCTGATTTGTCGCACAGGCTTCACACATCTTGATATCATGTAGGATGTCCAGGTCTAGGTCACAGCATGCCAGATGTAGGCTTGCCTTGCATCCCTTGCACATCACCTCTCCCTTCGCAGCAACTGGGTTCTTACATGTTGCACACAGTTGCCGTGCCACCTCTTCCTCTTCTTCTTCTCCATCCTGATCATCCATCTCAATGCTCAATTCGAGCTCCTCACCCCGCTGTTCCTCTCCCCTTTGCGTTAGCATCTGTTGTTCTGGCTCCCACTGCGCTTCCAGCCGGGAACTGGTTGGCCATAGAAACCTATCGTCAGGGGGTAGTGGTTCCCATCTTGGAGGAGGGGCATCGATCAAGCTGAGGTGCTCTTCTTGCATGGGCGGGGATTCCCTTTCCTTTTCTTGTTCCTCTACTCCTTTTCTTTGCTTCTTTTCCCCCAGCCCGTCCTCCTGGAGCCCTCTTTGTTTCTTCTTTCGTGGCTTCTCCCGCTGCTCCTCTGTTGCCGCTAGTGGTGTCCACGCATCGGGCACCGCGTCGGATGCGATTGCTACGGAAGGTAGCACCTTCTGTTCCCACTGCTTTGCTGCTACTGCTGATGGTGCTTGCGCCTCGGGCGCCGCGCCAGATCCAACTGCGGTAGGAGGCAACACCTCCTTTCTCTGCTACTCTGTTGCTGCTGCTGATGGTGCCTGCGCCTCGGGCGCCGCGTTGGATGCAACTGCTGCATGAGGCAGCACCTCCACTCCTTGCTGCTCTGCTGTTGCTGGTGTTGGTGCCTGTGCCTCGGGCGTCGCGCCAGATGCAGCTGTTGCAGGGGGCAGCACCTCCATTCCCTGTTGCTCTGCTGTTGCTGCTGATGGTGCCTGCGCCTCGGGCGCTGCACCGGATGCAGTTGTTGCAAGAGGCAGCACCTTCTTTCTCTGCTGCTTTGCTGCTACTACTGATGGTGCTTGCGCCTCGGGCGCCGCGCCAGATGCAGCTGCTGAAGGAGGCAACATCTCCTTTCTCTGCTGCTACTGCTGATGGTGCCTGCGCCACGGGCACCGCGCCAGATGCAGTTGCTGCAGGAGGCAGTACCTCCATTCCCTGCTGCCCTGCTGCTACTGCTGATGGTTCCTACGCCTTGGGCGCGGCGCCCGATGTAGCTGCTGCAAGAGGCAGTACCTCCATTCCCTGCTGCTCTGCTGCTGCTGCTGATGGTGCCTACGCCTCGGGCGCCGCACCGGATGCAACTGCTGCAGGAGGGAGCACCTCCATTCCCTGCTACTCTGCTGCTGCTGATGATAGTGCCTGCGCCTTGGGCACCGCACCCGATGCAGCTGCTGCAGGAGGTAGCACCTCCATTCCCTGTTGCTGTGCTACTGCTACTGATGGTGCATGCGCCTCGGGCGCCGCGCCAGATGCAGCTACTACAGGAGGCAGCACCTCCATTCCCTGCTGCTCTGCTGCTGCTACTGATGGTGCCTGCGCCACGGGCGCCGTGCTGGACGCAGCTGCTGTAGGAGGCAGCACCTCCATTCCCTACTGCTGCTGATGGTGCCTACGCCTTGGACGTTGCGCCGGGTGCAGTTGCTGTAGGAGGCAGCACTTCCTTTCTCTGCTGTTGGGGTCTCTTGGGGCGCACTCTTGGTGTTGTCGCGGCCCGCAGCAATAACCCCAAGCTGTGTCCAGCCTCTCCCGCCGTCTGCGTGGGTCAATTATCCATCGTATTTGGTGCCATTGCAGGGCTCCGGTATGCCTTCTTTGCTCCCGACACTGGTCGCCCTAGGGCCTCGGGCACCACACTTGTTGCGATCTCGCGGGGAGGCAGCTTCTCTTGGGCCGCTGGTCCTGCCCCTGGTGGTGTCTCCTCAGATGTTGTGGTTTGCAGGATAGGGAGCTTGTCTTTTGTGGTCCGTTGTCGCTTCGTGGTGGCGTCCTCCAGTCCTGTCGTAGCCTGTCTTGCCTCTGTCTCCGCTGTCTTTTCTCGCGGTTCCTGTTGTTGTGATGTTGCGTTCACTCTAGCTTCCTGCTCGCGCACCCCTTTGCTTTGCTGTGCCGGGGAAGGCACCCCAGTACCCGTTAAAACAAGCCGGGTCCCCCCGGACGAATGTCCTGGTGTGTCGGCTGCTGGAGCTGTAGTTGTGGTGGTTGGTGGGGGAGGGTGATCCGGGCGATGAGGAGACTGGGGAATGCCCGCAATCGTAGCTACCACTTCCTCCACGTCGTCATCAGTGGCCAGGCGGGGCGGGTGTCGTCCAACGGCGAGGGTCTGCCAACGGGCCATGAGCTTCTCAAGGCGCTCACGTCGCACCATGATGTTGGATATGTGGCGGCCCTCGAGCCACACATAAACCCCGTCCACTACCCAGACTTGGTAGCACGGGTCCAGGAGTGTCACTTCATTGTGTCGCTGCTTACCCACTTCCTCTTGTTTCAGTCGCACACCACTTGGAGGTCGTCGAGCATGAGAACAGCGTTGGCACGGTCCACCCCGTGTTGTGCTGTAACAGACCCCCGTGTTCGAGCCTCGTGGAGGCACTTCTGAAGCCAGGCACCTCGTTGTTTCATGAACTCCACTTCGTCAGCAACCATCGCCGCCTCATCCCGTGGCGGCACCGGCGCATCCGGCATGAGTGGCAGGTTGGCCATGGTCCAATGCTGCTGGCCGTGATGCAGCATGTAGGAAAAGAAGCTGGTAGAAGAATGTGGCGTGATGTTGTATTCGTAAACGATGTCTTCCAGCTTCTCATCCCAGGGCGCATTATCATCCGACAACTTCCGGATTGTCTGTGTGATTGCTCCATGCATGTGTTCAACCTGGCCTTGCGCCTGCAGCCGATACGGTGCCCCATTCACAATCTCAATGTTGAAGTATGCCGCCACTTCGACAAACTTCCCACCAAAGTGCGACCCATTGTCACACTAGATGATTCTGTAACCACCCCCGCGGTAGATGACCTCCTCCTTCAAAAACGCTGCAGTGTGTGCTGCATCAGCCTTAGGAACCGGTCGGGCCATGACCCACTTGGTCATATGGTCAATTCCGAGGATCCAGTACATGTTATCGCGCTGGGTGGTGCGGAGGGGGCCATGGAAGTCAATGGTGACCCTCTCCATTGGTGCACTGAGGCGTGCGCACATGAAACGGGGCTGGTAGATCCGTTGGCGAGGGTGATGGCAGAGGCAAGTCCCGCATGTGGCGACAGCCTCGCCAATTTGCTTTTTCAGTCCCACCCAGTAGACATGTGGGACGAGATTCTCGTAGACTATGGCAGAACGCGCGTGCATCCGGTCATGTTCTTACATGATGAGTTTGTCCCTCAGCACCACCCGAGTGCACCAGCGTAGTGGGTATGCTCCGTCCTCACGCCTCCAGAGCCGCCCCTGCAGTCACACATATTTGTCGAGTGTGGCTTTGGCATCGGATTGGACATGGGCGTCTGGGTAAATCTCCACCATAGTGCGTCCACCCGATAGGACCTGGGCTCGCGCCCAATATGACCACTCGTATGTTTTGGGTAGTGGCTCCTGCCGCCAGTGCTCCATGTCGCCTCCTGGCGCCAGAGATAGGAGGCGACGCTGCATTTCCTTGAAGGTCTCCGGTAGCGGAGGCGCGTGTCCACCCCCAGACTCGGCCTGGTACTACTCCTCACCTGCGACTGCCAGGAGATTGTCTGTCCGCGTGCACCTGGAGGAGCTGCGTGTGGTGGCTGGGGCTGCTGTGCTCGTAGAGGCCGTTGCACTGGGACGCCGGATGTGGGTGGAACGTCGCCTCTCCAAATGTTGGGGCAAGGTAGAAGCCGGATCAGTCAATGGCCCGTGGGCCCCATCAGGGGTGACGTCCGCTTGTGCAGGGTCAAGGAGGCTAGGTGAATGATCCACCGATGCAGGCGTCACCCTTGGCACGGCGGGCGGTCTCGGGAGAAGAGAGGAAGCCAGTGCACCCCCCGTTTTGCCCCGGGATGGTGGATCATCCGCCGGAACTACCCCCGCCGGGGGTGCCGATGTCGCTGGAGCAAGAGGTGTAAAAGGAGGGGAGGGATGGTGGGGAGGAGGACCGAAGACGGGGAGCTTGATTAGGGTTTTGCCACGAGGAGGAGAAGAGGAAGGTGAGAAGGATGAGAGAGATACCGGTGGATAATCCACCGGAGGTTTCACCCTTGGTACGGTGGGTGATCCCGGGAGGGGAGAGGAAGCCAGTGCACCCCCTGCTTTGCGTCGGGACAGTGGATGATTCACCGGAACTGCTCCCGGCGGGGGTGCCGATGTCGCTGGGGCAGGAGGTGAAGGTGAAGGGGAGTGTGGGCGGGGGAAAGGACCGAAGACCGGAAGCGGGATTAGGGTTTCACCACGGGGAGGAGAATAGGAAGGTGGGAGGGAAGAGAGAGATGCCGGTGGATGATCCGCCGGAGGCGATGCCGTTGCAGGGTACGTGGCGGCTGGAACCACGGGTGCATGAGGCTGAGGGTATGCAGGAACCGCGACATTCTCCTCCTGGGATTGCATCGAGGGAGGGAGAGCGAGCACCACAGGTGGGGCAGCCGCTGATTACGGACGGTCAGGTGAGGAAGGACCCGCACGGTCGTGGGGCGATGCTTCGCCGCTGGTTCCGGGGTCAGCCGCTGGAGGTGGCGAGCCAATCTGCTGATAGTGAAGCCAGCGCATGAGCACTCGAAGTGCCATCCCGTCACGAGGGTCAGCCGTTTGCACCAAAAAGATGGATGTGAGACCCGCATGATCTTGCCTATCTACTTCCACATATCGGTACGATGCCCGCAGCACGATTCCACGGCAAAGGAAGGGTTGCAGATTTGTAGTGAGAGAATCTTGTTGGCGATAGTGCACGGCCCAGTCGAGAATGCAACGGAGAGCCCGTGCGCCCCAATGAAGGGAAAAGTCGAGGGGATAGAGAAAGCGAAGGAAGTCGTGGTGATGCAAGTAGAAACTCCGTGCTAAGAAAGGAAGGAGATTGGGCTGGATTTTTTCTGGGTAGGTAGGTGTCATGGTCCAACACGGGAAACAACGGAAGGCCGCTGGCCTGGCATCAGTGGAGAAATCCAACGGATACAAGTGCCGCAGTTCTTCCAGATACTCCTCCCACTAATCTCGCAGCCTTTGTACTGCACAGTCAAGGAACGTCTGGGCCACGTCGCGAATCAACTACTGTTGCAGATGTTACTCGCGTTCCTTGATAAGCTGTTTTGCATGATCAACCAACGCGCACAGGGTGCGGTACTGCCGCGTGACATCCCCCCGGAGAGCCAGGACGCTCTCTCGCTGTTGCAACATGTCCCGCAAGCAAGCACAGTTGGCAGACCACTCTGCTTCACACTCAGTACACAGATGTTGTAGGTCTGACAGCTGCGCATCGAGCTGTTGCAATCCTAGGATCGAACGGGCTGCCTCCGCACGTGTTGCCCGGAGAGTTCGGCCCAATTCCGCCCACTGGTCCATGAGCTGCTGTCCTTTCACTGCGGATGGTTCGTCACCTCTGTCTGCAGCTTTGTTCCATGCTTCTTGCAGGCGAATCACTTCTTGGAGTCTCACTTGGATGGCGGCTGCTTGGGTCTCGCGGTTTTGTAGGTGCTGCTATCGGCTTGCGCGGGTTGCTTCGTAGGCGGCAAGAGAGTTCCGCACGTTGGCCAGGTTGTCGGCAGAAGTACGCACATGGTCCTCATAGGCCGTTACCAATGCCCGGTGCTGCTCCCAAAGTCTCTCCACCCTGCCTGCCCAAGGTCGGTTCCGGGTTATGCTGGAGGCCAACGTCTGCCACAACATCTCACTGCTGTGGGGGTCAGGCATGTCTGGCGAGGGCGGTGGCGCTGGGCATGGACCATCCATGCGCAAGGTGTGAAGCATGTCATCCTCCTCGGCCATGACAAGGAACGCTGCTAGTACGCTGGCCTCGAACCCAGCGGTGGCAGCAGCAGCCGCCATGCGGTCGGCCAGTTGGTACTCATACTGTGGCCAGTCAGTGTGAGCCATGTCTGGCGTGGTGCCAGTGGTGCCGTTCTGCTGTTGTTCTCCAGCCGTTGTCACAGGATGAGTACCGTTGTCAGGAAGGCTTAGAGCTGTAGTTTTCCTTGTTGTTGTCTGTCGGATACGTAACTGATGTGAACTGTGGGAATGGGAACTGGAGGGCCGTCGTCGCGGACCATGGGATATCGTTCCAGCACCCCGGGGCGATTGGGCAGGTTGAGCGTGCTGCCTCGGACGCCGGAGGGCGAGAGGCATGTCAGGTTCCAGGTCATGTCGATGCATGGAATGGCCACCGCTGATTTCCCCCGGTCGTGCGGAGACGCGTCCTTGTGAGGGGGCGATGTCCTTCAAAGTTCCCGCCGATGCTTGCATGCGTCGAGTGATGCGGGCATGCGGTTCTATCGGATCTGGTGCATGATTCTCCGGAGAGTCACTGCTGTCCGTGGACGATGCCGGTGCGTCGGCGACGACTTGCACAAAGCGTGCCATGGTGGATTGATCGCCTGCATGCATGGGTTTGCCGATGGGAGGCGCCTGCCCTGTCAGCAATCGAGCGTGCCGCTAATGTGGCACTTCCGTTGCTTCAAATGAAAGTGGGACGTATGATGGTTTCCCGTCATTGTCGTGTAGCGTCATGCATTTTTCCCCGAGTAAAGTTATCACGTCGCATGGCGTCAACCAATCATTCGCGAGGAGGACATCGTACGTGGACGTTTCGCATACCTGCACTGGCAGGCTTCGGTGAATGTTTCCGACCTGAAGGGGAAATAAGTCAATCTGTCCCTCGGACTGGGTGATTTCTCCTCTCGTGGTTCCGAAGCGGAGGTCGGCGGGTCAAATGAGGTTCGACCAATTGAGCCGCCGGATGACGCACATGGCGATCGTGGTATGCGTTGTCCCAGTGTCCACGATGGCGACGAATTTGACACCAGCAATCCAGACGGAGCATGAGATGACCGTGCAGATGAAGTCCGACGACGGTCGACGACACAGGGTCATAGGTCGCCATGTGAGACCTCCTGCGTCAAGAATTTCATGAATGATCCGTCGAGTTCCATTTACCTGATCTCTCATCATGCGGTGGCCCGGCGATTCTAGCCCACAATTCACTCTCCATCTAGATGGTGCCAGCACAGCGTTAATTTCTCCAAAGAAGGTTTCAAGTTGTGTAATTTGCCCTGGCAGATGAGTTAGGACGTCCATCGAGGGTAACGCAAGGTACGTCCGGTCAAAGAATTGCCGGATGGCATCTTCCACTGACTGGCACGGTTGTCTTTCTGCTACTGGAGTCACATCTCGTTGGGTGCGTGCCGTGAGTGTAGGGGCTGGGTCGCGTCGCGCATGGCGAAGCCAATCCCTGTATTCCTTGTGCGTCCATCCTGGCGCATCCTTGAAGAGGTCGGTTCGTCTTTGTACGTTGATGTGGCCGATGTTCGCGTCGTGCTGAGGGAAGCCCTCGAGAGGGTACGCCCAGCAATATTCTTGGGCAGTGAGATCTCGTGCCTGACCTTGGATCAAGACTTTCTCCTCAGAAGGGGTTTCGTCAGGAGGTGATCCTTCTCCGTATGATGGTGTTTCGTGGGAGCTGTGGTCTTTCCATCCTTCACGCGGTAATCGGCTGAGAGCGTCTGCATTCCGGTTTGCAAATGCCGGCTGATGTTTGATCGTGAGATTGTATCCTTGGAGAAGCAAGACCCATTTGCCAAGAATGCCCTCGTGGTTTTGCGTTGTAAGCAGCCATTGGAGGGCCTGATGATCCGTGAGGATAGTAACGGTTTCCCAGTCACAAATGGTCAGAGGGAGAGACAATGGTTTGGGAACCCTATGTATCGACTAGACAGGACAAGGAACTTCAGTACGTAGTGGCACGGTGTGGCTAATATACACACCAAATAACCAAACTAGGCATATCTCACTGACCATGACGAGAGAATTTCAATGTGGGTGGTCAACGTTGACCAACCATAACACAAGTCAAAAACGGTCAGGGGAGGAAACAATGCTATGGGAATATCAGTCCTCAACTAGCAAGTAGAACGACCTTCAGTCAGTAGTAGCACGGTGTGGCTACCATGCACAATGAACGACCAAAGTAGCCATACGTATTTCCTTTGACCAAAGAAATCTGCTCTGTGTGGTAAACATTGACAACTCATAATACGAGTCACAAATGGTCAGAGGGGGAAACAATGGTTTGGGAACACCAAGTATCAAAAAGCAAGCACAAGGAGCTTCAATACGTTGTGGCACAGTGTGGACACATGCACGATGACCAACCAAAGTAGGCATATGTCACTGACCATGACCAAATAATGGCACTAAGTGTGGTAAACCTTGACAACTCATAACACAAGTCACAAATGGTCAGGGTGGAAGATAATGGTTTGTGAATACTAGTTATTGACTAGCAAGTACAAATACCTTCGATATGTAGTGGCACAGTGTGGCTACAATGCACAGTGACCAACCAAAGTATGCATATGTCACTGACCATGAACAAAGAATTTCACTTCATGTGGTCANACGGTGTGGATACCATGCACGATGACCAACCAAAGTAGGCATATGTCACTGACCATGACCAAATAATGGCACTAAGTGTGGTAAACCTTGACAACTCATAACACGAGTCACAAATGGTCAGGGTGGAAGATAATGGTTTGTGAATACTAGTTATTGACTAGCAAGTACAAATACCTTCAATATGTAGTGGCACAGTGTGGCTACAATGCACAGTGACCAACCAAAGTATGCATGTGTCACTGACCATGAACAAAGAATTTCACTTCATGTGGTCAGCGTTGACAACTCACAACACGAGTCACTGATAGTCAGAGGGGGTGACAATGGTTTGGGAACACTAGCTATCAACTAGAAAGCACAAAGACCTTCAATACGTAGTGACATGGCGTGGTAACCACGTACACTGACAAACCAAACTAGGCATATGTCACTAACCATGACCAAAGAATTTCAATAAGGGTGGTCAACGTTCAGAACCCATAACATGAGTCACAAATGGTTAGAGGAGGAGAACATGGTTTCAAAACACTATGTATCTTCTAGCAAGTACAAATATTTTTTTTATGTATTGGCACGGTGTGGCTACCGTGCACAACGACCTATCCAAGTAGGCATACATCACTGCTCATGACCAAAGAAGTTTAGTGTGTGTGGTCAACGTTCACAACTCATAATACAAGTCAAAAATGGGCAGAGGGAGAAACAATGGTTTGGGAATACTCGGTATGGACTAGCAAGTACAGAGACCTTCGATAAGTGGTGGCACGGTGTGGCTACCATGCACAATGACCAACCAAAGTATGCGTGTGTCACTGAATATCATAAAAAGAGTTTCACTGTGTGTAGTCCACTTTCCGTCTTACGGCTGGTCAATTGAAGAAATGGTTGAGAGGTCATTCAAGCTCACACTTGCAGACTTTGAAATTTTGTCTGCGTCAATCTTTTTATGATTAAACTAACTTTGTTATCATTAATACTTTTGAAAACTACCCTCTAATCTTACACCCCCTTGTTTTATGCCCTTTACCCATAGGAACCCTTATAATGTCATTTGGACATCATATGAACACCACGTGTGCTGGCTTAGTGTTTATAGAGTTAGATTTTGGAGCAGTAGGTCCTGAGTTTGAATCCTCGTACATGCAGAATAGAATAGGCTTGCGACCTGGGGGGGGGGGGGGCGGCCGTGTTGTGATACCTCAACTCTACCTTTGAACCTAAGCCGTGGGGGGGTAGGGGGGGTGTCATAATGCGGTCGCAAATCTGTCCTCCAGGTCGTCCACGGAATATCCCTCTAGGGGGGTGGGAGGGAGTATTCCAGTGAAGACACCTCCGTGTAACAAATCAACAAAACCGACCTGGTGTGAAAGGAAGAAACCTTTTGCTATTTATTGACTAGCAAGTACAAAGAATTTAAACAAGTAGTGGAACGGTGTGGCTACCATGCACAATGACCAACCAGATTAGGCATGTGCCACTTACCATGACCAAATTATTTTACTATGTGTGGTCAACGTTCACAACCCATGATATGGTTCACGAATTGTGAGAGGGGGAAACAATGGTTTGGGAATACTAGATACCAACTAGCAAAAACAACAACCTTAAGTCAGTAGTAGCACGGTGTGGCTATCATGCACAAGGACCGACAAAAAAGGCATGTGTAGTGCCTTTGACCAAAGAAATCCGCTGTGTGTGGTCAACGTTGATAACTCATAAAACGAGTCACAAATGGTCAGAGGGGGAAACAATGGTTTGGGAACACCAAGTATCAACTAGCAAGCACAAGGAACTGCAATACGTTTTGGCACAGTGTGGATACCATGCACGATGACCAACCAAAGTAGGCATATATCATTGACCATGACCAAATAATGTCACCATGTGTGGTACACTTTGACAACTCATAACACGAGTCACAAATGGTCAGAGTGGAAGATAATGGTTTCTCAATACTAGTTATCGACTAGAAAGTACAAATACCTTCAATATGCAGTGGAACAGTGTGGCTACAATGCACAGTGACCATCCAAAGTATGCATATGTCACTGACCATGAACAAAGAATTTCACTTCATGTGGTCAATGTTGACGACTCACACCACGAGTCATAGATATTCAGAGGGGGAAACAATGGTTTGGGAATATTTTCTATCGACAAAAAAGAACAAAGACCTTCGATACGTAGTGACACGACGTGGTAACCATGTACAATGACAAACCAAAGTAGGCATATGTCACTAACCATGACCAAATGGATTTCAGGGTGTGTGGTCAACGTTGAAAACGCAAAACACGAGTCAAAAATGGTCAGGGGGGGAAACAATGGGTTGGGAACATTAGTTATCAACTAGCAAGTAGGAAGATTTTCAACAAGTAGTGGCACGGTGTGGCTAGCGTGCACAGTGACCAACCAAAGGATGCATATGTCACTGACTATGGCCGAAGAAGTCCACTATGTGTGGTCAACATTGACAACTCATAACACGAGTCACAAATGGTCACAGGAGGAACCAATGGTCTGGAAACATCAGGTATCAACTAGCAAGCACAAGGACCTTCAACAAGTTGTGACACGGTGTGGATACCATGCACGCTGACCAACCAAAGTAAGCATATGTCACNTGCCTTTGACCAAAGAAATCCGCTGTGTGTGGACAGTGTTGACAACTCATAATACGAATCACAAATGGTCAGAGGGGGAAACAATGGTCTGGGAACATCAGGTATCAACGAGCAAGCACAAGGACCTTCAACAAGTTGTGGCACGGTGTGGATACCATGCACGATGACCAACCAAAGTAGGCATATGTCACTGACCATGACCAAATAATGTCAATAAGTGTGGTAAACTTTGATAGCTCATAACACAAGTCACAAATGGTCAGAGTGGAAGACAATGGTTTGTGAATACTAGGTATCGAGTAGCAAGTACAAATGCCTTCAATATGTAGTGGCACAGCGTGGCTACCATGCACAGTGACCAACCAAAGTATGCATATGTCACTGACCATGACCAACGAATTTCACTTCATGTTGTCAGCGTTGACAACTCACAACACGAGTCACATATAGTCAAAGGGGGTAACAATGGTTTGGGAACACTAGCTATTGACCACAAAGCACAAATACCTTTAACATGTAGTGACATGGCATGCTAACCATGTACAGTGACTAACCAAAGTAGGCATATGTCACAAACCATGACCAAACAAATTTCACAGTGCGTGGTCAATATTGAAAACTCATAACACGAGTCACAAATGGTGCGAGGGGGGAACAATGGATTGGGAACACTCTTTTTCAACCAGAAAATACGAAGGATTTCAACAAGAAGTGGCACGGTATGGCTAGCGTGCACAGTAACCAACCAAAGGATAAATACGTCACTGACTATGACCGAAGAAATCCAGTATGCGTGGTCAACATTAACAACTCATAACACGAGTCACAAATGGTCAGAGGGAGAGACAATGGTTTGGGAATCCTATGCATGCACTAGAAAGGACAAATAACTTCAATACGTAGTGGCACGGTGTGGCTACTATGCACACCAAACAACCAAACTGGGCATATGTCACTGACCATGACAAAAGGATTTCAATATGGATGGTCAACGTTCACCAACCATAACACGAGTCACAAATGGTCAGAGGGGGGAACAATGGTTCCGGATTATCAGTTTTCAACTAGCAATACGCAATGGCATGATGTGGCTAATATGCACACCTAACAACCAAACTAGGCATATCTCACTGACCATGACGAGAGAATTTCAATATTGCTGGTTAACGTTGACCAACCATAACACGAGTCAAAAACGGTCAGGGGAGGAAACAATGCTATGGTAACATCAGTTCTCAAATAGCAAGTACAACGACCGTCAGTCACTAGTAGCACGGTGTGGCTACCATGCACAGTGACCAACCAAAGTAGGCATATGTACGGCCTTTGACCAAAGAAATCTGCTGTGTGTGGTCAACATTGACAACTCATAATACAAGTCACAAATGGTCAGATGGGGAAACAATGGGTTGGGAACACCAAGTATCAAAAAGAAAGCACAAGAAGCTTGAATACGTTGTGGCACAGTGTGGATACGATGCACGATGACCAACCAAAGTAGGCATATGTCACTGACCATGACCAAATAATGGCACTAAGTGTGGTGAACCTTGACAACTCATAACACGAGTCACAAATGGTCAGGGTGGGAGATAATGGTTTGTGAATTCTAGTTTTCGACTAGCAAGTACAAATACCTTCAATATGTAGTGGCACAGTGTGGCTACAATGCACAGTGACCAACCAAAGTATGCATATGTCACTGACCATGAACAAAGAATTTCACTTCAAATGGTCAACATTTTCAACTCACAGCACGGGTCACAGATAGTCAGAGGGGGCTAACAATGGTTTGGGAACACTAGCTGTCAACAAGAAAGCACAAATACCTTCGATACGTAATGACACGGCATGGTAATCATGTACAGTGACAAACCAAAGTAGGCATGTGTCACAAAGCATGACCAAACGGATTTCACAGTGTGTGGTCAACGTTGAAAACTCATAACACAAGTCACAAATGGTCAGTGGGGGAAACCATGGCTTGGGAACACTAGTTATCAACTAGCAAGTAGAAAGATTTTCTACAAGTAGTGGCACGGTGTTGCTAGCGTGCACAGTGACCAACCAAAGAATGCACACATCACTGACTATGACCGAAGAAGTCCACTATGTATGACAAACATTGACAACTCATAACACGAGTCACAAATGGTCAGAGGGAGAGACAATGATTTGGGAACCTTATGTATTGACAAGAAAGGACAAATAACTTCAATACGTAGTGGCACGGTGTGGCTACTATGCACACCAAACAACCAAACTAGGCATATGTCACCGACCATGATGAAAGAATTTCAATATGGGTGGTCAACATTCACCAACCATAACACGAGTCACAAATGGTCAGAGGGAGAGACAATGATTTGGGAACCTTATGTATTGACAAGAAAGGACAAATAACTTCAATACGTAGTGGCACGGTGTGGCTACTATGCACACCAAACAACCAAACTAGGCATATGTCACCGACCATGATGAAAGAATTTCAATATGGGTGGTCAACATTCACCAACCATAACACGAGTCACAAAGGGTCAAAGGGGGAAACAATGGTCTATGAATATCAGTTCTCAACTAGCAAGTACAGCGACCTTCAATGAGTATAAGCACGGTGTGGCTACCATGCACAATGACTGACCAAAGTAGGCATATGTACTACCTTTGATCAAAGAAATCCGCTCTGTGTGGTCAGCATTGACAACAGGATTCACAAATGGTGAGAGGGGGAGACAATGGTTTGGGAACACCAGGTATCAGCTAGAAAGCACAAGGACCTTCACTAAGTTGTGGCACGGTGTGGATACCATGCAGGATGACAAACCAAAGTAGGCATATGTCACTGACCATGACCAAACAATGTCACTAAGTGTGGTAAAAATTGACAACTCATAACACGAGTCACAGATGGTCAGGTTGGAAGATAATGGTTTGTGAATACTAGTTATTGAGTAGCAAGTACAACTACCTTCAATATGTAGTGGCACAGCGTGGCTATCCTGCACAGTGACCAACCAAAGTATGCATATGTCACTGACCATGACCAACAAATTTCACTTCATGTGGTCAGCGTTGATAACTCACAACACGAGTTACTCATAGTCAGAGGGGGTAAAAATGGTTTGGGAACACTAGCTATCGGCTAGAAAGCACAAAGACCTTCGATAGGTAGTGACACGGCTTGGTAACCACGTACAGTGACAAACCAAACTAGGCATGTGTCACAAACCATGACCAAACGGATTTCATAGTGTGTGGTCAACGTTGAAAACTCATAACACGAGTCACAAATGGTCAGTGGGGGAGACCATGGGTTGAGAACAGTAGGTATCAACTAGCAGGTAGAAATATTTTCAGCGAGTAGTGGTTGGTCACTATGCTAACACGACAGTGACCAACCAAAGGATGCACATGTCACTGAATATAACCGAAGAAATCCACTATGTGTGGTCAACATTGACAACTCATAACACGAGTCACAAATGGTCAGAGGGAGAGAAATTGGTTTGCAAACCCTATGTCTCAACTAGAAAGGACAAAGAACTTCAATACGTAGTGGCACGGTGTGGCTACTATGCACACCAAACAACAAGACTAGGCATATGTCACTGACCATGACCAGATAATTTCAATATGGGTGGTCAACGTTAACCAACCATAACACGAGTCACAAACGGTGAGGGGAGGAAACAATGCTATGGGAATATCAGTTCTCAACTAGCAAGTACAACAACCTTCAGTCAGCAGTAGCACAGTGTGGCTACCATGCACAATGACCGACCAAAGTAGGCATATGTACTACCTTTGACCAAAGAGATCTGCTGTGTGTGGTCAACGTTGACAACTCATAATAAGAGTCACAAATGGTCAGAGGGGGAAACAATGGTTTGGGAACACCGAGTATCAAATAGCAAGCACAAGGAGCTTCAGTACGTTGTGGCACAGTGTGGATACCATGCACGATGACCAACCAAAGTAGGCATATGTCACTTACCATGACCAAATCATGGCACTAAGTGTGGTAAGGCTTGACAACTCATAACACGTGTCACAAATGGGCAGGGTGGTAGGTAATGATTTGTGAATACTAGTTATTGACTAGCAAGTACAAATACCTTCAATATGTAGTGGCACAGTGTGGGTACAATGCACAGTGACCAACCAAAGTATGCATATGTCCCTGACCATGAACAAAGAATTTCACTTCATGTGGTCAACATTTACATATCACAACACTAGTCACTGATAGTCAGAGGGGGTAACAATGGTTTGGGGACACTAGCTGTCAACAAGAAAGCACAAAGATCTTCGATACGTAATGACACGGCGTGGTAACAATGAACAGTGACAAACCAAAGTAGGCATGTGCTACAAACCATGACCAAACAGATTTCACAGTGTGTGGTCAACGTTGAAAACTCATACCACGAGTCACAAATGGTCAGTGGGGGAGACCATGGGTTGGGAACACTAGTTATCAACTAGCAAGTAGAAAGCTTTTCAACAAGTAGTGGCACGGTGTGGCTAGCGTGCACTGTGACTAACCAAAGGATGCATATGTCACTGACTATGACCGAAGAAGTCCACTATGCGTGGTCAACATTTACAACTCATAACACGAGTCACAAATGGTCAGAGGAAGAGACAATGGTTAGCGAACCCTATGTATCAACTAGAAAGGACAAAGAACTTC
This sequence comes from Penium margaritaceum, assembly GCA_023375785.1. Lineage (NCBI taxonomy): Eukaryota > Viridiplantae > Streptophyta > Zygnematophyceae > Desmidiales > Peniaceae > Penium > Penium margaritaceum. The sequence continues at coordinate 310,280 of SZWC01000098.1, forward strand.
AATACGTAGTGGCACAGTGTGGCTACTATGCACACCAAACAACCAAACTAGGCATATGTCACTGACCATGACCAGATAACTTCAATATGGGTGGTCAACGTTGACCAACCATAACACGGGTCACAAACGGTTAGGGGAGGAAACAATGCTATGGGAATATCAGTTCTCAACTAGCAAGTACAACGACCTTCAGTCAGTAGTAGCACGGTATGGCTACCATGCACAATGACCGGCCAAAGTAGGCATATGTACTGCCTTTGAGGAAAGAAACCAGCTATGTGTTGTCAACGTTGACAACTCATAATACGAGTCACAAATGGTCAGAGGGGAAAACAATGGTTTGGGAACACAAAGTATCAAATAGCAAGCACAAGGAGCTTCAATACGTTGTGGCACGGTGTGGATACCATGCACGATGACCAACCAAAGTAGGCATATGTCACTGACCATGACCAAATAATAGCAGTAAGTGTGTTAAAGCTTCACAACTCATAACACGAGTCACAAATGGACAGGGTGGAATGTAATGGATTGTGAATACTAGTTATTGACTAGCAAGTACAAATACCTTCAATATGTAGTGGCACAGTGTGGCTACAATGCACTGTGACCAACCAAAGTATGCATATGTGACTGACCCTGAACAAAGAATTTCACTTCATGTCGTCAACATTTACAACTAACAACATGGCTCACAGATAGTCTGAGGGGGCTAACAATGGTTTGGGAACACTGGCTGTGAACAAGAAAGCACAAAGACCTTTGATACGTAACGACACGGCGTGGTAACCATGTACAATAGCAAACCAAAGTAGGCATGTGTCATAAACCATGACCAAACGGATTTCAAAGTGTGTGGTCAACGTTGAAAACTCATAACACGAGAAACAACTGGTCAGTGGGGGAAACTATGGGTTGGGAACACTAGTTATCAACTAGCAAGTAGAAAGATTTTCAACAAGTAGTGGCACAGTGTGGCTAGCCTGCTCAGTGACCAACCAAAAAATGTATCTGTCACCGCCTATGACCGAAGAATTCCATTCAGTGTGGTCAACATTGACAACTCTTAACACGAGTCATAAATGGTCAGAGGGAGATACAATGGTTTGGGAACCCTATGTATTGACTAGAAAGGATAAGGAACTTCAATACGTAGTGGCACGGTGTGGCTAATATGCACACCAAACAACCAAACTAGGCACATGTCACTGACCATGACGAGATAATTTCAATATGGGTGGTCAACGTTGACCAACCAGAACACGAGTCAAAAACGGTCAGAGGTGGAAACAATGCTATGGGAATATCAGTTCTCAACTAGCAAGTATAACGACCTTCAGTGAGTAGTAGCACAGGGTGGCTACCATGCACAATGAACGACCAAAGTAGGCATGTGTACTGCCTTTGACCAAAGAAATCTGCTATGTGTGGTAAACATTGACAACTCATAATACGAGTCACAAATGGTGAAAGGGGGAAACAATGGTTTGGGAACACCAAGTATCAAAAAGCAAGCACAAGGGGCTTCAATACGTTGTGGCACGGCGTGGATACCATGCACGATGACCAACCAAAGTGGGCATATGTCACTGACCATGACCAAACAATGGCACTAAGTGTGGTAAACCTTGACAACTCATAACACGTGTCACAAATGGTCAGGGTGGAAGATAATGATTTGTGAATACTAGTTATTGACTAGCAAGTACAAATACCTTCAATATGTAGTGGCACAGTGTGGCTACAATGCTCAGTGACCAACCAAAGTATGCATACGTCACTGACCAGGAACAGAGAACTTCACTTCATGTGGTCAACAATTACAACTCACAAAGGGAGTCACTGATCGTCAGAGGGGATAACAATGGTTTGGGAACACTAGCTGTCCACAAGAAAGCACAAAGACCTTTGATCCCTAATGACACGGCGTGGTAACCATGTACAGTGACAAACCAAAGTAGGCATGTGTCACAAACCATGACCTAACGGATTTCACAGTGTGTGGTCAACGTTGAAAACTCATAACACGAGTCACAAATGGTCTGTGGGGGAAACCATGAGTTGGGAACACTCGTTATCAACTAGCAAGTAGAAAGAGTTTCCACAAGTAGTGGCACAGTGTGGCTAGCGTGCACAGTGACCAACCAAAGGATGCATATGTCACTGACTATGACCGAAGAAGTCCACTATGTGTGGTCAACATTGACAACTCATAACACGAGTCACAAATGGTCAGAGGGAGAGACAATGGTTTGAGAACCCTATGTATCAACTAACAAGGACAAAGAACTTCAATACGTAGTGGCACGGTGTGGCTAGCATGCACAATGACCGACGAAAGTAGGCATATGTTCTGCCTTTGACCAAAGAAATCTGCTATGTGTGGTAAACATTGACCACTCATAATACGAGTCACAAATGGTCAGAGGGAGAGACAATGGTTTGAGAACCCTATGTATCAACTAACAAGGACAAAGAACTTCAATACGTAGTGGCACGGCGTGGCTACTATGCACACCAAACAACCAGACTAGGCATATGTCACTGACTATGACCGAAGAAGTCCACTATGTGTGGTCAACATTGACAACTCATAACACGAGTCACAAATGGTCAGAGGAAGAGACAATGGTTTGGGAACCCTATGTATCAACTAAAAAGGACAAAGAACTTCAATACGTAGTGGCACGGCGTGGCTACTATGCACACCAAACAACCAGACTAGGCATATGTCACTGACCATGACCAGATTATTTCAATATGGGTGGTCAACGTTGACCAACCATAACACGAGTCACAAACGGTTAGGGGAGGAAACAATGCTATGGGAATATCAGCTCTCAACTAGAAAGTACAACGACCTTCAGTCAGTAGTAGCACGGTGTGGCTAGCATGCACAATGACCGACCAAAGTAGGCATATGTACTACCTTTGACCAAAGAGATCCGCTGTGTGTGGTCAACGTTTACAACTCATAATGCGAGTCACAAATGGTCAGAGGGGGAAACAATGGTTTGGGAACACTGAGTATCAAATAGCAAGCACAAGGAGCTTCAGTACGTTGTGGCACAGTGTGGATACCATGCACGATGACCAACCAAAGTAGGCATATGTCACGTACCATGACCAAATAATGGCACTAAGTGTGGTAAACCTTGACAACTCATAACACGAGTCACAAATGGTCAGGGTCGAAGATAATGATTTGTGAATACTAGTTATTGACTAGCAAGTACAAATACCTTCAACATGTAGTGGCACAGTGTGGCTACAATGCACAGTGATCAACCAAAGCATGCATATGTCACTGACCATGAACAAAGAATTTCACTTCATGTGGTCAACATGTACTACTCACAACACCGGTCACACATAGTCAGAGGGAGCTAACAAAGGTTTGGGAACACTAGCTTTCAACAAGAAAGCACAAAGACCTTCAATACGTAATGACACGGCGTGGTAACAATGTACAGTGACAAACCAAAGTAGGCATGCGTCACAAACCATGACCAACCGGATTTCACAATGTGTGGTCAACGTTGGAAACTCATACCAGGAGTCACAAATGGTCAGTGGGGGAGACCATGGGTTGGGAACACTAGCTATCAACTAGCAAGTAGAAATATTTTCAACAAGGAGTGGCTAAGGGTGCACACCGGGTAAGATTCCCGAATCCAAGATTGGATTCGGATTCACAAATCCGAGTCCAAGTATGGCTTCGATTCACGAATCCGAATCTGGATTCGTGAATCCTAAGGATTCACGAATTGTTTCCAAACCCCACAGGTGATGGCAAGTAAAACTCCTCTTGTTTGCCACAGAAAACCATGTATTCCAAGTTGAAACTTGTGCAAAAAAGATCCCCGAATCCCGAATCGAATCCTAATGAAGGATTCGGATCCCCGAATCCGGATCCAGATCCGGATTCACGAATCTTATTCACGAATCCTAGGATTTGGTCTGCAGCCTTGGTAGTGGCACGGTGTGGCTAGCGTGCAGAGTGACCAACCAAAGGATGCATATGTCACTGACTATGACCAAAGAAGTCCACTATGTGTGGTCAACATTGACAACTCATAACACGAGTCACAAATGGTCCGAGGGAGAGACAATGGTTTGGGAACCCCATGTATCAACTAGAAAGGACAAAGAACTTCAATACATAGTGGCACGGTGTGGCTACTATGCACACCACACAATCAAACAAGGCATATGTCACTGCCCATGACCAGATAACTTCAATATGGGTGGTCAACGTTGACCAACCATAAAAGGAGACAAAAACGGTCAGGGGAGGAAACAATGCTATGGGAATATCAGTTCTCAACTAGCAAGTACAACGACCTTCAGTCAGTAGTAGCACGGTATGGCTACCATGCACAATGACCGACCAAAGAAGGCATATGTACTGCCTTTGAGGAAAGAAACCAGCTATGTGTGGTCAACGTTGACAACTCATAATACGAGTCCCAAATGGTCAGAGGGGAAAACAATGGTTTGGGAACACAAAGTATCAAATAGCAAGAACAAGGAGCTTCAATACATTGTGGCACGGTGTGGATACCATGCACGATGAGCAACCAGAGTAGGCATTTGTCACTGACCATGAACAAATAATAGCACTAAGTGTGGTAAAGCTTGACAACTCATAACACGAGGCACAAATGGTGAGGGTGGAATGTAATGGTTTGTGAATACTAGTTATCGACTAGCAAGTACAAATACCTTCAATATGTAGTGGCACAATGTGGCTACAATGCACTGTGACCAACCAAATTATGCATGTGTAACTGACCCTGAACAAAGAATTTCACTTCATGTGGTCAACATTTACAACTCACAACATGGGTCATAGATAGTCCGAGGAGGCTAACAATGGTTTTGGAACACTGGATGTGAACAAGAAAGCACAAAGACCTTTGATACGTAACAACATGGCGTGGTAACCATGTACAGTAACAAACCAAAGTAGGTATTTGTCACAAACCATGACCAAACGGATTCCAAAGTGTGTGGTCAATGTTGAAAACTCATAACACGAGTCACAACTGGTCAGTGGGGGAAACTATGGGTTGGGAACACTAGTTATCAACTAGCAAGTAGAAAGATTTTCAACAAGTAGTGGCACAGTGTGGCTAGCCTGCTCAGTGACCAACCAAAAAATGTATCTGTCACCGCCTATGACCAAAGAATTCCATTTAGTGTGGTCAACATTGACAACTCATAACACGAGTCACAAATGGTCAGAGGGAGATACAATGGTTTGGGAACCCTATGTATTGACTAGAAAGGATAAGGAACTTCAATACGTAGTGGCACGGTGTGGCTAATATGCACACCAAACAACCAAACTAAGCATATGTCACTGACCATGCCCAGATAATTTCAATATGGATGATCAATGTTGACCAACCATAACACGAGTCAAAAACGGTCAGGAGAGGAAACAATGCTATAGGAATATCAATTCTCAACTAGCAAGTACAACGACCGTCAGTCAGTAGTTGCACGGTGTGGCTACTATGCACAACGAACGACCAAAGTAGGCATATGTACTGCCTTTGACCAAAGAAATATGCTAAGTGTTGTCAACATTGACAACTCATAATACGAGTCACAAATGGTCAGAGGGGGAAACAATGGTTTGGGAACACCGAGTATCAAAAAGCAAGCACAAGGAGCTTCAATTTGTTGTGGCACGGCGTGGATACCATGCACGATGACCAACCAAAGTAGGCATATGTCACTGACCATGACCAAATAATGGCACTAAGTGTGGTAAACCTTGACAACTCATAACACGAGTCACAAATGGTCAGGGTGGAAGATAATTATTTGTGAACACTAGCTATTGACTAGCAAGTACAAATACCTTCAATATGTAGTGGCATAGTGTGGCTACAATGCACAGTGACCAACCAAAGTATGCATATGTCAGTGACCATGAACAAAGAAGTTCACTTCATGTGGTCAACATTATCAACTCACAACACGAGTAACTAATAGTCAGAGTGGGAAACAATGGTTTGGGAACACTAGCTGTCAACTGGAAAGCACAAAGACCTTCGATACTTCATGACACAGCGTGGTAACCATGTACAGTGACAAACCAAAGTAGGCATGTGTCACAACTCATGACCAAACGGATTTAATAGTGTGTGGTCAACGTTGAAGACTCATAATACGAGTCACAAATGGTCAGTGGGGGATACCATGCGCTGGGAACACTAGTTATCAAGTAGCAAGTAGAAAGATTTTTAGCAAGTAGTGGCACGGTGTGGATAGCGTGTACAGTGACCATCCAAAGGATGCATATGTCACTGACTATGACCGAAGAAGTCTACTATGTGTGGTCAACATCGACAACTCATAACATGGGTCACAAATGGTCAGAGGGAGAGACAATGGTTTGGGAACCCTATGTACCAACTAGAAAGGACGAAGAACTTCAATATGTAGTGGCACGGTGTGGATACTATGCACACCAAACAACCAAACTAGGCATATGTCACTGACCATGACCAGATAAATTCAATATGGGTGGTCAACGTTGACCAACCATAACACGAGGCAAAAACCGTCAGGGGAGGAAACAATGCTATGGGAATATCAGTTCTCAACTAGCAAGTACAATGACCGTCAGTCAGTAGTAGCACGGTGTGGCTACCATGCACAATGACCGACCAAAGCAGGCATATGTACTGCCTTTGATCGAAGAAATCCGCTGTGTGTGGTCAACGTTGACAGCTCATAGTACGAGTCACAAATGGTCAGAGGGGGAAACAATGGTGTGGGAACACCGAGTATCAAATACCAAGCACAAGGAGCTTCAATACGTTGTGGCACAGTGTGGATACCATGCACGATGACCAACCAAAGTAGGCATAAGTCAATGACCATGACCAAATAATGGCACTAAGTGTGGTAAACCTTGACAACTCATAACACGCGTCACAAATGGTCAGGCTGGAAGACAATGCTTTGTGAATACTAGTTATCGACTAGCAAGTACAAATACCGTCAACATGTAGTGGCACTGTATGGCTATAATGCACAGTGACCAACCAAAGTATGCATATGTCACTGACCATGAACAAAGAATCTCACTTCATGTGGTCAACATCTACAACCCAGAACACGGGTGACAGATAGGCAGAGGGGGCTAACTATGGTTTGGGTACACTAGCTGTCAACAAGAAAGCACAAAGATATTCGATACGTAATGACACGGCATGGTAACCATGTATAGTGGCAAGCCAAAGTAGGTTTGTGTCACAAACCATGACCAGACGGATTTCACAGTGTGTGGTCAATGTTGAAAACTCATCATACAAATCACAAATGGCCAGTGGGGAAGACCATGGATTGGGAACACTAGTTGTCAACTAGCAAGTCAAACTATTTTCAACAAGTAGTGGCACAGTGTGGCTAGCGTGCACAGTGACCAACCAAAGGATGCATATGTCACTGACTATGACCGGAGAAGTCCACTATGTGTGCTCAACATTGACAACTCATAACACGAGTCAGAAATGGTCAGAGGGAGAGACAATTGTTTGGGAACCCTATGTATCAAGTAGAAAGGACAAAAAACTTCAGAACGCAGTGGCATGGTGTGGCTAATATGCACACCAAACAACCAAACTAGGCATATGTCACTGACCATAACCACATAGTTTCAATATGGGTGGTCAGCGTTGACCAAACATAACACAAGTCACAAACGGTCAAAGGAGGAAACAATACTATGGGAATATCTGTTTTCAACTAGCAAGTACAATGACCTTCAGTCATTAGTAGCACAGTGTGGCTACCATGCACAGTGACCGACCAAAGTAGGCATATGTATTGCCTTTGACCAAAGAAATCTGCTGCGTGTGGTCAACGTTGACAACTCATAATACGAGTCACAAATGGTCAGGGGGGGAAACAATCTTTTGGGAACTCTGAGTATCAAATAGCAAGCACAAGGAGCTTCAATACATTGTGGCACAGTGTGGATACCATGCACGATGACCAACCAAAGTAGGCATATGTCACTGACAATGACCAAATAATGGCACTATGTGTGGTAAACCTTGACAACTCATAACATGAGTCACAAATGGTCAGGGTGGAAGATAATGGTTTTTGAATACTAGTCATTGACTAGCAAGTACAAATACCTTCAAGATGTAGTGGCACAGTGTGGCTACAATGCACAGTGACCAACCAAAGAATGCATATGTCACTGACCATGACCAAAGAATTTCACTTCATGTGGTCAACATTTACAACTCACAACACGGGTCACAGATAGTCAGAGGGGGCTAACAATGGTTTCGGAACACTAGCTGTCAACAAGAAAGCAAAAAGACCTTCGGTACGTAATGACACAGCGTGGTAACCATGTACAATGACAAACCAAAGTAGGCATATGTCACAACCCATGTACAAACGGATTTCAGAGTGTGTGGTCAACGTTGAAAACTCATAACACGAGTCACAAATGGTCAGTTGGGGAAACCATTGGTTGGGAAGACTAGTTATCAACTAGCAAGTCGAAACATTTTCAACAAGTACTGGTATGGTGTGGCTAGTGTGCACAGTGACCAACCAAAGGATGTATATGTCACTGACTATGACCGAAGAAGTCCATTATGTGTGGTCAACATTGACAACTCATAAGAGGAGTCACAAATGGTAAGAGGGAGAGACAATGGTCTGGGAACCCTGTGTATCAACTAGAAAGGACAAAGAACTTCAATACGTTGTGGCACGGTGTGGCTTATATGCACACCAAACAACCAAACTAGGCATATGTCACTGACCATGAAGAGAGAATTTCAATATGGGTGGTCAACGTTGACCAACCATAACACGAGTCAAAAACGGTCAGGGGAGGAAACAATGCTATGGGAATATCAGTTATCAACTAGCAAGTACAACGACCTTCAGTCAGTAGTAGCACGGTG